>CM076583.1:10431769-10866680 GCA_034641835.2 Pinus albicaulis | reverse complement strand
ATGTTAGACTGTTTAATCCTAATAGATTAGCAGATTAGGTAGAGAAGCATATGAACTCAACTGTTTAATCTGAGTTCATGGAGAAATAAGAATAGAAATAGATTAGTTTCTTGCTTTCAAAAGAATAAAATGTTGTAAGAGAATTTGCCAATCCAAATGCACTCTAAATAAGAAAAAATGTTAGATCAGTAAGATTGGGTAGGTAGAAGCTGGTATTGATAAAAGTCCATTTATTTTTCTTGGCTGCTAATACTTTCAGAGAAAAAGAAGAACCTTCAAGATGAAGAAAAAATCCTAATGGATAAGGCACTGATCAGCCCCCCAAGATGGTGTGCCCACTTTACACCTTGGAATTCTACTGATTTCATGGAAAAACTACTGCGAAATCATCCATTTCCCCTCTTTCCACTTCCAAAACTAACATCATTCTTACCCCTATTATTCTCCATAAAAATCCTTCATTTTCATATTTTTTCCTTTCCCCTCCGTCAGAACCCTTTTTAAATAAGGTTAAGACTTTTTCTTTGCCTTATCGAAACCCTCAAATTCCTTTGAAGAACATTGAAAATCCATAAAAAAAAAAATCCATGATTTATGTTTCAGGCTTCAGCCCCCTTCAGCTAAGCCCCTAACTGCTTCCTCTCCATGTGCCCGCACCTTAGAACCAGGTGCTAGACCCACAAAGCACTCATCGCATCGCAATTTCTGAGCACATAAGTCTATTTTTTGTGTTTAAAAACCCCGATGCCGATTAGCCCTATATTTATAGCCCCCGATCATATGGCATTCCATACATCCAAAGGCCCCGCAGTCGGGCACCTATCCACTTCGCATATATAACCATGAAACCTTTGTTTTTATTAATTTTTGTGTTTTTCACAGGGTATGAAAATACTTCCGCCAGTGCAAGGTTCCATTTTCTCTCCACCGTCGATCAGACCTGCAGATCGACGGTGTATAATCTATCCCCCCGGTGGTCCCCGCTAGTCACTCATTGTTTAAAACCGGGCGGAATCCATCACACCGCTTTTGAGTGGGAGGTGGTATTTTCTGTTTGGAAGTGATGCCATCCACCGGCCGACACGTGGCCTCAAGAACTGTTGAAAAACCGCCATCATCGCGCATCAAAGTTCGGACGTGGAGTAAGCGCAATATTGATGCGTGTCGTTCGATCTGAGGCCGCTCATCAGACAGCGATCGCGCTCTGAAGAAGCCCGACAGATAGACTAAGGTACACCGCATCTATCAAAACATATCTGCCATTGATCTGATCTGCAGATCGATGGCCCACAAACAGTCGCTATGGTCCCCACAGCCACAGCAAAAAATCTGTAGTCCCACGGAACCGGTGGTCCCAAGCACCTAGTCAGCATCCTCGCGGCATCAACGGATTGGAGTGGGTCTTCATTGGTTCCTCACACAGTCAGCAAATCCGGACCCGGGGAGCATTATAAAGCGGATTTGAAAGAAATTTCGGGTCACACTCGCCCTGAGGTCAGCAGGCCCCAAATCAGACCCGGGGAACTTTATAGGACGGATTTCATAAGGTTTTCGGGTCACAAATGCCCTTACATCAGCAAACATCTTTTGTGACCATAAATGGTTATAAAACTTGGTTTTATCAAAGTTTGAAGTCCGGGAATGTTATTTAATAAAGGGTGATTATATGGTTTTTCCACTATATACTAAAAAATGCCAAAGGCTGGGGTTTAACTCTCGTGCCTTCGATTCTTTAAAAAAGAGATCCATACATAGTTTAAAATTTCCACGCCTCACCAATACTCCAAAGGCACTGATGCCTCACGACCCCTACACAACACTGAACACCAACAGAACACAGTAAAGGAATCAAAAATCAAAGGGTATCAATTTCGAAGACATAACGCACCAAAACATGAGATTGAAGACAGATCTGTGGGGATTACGGCTAAGATGGATTATCAAAAGCCTTATCCCCATTTTAAAACAAAGTTTAAAGGTAAATCATAAAGGTTCATCAGACAGAAAGCCTCCACCGCCACATCTGAGGCAAATTGATTCCTCCCAACTACCACAGTGCCACCTGTGCCTCAAAGCATTCAAACAGAGGCTGAAGTTATTTATCAAGATCAGGTATTTGCCTCAGCGCAGCTAGAGAAGTTAATCCTGCAAATACACTTAATGACAAAATATCAGCAGAGTTACTTTAACACAACACTGAGCCTCAAAAGTCAAGAAGAGCTCCCACAGAGCTAAAATCTTAATGTAAATTATTTAATATAGAGGACACCTATGTAAGCTTATTCATTGAGCCCCCCAAAGGCCTAGAAGCCATTTAGTCTGTATTAATTATCTTTAAAGATATTTTATCAGATCTCACCTCCTCATTCTTCTATAAATACTATTGCAGAAGATAAGAGAGGTGTTGGTTGGTTGATCACTGGTTGTAATACTGAAACTCTCTGAAATAATACATAGTTTGTTGAAGTTGAAGAAAAAATTGAAGTCTTGGAAGCCTTGATGATTTTGCTGCATGATTGTTCCTGAGAAGGCTCTATCATTGGATCCATGAGCTTGACTGTTGGTGAAGTATTCTGAACTATTTAATGTTTTCTCCTGTTTGCATTCTATTCCATAATTTCTTACTACAATAGGTTGAAAGTTTTAGACTAAGAAATGACTCCTGGAAGCACCTTAGACCTGTTCATCCTTCAGTGTTACATGTTTTCTTCTGCTGAGGTATTTTAGAGTCTTTAATCTCTCTCTTTAGTCCTCATGCTTGTTTATTTGCTTAATAGTTTGAACAATTGGTTTCAGCATGATTTATGGTTCTCCCTGCTTGTCTGTTGCCACTTAAAGACTGTTATTGAAGTCTCCCTTTGAAGCTATTTTGTTTATAGTAAGTCAAGGAGGTATATTTTGATCTTGCCCTTTGTCCTTGCTTAAATAGTTGTGTTAAAGGTCTTTTATAGTTGTGATCATAGATGTGTTAGGTGTTCCCTCTTCTATGACTGCAATTATTAGTGAATCTTTTATGTTTTCTAAAGTCATTTAAAATAAAATCTTTGAGGAAATAGGGTGTTCCCCGAATCTTAGATTTCATTTTAAAAGTTGTCTTGAAGTCATTATTTGCTTAAAGAATGTTTGTAGAATTTATGGTTAGCCCTGTCTATCAAATATTTCTTTATTGCTCAAGTTATGTTTTCAAGTTCCCTTCGTTGAGAATCAAATTTCTCTTTCCAAATCATTGATGTCCATCTCATTCCAAAACCAAAGGATCCTGTGGCCAAGTTAGATTTTTCCTCTGATATCCCATATCCATTGATGAGTATGTTATGCCCTCTTCTTGACTCCATTGCCCAATGAATAAGATGTTTCTCCATTCTATATATCTTTCCTAGACCTTTCATGTTCTGCCGTATCAATTCAACCAAACACATAAACTAACACATGTACTTAATAACTAGTCTAAAACCAATACTCAAAACACACAATATAAACCTTTGCAAACAAACATTTGAGAGATCCCTCTCTGAGAACATGAGGACTAGATCCTGTAACTCTAAAGATTGGTTATGATGTTGCCTTTTCTTTTGATTTTCCAAACTATCAAAACACGGGACACCAACATAATGGCGATCAAGGTGGGACCCTTTTGAGTTTCTGACAATCGAGGTACCCCTTAGGACTCCAGAAATTCCTTATTTTAAAAGACTATACAGTGATTATCAGCCACCTCATCGCCACCAACATAATGGCGATCACGGTGGGACATTGAGTAAAATCTTCAAAATCAAACACTCACTGTCTATTATAACATAATTAACCTTCTTCAAGCACTACCAAGCATAACGGTAATCATGATAGGACTTATTTTGAATCAGTGACAAACTAAGTAACCCTTAGGATTCTCATCAAACCTTATCAAACCTTGAAGGAATCAGTTACCAAACCATAAGAGTGAACTATGTCTGATTAAACACCCTAGCTAAGTGTTAAGTCAAATTTAGGACACTCTCATAACCTATAAAATCAAGATAACTCAGAAAAACCCAAAAACATTTTAGTTTGGCTTCACAATAAACATGGTGGTGGAACCATCCAATATCTTACCTTCATAAAAGCTAAAACTTTTCCAGCTGGCGACTCCACCAGCCCCAGTAAGGTTATTACTCATCTAGGTTCCCAGATTTCTTTAGGACTGTGTTAACCAGCCTGGAAGAAGTTTAGAAGCCTAGTCCCATACTAGATAAGACATCGTGAGAGGTAAAATTCCCAAAAAACAGTCCCTAAAACCTTAACCTCTCTCATTTTTGAAAAACAGTCTGGCTTCACAAAGGATCAATACTATATCCCATCCAGACCCAAATCCTCCTTTAATCGTTGATAATCAAGAGAGAATTCTGTGGTAGACTTTCAAATCTGGAATATCAACTGCTAATAGGAGCCTCTTGAGAACAAAAGCTTTCCCTTAAAACATTGTTGTTTTGGAGGATTTACACTTTGATTTACATCATACAAATAACATTTTTAGAACTAGATCTCAAGGTGACTTAAACCAAACTAACCTTGATATTGCATATTTGCAACAAAACTTCAGTAGAGAAGCCTCACCTTCCACTCCTCTTGATTCCCAGCTTCTTCATCACTTTAGTCGTTTTCACAACAAATCTGCTCAAAATCAGTTTGCTGGCCCAAGTATTTCTTCCACTCCAATTCATACTACCATTGTGCAAAACACTCCTGTTCAGCCCACTTTCACTCCAGTAAATCCACCCCTTGTAAATCCACCCTTATTTCCAACTATGGCAACATGGTATGCCCCATTAGTGTTACCACAACCTCTACTTCCCCTACCAAATGATTACCAATCCAAAATCCCTCATTTCACTGGAAAAGAGTCTACAACAGCCCAACATCATGTAGATAGGATGGAAGATGCTTTTGATTACATGGAGATAGAAGAAGAAACTGTGAAGATGAGAATCTTCGCCCAAAGTTTAGGAGGAGATGTAAAGAAATGGTTTAAAAACTTACCTCCTAACAGCATAAATGATCTCCCTGCCTTGCATCAAACATTCAACAACAAATGGGAACTCAAAAAGAATCCTCTCCAAATACTAGCAGAGTATACCAACCTCAAGAGAAACCAAGGGGAGAGTGTTCATGAGTACTCTACTAGGTTCAATAGCATTTACAATGCTCTTCCACCTCACATGAAACCTCCTCAAGGCATGGCCTTAGTAAGGTATCCCGAAGGCCTTGATGCTGAAATGACTTATTAGTTAAGGAATAGAGATTACTTAACCTTAGAACACATGCAGAAAGGAGTGGTGAGCGTAGAAGCAAACATAATTGAGGAAAGAAATAGCTTGAGATTAGGGAAGAGTGTAACTTATAAAGATGACCTACTATCTTCAACCTCAACTTCTGACACAAGAATTGACAACCTAGTGAAGGTAATGGAGAGGATGCTTGAGAAGATCAATTTAAATGAGAGAATGCCACCAAGAGAACCTAAAAAGAACCAAAACAAAAATAGAAATTAGAATTATAGAAGAGAAAACAATCAAGATAAGCAAAAAGAAAGTGACCAACAGATTAGACCTCCCTTCCAATAGAACTATGTAGATCAATATGAGGAAGATAGGGAGTTGGAAAGGTTGGGAGAATCTCATGTAAACTTGATTAGATTGGACAGTGGGGATGATGTTTTCCTTACTGAAGAAGAACAAGGTTTCTTCTCTGATCACAAAACAAACACCTATGAAGATTCTGATGATTATAGATTGGGGTTTGAAAATGCAATAATGGAGGTGCACAAACAATATGATCTTAGGAGAAAGGGGGACAAAAACACTAATTCTGCTATCAAGAAAAACACAGAAACTCAGCCCAAAAAGACAGTAGAAAAAACCAACATTTTGACCAAGAAACCAGATGTAAATAAAGACAGAGGTATCTAGCCAAATGTTGAACAGAGTACCCCTAGCACTTCAGCTAGTGGTCCTAATAAAACTATCCCAGTTACCAGTCCAAACAAGGTTCAGCAAATCAAAATTGCTGAAAGAATTCAATTCAAAAGATAGATGTAAATACGAACAAGTCAATTGTTCCTTTCAGCCTTGAGGGAGAGATTGCTAAGATAAAAATTACCATCCCCCTAGCTGAACTAGTAACCCAAGAGGTGTACAAAAACGAAGTTTTGAAAGCTTTGAACTTAGGAAGTGATACTGACACCCTAAACATAATAGATGACAAACCTGAGTTGTTGTTTAGTCCAGAAGTTGAAGGAAAATACCAAGAAGGGGCTGTCCCTCCCTTCTATGTTAGCTTGAACATACACGAGAAAATTTTACACAATGCCATGTTAGATTCAGGAGCTTCACACAATCTAATGCCCAAGGTGGTAATGGAAAGCTTAGGCTTAGAAATTACTAAACCATACAAAGAATTGTATTCCTTTGACACAAGTAGAGTCAAATGTTTGGGTATAATCAAATATTTGTGTGTTAACTTATCCCAAATCCATGCTAAGAGTTTAGTCATGGACATAGTTGTAGCCGACAATCCCCCTAAGTATGGCATGCTCTTATCAAGATCTTGGGGAGCCAAACTTCATGGAAGCCTTAAAATGGACATGTCTTATGCCACCATCCCTATTTTTAACCAAAACAGAAGACTATACAGGGAATCTCACATGAAGTACATGGTGAGCAACATAAACAAACCAAACAACTATCCAATCTATTCTATTCAATCAAGTTTAGATTCCTTTATCTTATGTAATGAAGATGAGATCACTCAACAAGATAAGGAAAACATAGACCTAATTGGTTCACCAGAACAATCAAGTCTTCCCTCCAATCAAATTCAAAACATTGACAATCGACAACAAAAAGAAAATGAAAATGAGCCAAATATACTCTGGATAATAAACTTCAATGGATCCTGTAATAAAAGAAGTGCAGGAGCAGGTGTTTGGATTCAAAATACGAATCAGAGTTTTTCATATAAATTAGATTTCCCATGCCCTAACAATATTGCTGAGTATGACGCGCTTCTCCTAGGCTTACAATTGCTTAAACAACTAGAATCCCAAAGGATATCAATCCTAAGAGATTCTGAACTTATCATAAGACAAATCAAAGGAGAATACTCACCTAGAAATCGAAGGCTTAGGGAATATCAGAACGCTGCCCTTGATTTATTGAAAACCTTTGAAAAATATGAATTTATTTTCATTCCTAGAGCACTGAATCATCTAGCAAATGAACTCGCCTTCAATGCCAGAAATTTCCAAATACCTGAGATAAATGAACAGCTTAGCATAAAGGTAAAACATAGGCCTGTTGTGCTCGATAACGAAGATCACTGGAAAGTGTTGGATTCAGACAAACACAGATGATTTCAGCATATCAGAAACCAGCCATAAAGAATTTTTTTTGTATATTGAACAAATCCCAGAAGTTGAAATGACATATTCTGCTGATATAAATCATTATGAGAATCCTTTTGAAGCAGAGATAATTGACAATGTAGACCAAGAAGACTTGGAATTTTTACAATGAAAAAATGATAAAATTCCAAGAGGTCTAGCACCTTTCGAACACCTTTTTGATTTTAACGATGTAGCCAAAAAACCGAGAATGGAGCCTGTGGAAACCAATGTAGAAGAGCATAACATAGGCAGTCTCGCAGAACCCAAGATGATCTAACTATCCAGCACTCTCCCAGCTCACATAAAATTTCAATACATAGAGATGTTCAAAGAGTTTAAAGATGTTTTTGCTTGGGGATACAAAGACCTAAAATCATATGATACCAGCATCATCCAGCATAAAATCCCTTTGAAAGAAAATCAAAAGCCTTTTAAACAAAAAATAAGGAGAATAAACCCTGTTTTATTACCTTTAGTTAAGGCAGAAATTGAAAATATGCATGATGCTGGGATCATTGTACCAATTAGATATTCGGAATGGGTATCAAACCTAGTTTCTGTTAGAAAGAAAATAGGGGAAATCAGGCTCTGTGTTGACTTCAGAAATTTAAATAGAGCCTCTTTAAAAGAAAACTAACCCTTACCCAAGATGGATCATATACTTCAAAGGGTAGTTGGGTCAAAAAGGATATCCCTCTTAGATGGGTTCTCGGGTTACAACCAGGTGTTAGTGCGCCCAAGTGATCAAATCAAAACTGCTTTTACCACACCTTGGGGCACCTTTATGTATGTCAAAATGCCTTTCAGATTAATGAATGCAGGGGCCACCTTCCAAAGGGCTATGGACATAGCCTTTTCTGAAGATATTGGTTATTTCATAACTATTTACCTTGATGATATAACTGTCTTCTCAAAAACTGATGAAGAACATTTGATTCACTTGAGAAAAGTTTTTAATAAGTGTAGGAAATTTGGCTTGTCATTGAGTCCCAAGAGGACACTCTTTGGCCTCCAAGAAGGTAAACTTCTTGGCCATATAATTTCAGAAGAGGGAATCAAAATAGACCCTACAAGGATAGATGGCATATTACAAATCAGTCATCCAAGAAACCTCAAAGAGTTGCAATCTTTCATTGGAAAGATCAATTTTTTGAGGAGGTTTATCCCTAATCTTGTTGAGCTATTAAAAAACATCACAAACATTCTTAAGAAAGATATCGGTGTAAAATGGACTTTACCAGCTAAAAAATCATTCGAACTGGTCAAACAAGCTCTTACTCAAACACCAGTCTTGATTAGTCCAAAATTCACCAAAGACTTTTATATCTTTTCCTTTGCATCTTAACATACAATAGCTGCAGTTTTACTTCAAAAGAATGACTTGGGGCAAGAAAAACCAATATCTTTCTTTAGTAGGGCCTTAAGAGATTCTCCTCTCAAATATAACATCATGGAGAAGCAAGCCTTAGCGTTAGTGAAAGCATTAAAAGACTTTAGGGTCTATATTTTACACTCTCACATAATTACTTTTGTTCCACATACTATTTTCAAGGACATTCTAAGCCAAGACCTTGATGGTAAAAGGGGAAAATGGATTGCAACTATTCTTGAGTATGACTTAGAAATTAGGCCCACCAAACTAGTTAAAGAGCAAGGATTAGCAAAACTTATGGTTGAGTCTAATTTCCAAGCACTAGACATGAACATGGTAGATGTATTGGAAGAAATAGAAGAATCTACTGCTCCTTTTGTTGAAGAAAGTTTTTTTAATTCTCCTTGGTATGTTGACATTATTTATGTGCTTTTATATTTAAATGCCCCTCCTTCTTTGTCTAAAACTAAAGCTATATTTTTTAAACAAAAAGCTTTGAGTTTTTGCATCTTAGATGGGGTATTATACTGGAAAAATGTTGTTGGAATTTTGCTTAAATGTTTACTTGAAGATGATGCAGGAAAAATCATGCATGAATTGCATGAGGGAGAATGTGGAGGACACCTCTATTGGAAGGCCACAGCGAACAAAATTCTTATATCTGGTTACTATTGGCCTACCCTTTTCCTGGAATCTCAGAATTTAGTCATGTCTTGCCATAAATGTCAATTTTTTTATGGCAAAAGAAAACTCCTTCCCTTACCTTTACATCCTATCAGAGTTGTTGGGGAAATCCACCCATCCTCCTCAGCTCAACATAAGTGGATCCTCACAGCCACTGACTTCTTTACCAAATGGATAGAAGCTATACCCTACAGGAATGCAAATGACTCTGTCATTATCAAGTTTCTTGAAACAAATATCCTATCCAGATTTGGTTGTCCTAGAAAAATCACAACAGACAATGTTTTTGCTTTTAAATCTAAAAAAATGGTGGATTTCTGTTAAAAATACCACATAAACTTGGGCCATTCCACTGCTTACTATCCCCAAGGAAATGGATTAGCTGAATCTTCCAACAAGATCCTCATCAATATCATTAAAAAAATGTTGGAACAAAATCAGAAATCATGGCACAATAAGTTGGTCCATGCCTTATGGGCCTATAGGTTAACTACAAAGAAATCAATAAATATGTCCCCCGATCAGCCATTTTATGGCATGGATGCAGTCTTTCCCACATCATTAGGAGTTCCAGTCATGAAGCTCCTTCAAGAAGTGCAGGTTGAAGAGAATGATATGCAGAGGAGAATAAATCAAATCATCCATTTACAACAGAACAGAGAAGAAGTTTATGAGAGAACACAGTGGGTCCAAGAAAATATGAAGAATGTTTTTGATAAGAGAACTAAGGCAGACAATTTCCAAGTTGGAAATATTGTTCTTAAGTGGGATTCAAGGAGAGAAGAGAAGGGAAAACATGGCAAGTTTGAAAACTTGTGGAAAGGTCCCTATATTATTCATGCTGAAAGGGGTCACAATGCATTTTTCTTGAAATAATTGAATGGAGAAGATCTGTATGGAGGTCCTGTCAATGCCATAATGCTAAAGAATTACTTCTGCTAGGAATCATGATTTTCAAAGTATTTTATTTTTTGTAAATATCATAGTCTGAACATTGCATTCAAGGTTATAAAAATAAAAATAAAAAAACAAAGAAAGAAAGAAAAGAGGGCAGATTGTGAAAACAAGAAACGTATAGCCCCATACCAAAAAGAGAATCAAATCTGAAAGTGTGCAAGCTCAAATGCCACTCCTAAATAACACACTCCTAGTTAGTTAAACAGCTTAACCTTGACTGATTAGCTTTAATTTTTTTGCTGATAGGATAGTGAATTTGATTTGCCAAATTGTTTAATCTTGGCTTATCAGTAGATACTTCAGAATAAGAAATAAAAGGTTCAAACATGCTCAAAATCTGAACCTGAGTTTCCAAGTGAGAGAATGACTCAAATCTGTTTCAAATTCTGAAACAAAAGATGTAAAAATCTAGTTCTAATCAGCTCAAAATCTGAACCAATTAGCAAAGGAAAGACAACTCAAGTAAGAGTCAAAACAGAGCTGTAAAAAGGTGAAAGAAATGCTTTAAAATTTTAGATCTTATGCCTTCACCATTTTGATTTAATTTTCTGCAAATAATAATGTCTATGTGCAACTTGTTTTTATGCCATAGACCAGCATCAGGTTAGACTGTTCAATCCTAGCTTGTATGCTTTTAAATTTCTGTTGTAGAATTTAGAGAATAAAAAATATGTTAGACTGTTTAATCCTAATAGATTAGCAGATTAGGTAGAGAAGCATATGAACTCAACTGTTTAATCTGAGTTCATGGAGAAATAAGAATAGAAATAGATTAGTTTCTTGCTTTCAAAAGAATAAAATGTTGTAAGAGAATTTGCCAATCCAAATGCACTCTAAATAAGAAAAAATGTTAGATCAGTAAGATTGGGTAGGTAGAAGCTGGTATTGATAAAAGTCCATTTATTTTTCTTGGCTGCTAATACTTTCAGAGAAAAAGAAGAACCTTCAAGATGAAGAAAAAATCCTAATGGATAAGGCACTGATCAGCCCCCCAAGATGGTGTGCCCACTTTACACCTTGGAATTCTACTGATTTCATGGAAAAACTACTGCGAAATCATCCATTTCCCCTCTTTCCACTTCCAAAACTAACATCATTCTTACCCCTATTATTCTCCATAAAAATCCTTCATTTTCATATTTTTTCCTTTCCCCTCCGTCAGAACCCTTTTTAAATAAGGTTAAGACTTTTTCTTTGCCTTATCGAAACCCTCAAATTCCTTTGAAGAACATTGAAAATCCATAAAAAAAAAAATCCATGATTTATGTTTCAGGCTTCAGCCCCCTTCAGCTAAGCCCCTAACTGCTTCCTCTCCATGTGCCCGCACCTTAGAACCAGGTGCTAGACCCACAAAGCACTCATCGCATCGCAATTTCTGAGCACATAAGTCTATTTTTTGTGTTTAAAAACCCCGATGCCGATTAGCCCTATATTTATAGCCCCCGATCATATGGCATTCCATACATCCAAAGGCCCCGCAGTCGGGCACCTATCCACTTCGCATATATAACCATGAAACCTTTGTTTTTATTAATTTTTGTGTTTTTCACAGGGTATGAAAATACTTCCGCCAGTGCAAGGTTCCATTTTCTCTCCACCGTCGATCAGACCTGCAGATCGACGGTGTATAATCTATCCCCCCGGTGGTCCCCGCTAGTCACTCATTGTTTAAAACCGGGCGGAATCCATCACACCGCTTTTGAGTGGGAGGTGGTATTTTCTGTTTGGAAGTGATGCCATCCACCGGCCGACACGTGGCCTCAAGAACTGTTGAAAAACCGCCATCATCGCGCATCAAAGTTCGGACGTGGAGTAAGCGCAATATTGATGCGTGTCGTTCGATCTGAGGCCGCTCATCAGACAGCGATCGCGCTCTGAAGAAGCCCGACAGATAGACTAAGGTACACCGCATCTATCAAAACATATCTGCCATTGATCTGATCTGCAGATCGATGGCCCACAAACAGTCGCTATGGTCCCCACAGCCACAGCAAAAAATCTGTAGTCCCACGGAACCGGTGGTCCCAAGCACCTAGTCAGCATCCTCGCGGCATCAACGGATTGGAGTGGGTCTTCATTGGTTCCTCACACAGTCAGCAAATCCGGACCCGGGGAGCATTATAAAGCGGATTTGAAAGAAATTTCGGGTCACACTCGCCCTGAGGTCAGCAGGCCCCAAATCAGACCCGGGGAACTTTATAGGACGGATTTCATAAGGTTTTCGGGTCACAAATGCCCTTACATCAGCAAACATCTTTTGTGACCATAAATGGTTATAAAACTTGGTTTTATCAAAGTTTGAAGTCCGGGAATGTTATTTAATAAAGGGTGATTATATGGTTTTTCCACTATATACTAAAAAATGCCAAAGGCTGGGGTTTAACTCTCGTGCCTTCGATTCTTTAAAAAAGAGATCCATACATAGTTTAAAATTTCCACGCCTCACCAATACTCCAAAGGCACTGATGCCTCACGACCCCTACACAACACTGAACACCAACAGAACACAGTAAAGGAATCAAAAATCAAAGGGTATCAATTTCGAAGACATAACGCACCAAAACATGAGATTGAAGACAGATCTGTGGGGATTACGGCTAAGATGGATTATCAAAAGCCTTATCCCCATTTTAAAACAAAGTTTAAAGGTAAATCATAAAGGTTCATCAGACAGAAAGCCTCCACCGCCACATCTGAGGCAAATTGATTCCTCCCAACTACCACAGTGCCACCTGTGCCTCAAAGCATTCAAACAGAGGCTGAAGTTATTTATCAAGATCAGGTATTTGCCTCAGCGCAGCTAGAGAAGTTAATCCTGCAAATACACTTAATGACAAAATATCAGCAGAGTTACTTTAACACAACACTGAGCCTCAAAAGTCAAGAAGAGCTCCCACAGAGCTAAAATCTTAATGTAAATTATTTAATATAGAGGACACCTATGTAAGCTTATTCATTGAGCCCCCCAAAGGCCTAGAAGCCATTTAGTCTGTATTAATTATCTTTAAAGATATTTTATCAGATCTCACCTCCTCATTCTTCTATAAATACTATTGCAGAAGATAAGAGAGGTGTTGGTTGGTTGATCACTGGTTGTAATACTGAAACTCTCTGAAATAATACATAGTTTGTTGAAGTTGAAGAAAAAATTGAAGTCTTGGAAGCCTTGATGATTTTGCTGCATGATTGTTCCTGAGAAGGCTCTATCATTGGATCCATGAGCTTGACTGTTGGTGAAGTATTCTGAACTATTTAATGTTTTCTCCTGTTTGCATTCTATTCCATAATTTCTTACTACAATAGGTTGAAAGTTTTAGACTAAGAAATGACTCCTGGAAGCACCTTAGACCTGTTCATCCTTCAGTGTTACATGTTTTCTTCTGCTGAGGTATTTTAGAGTCTTTAATCTCTCTCTTTAGTCCTCATGCTTGTTTATTTGCTTAATAGTTTGAACAATTGGTTTCAGCATGATTTATGGTTCTCCCTGCTTGTCTGTTGCCACTTAAAGACTGTTATTGAAGTCTCCCTTTGAAGCTATTTTGTTTATAGTAAGTCAAGGAGGTATATTTTGATCTTGCCCTTTGTCCTTGCTTAAATAGTTGTGTTAAAGGTCTTTTATAGTTGTGATCATAGATGTGTTAGGTGTTCCCTCTTCTATGACTGCAATTATTAGTGAATCTTTTATGTTTTCTAAAGTCATTTAAAAACTTATAAATAGGTATGCAAAGTTGTCTTGAAGTCATTACTTGCTTAAAGGATGTTTGTAGAATTTATGGTTAGCCCTGTCTATCAAATATTTCTTTATTGTTCAAGTTATGTTTTCAAGTTCCCTTCGTTGAGAATCAAATTTCTCTTTCCAAATCATTGATGTCCATCTCATTCCAAAACCAAAGGATCCTGTGGCCAAGTTAGATTTTTCCTCTGATATCCCATATCCATTGATGAGTATGTTATGCCCTCTTCTTGACTCCATTGCCCAATGAATAAGATGTTTCTCCATTCTATATATCTTTCCTAGACCTTTCATGTTCTGCCGTATCAATTCAACCAAACACATAAACTAACACATGTACTTAATAACTAGTCTAAAACCAATACTCAAAACACACAATATAAACCTTTGCAAACAAACATTTGAGAGATCCCTCTCTGAGAACATGAGGACTAGATCCTGTAACTCTAAAGATTGGTTATGATGTTGCCTTTTCTTTTGATTTTCCAAACTATCAAAACACGGGACACCAACATAATGGCGATCAAGGTGGGACCCTTTTGAGTTTCTGACAATCGAGGTACCCCTTAGGACTCCAGAAATTCCTTATTTTAAAAGACTATACAGTGATTATCAGCCACCTCATCGCCACCAACATAATGGCGATCACGGTGGGACATTGAGTAAAATCTTCAAAATCAAACACTCACTGTCTATTATAACATAATTAACCTTCTTCAAGCACTACCAAGCATAACGGTAATCATGATAGGACTTATTTTGAATCAGTGACAAACTAAGTAACCCTTAGGATTCTCATCAAACCTTATCAAACCTTGAAGGAATCAGTTACCAAACCATAAGAGTGAACTATGTCTGATTAAACACCCTAGCTAAGTGTTAAGTCAAATTTAGGACACTCTCATAACCTATAAAATCAAGATAACTCAGAAAAACCCAAAAACATTTTAGTTTGGCTTCACAATAAACATGGTGGTGGAACCATCCAATATCTTACCTTCATAAAAGCTAAAACTTTTCCAGCTGGCGACTCCACCAGCCCCAGTAAGGTTATTACTCATCTAGGTTCCCAGATTTCTTTAGGACTGTGTTAACCAGCCTGGAAGAAGTTTAGAAGCCTAGTCCCATACTAGATAAGACATCGTGAGAGGTAAAATTCCCAAAAAACAGTCCCTAAAACCTTAACCTCTCTCATTTTTGAAAAACAGTCTGGCTTCACAAAGGATCAATACTATATCCCATCCAGACCCAAATCCTCCTTTAATCGTTGATAATCAAGAGAGAATTCTGTGGTAGACTTTCAAATCTGGAATATCAACTGCTAATAGGAGCCTCTTGAGAACAAAAGCTTTCCCTTAAAACATTGTTGTTTTGGAGGATTTACACTTTGATTTACATCATACAAATAACATTTTTAGAACTAGATCTCAAGGTGACTTAAACCAAACTAACCTTGATATTGCATATTTGCAACAAAACTTCAGTAGAGAAGCCTCACCTTCCACTCCTCTTGATTCCCAGCTTCTTCATCACTTTAGTCGTTTTCACAACAAATCTGCTCAAAATCAGTTTGCTGGCCCAAGTATTTCTTCCACTCCAATTCATACTACCATTGTGCAAAACACTCCTGTTCAGCCCACTTTCACTCCAGTAAATCCACCCCTTGTAAATCCACCCTTATTTCCAACTATGGCAACATGGTATGCCCCATTAGTGTTACCACAACCTCTACTTCCCCTACCAAATGATTACCAATCCAAAATCCCTCATTTCACTGGAAAAGAGTCTACAACAGCCCAACATCATGTAGATAGGATGGAAGATGCTTTTGATTACATGGAGATAGAAGAAGAAACTGTGAAGATGAGAATCTTCGCCCAAAGTTTAGGAGGAGATGTAAAGAAATGGTTTAAAAACTTACCTCCTAACAGCATAAATGATCTCCCTGCCTTGCATCAAACATTCATCAACAAATGGGAACTCAAAAAGAATCCTCTCCAAATACTAGCAGAGTATAGCAGCCTCAAGAGAAACCAAGGGGAGAGTGTTCATGAGTACTCCACTAGGTTCAATAGTGTTTACAATGCTCTTCCACCTCACATGAAACCTCCTCAAGGCATGGCCTTAGTAAGGTATCCCGAAGGCCTTGATGCTGAAATGACTTATCAGTTAAGGGAGAGAGACTACTTAACCTTAGAAGACATGCAGAAAGGAGCTGTGAGAATAGAAGCAAACATAATTGAGAAAAGAAATAGGTTGAGATCAGAGAAGAGGGTAACTTATAAAGATGACCTACTACCTTCAACCTCAACTTCTGACACAAGAATTGACAACCTAGTGAAGGTAATGGAGAGGATGCTTGAGAAGATAAATTTAAATGAGAGAGTGCCACCAAGAGAACCTCAAAATAACCAAAACAGAAATAGAAATCAGAATTATAGAAGAGAAAACAATCAAGATAAGAAAAAAGAAAGTGACCAACAGATTATACCTCCCTTCCAATAGAACTATGTAGATCAATATGAGGAAGATAGGGAGTTGGAAAGATTGGGAGAATCTCATGTAAACTTGATTGGATCAGATAGTGGGGATGATGTTTTCCTCACTGAAGAAGAAAAAGGTTTCTTCTCTGATCATAGTACAAATGCCTATGAAGATTCTGATCACTATAGATTGGGGTTTGAAAATGCAATAATGGAGGTGCACAAACAATATGATCTTAGAAGCAAGGGGAACATAGATAATTCAAAGGACAAAAACACTAATTCTGCTATCAAGAAAAACAAAGAAACTCAGCCCAAAAAGATAGCAGAAAAAACCAACATTGTGACCAAGAAACTAGACATAAACAAAGACAAAAGTGTCTAGCCAAATGTTGAACAGAGTACCCCTAGCACTTCAGCTAGTGGTCCTAATAAAACTATCCTAATTGCCAGTCCAAACAAGGTTCATCAAACCAAAATTGCTGAAAAGAATTCAATTGAAAAGACATATGTAAATACGAACAAGTCAATTGTTCCTTTCAGCCTTGAGGGAGAGATTGCTAAGATAAAAATTACCATCCCCCTAGCTGAACTAGTAACCCAAGAGGTGTACAAAAACCAAGTTTTGAAAGCTTTGAACTTAGGAAGTGATACTGACACCTTGAACTTGACAGATGACAAACCTGAGTTGTTGTTTGGTCTAGAAGTTGAAGGAAAATACCAAGAAGGGGCCGTCCCTCCCTTCTATGTTAGTTTGAACATACATGAGAAAATCTTACATAATGCCATGTTAGACTCTGGAGCTTCACACAATCTAATGCCCAAGGTAGTGATGGAAAGCTTAGGCTTAGAAATTACTAAACCATACAAAGATTTGTATTCCTTTGACTCAAGCAGAGTCAAATGTTTGGGTTTAATCAAATATTTGTGTGTTAACTTATCCCAAATCCCTGCTAAGAGTTTAGTCATGGACATAGTTGTAGCTGACATTCCCCCTAAGTATGGCATGCTCTTATCAAGATCATGGGGAGCCAAACTTCAAGGAAGCCTTCAAATGGACATGTCTTATGCCACCATCCTTGTTTTCAACCAAAGCATAAGACTATACAGTGAATCTCACATGAAGTTCATGGTGAGCAACATAGACAAACCAAACAACACTCCAATATATTCTATTCAATCAAGTTTAGATTCCTTTATCTTATGTAAAGAAGATGAAATCACCCAACAAGATAAGGAAAACATGTACCCAATCAATTCACCAGAACAATCAAATCTTCCCTTCAATCAAATTCAAAACATTGACAATCAACAGCAACAAGAGAATGAAAATGAGGCAAATGTACTTTGGAAAATAAACTTTTATGGATCTTGTAACAAAACAAGTGCGGAGGCAGGTGTTTGGATTCAAAATATGAATCAAAGTTTTTTATACAAATTGGATTTCCCATGCACTAACAATATCGCTGAGTATGAAGCCCTTCTCCTAGGCTTACAATTTCTTAAACAGTTAGAAGCCCAAAAGATATCCATCCTAGGGGATTCTGAACTTATCATAAAACAAATCAAAGGAGAATACTCAGCTATAAATCCAAGGCTTAGGGAATATCGGAACGTTGCCCTTGATTTATTGAAAACCTTCAAAAAATATGAACTCATTTTCATCCCTAGAGCACTGAATCATCTAGCAAATGAACTCGCCTTCGATACCATCAACTGCCAAATACCTGAGATAAATGAACAACTTCGTGTAAAGGTAAAACACAGGCCCGGTGTGCCCGATAATGAAGATCACTGGCAAGTGTTTGAATCTAACAAACACATACATGATTTCTTGAAATCAGAAAACGATTTCAGCATACCAACATCAGTAACCAGCCATAAAGAAAATTGTTTGTACATTGAACAAATCCCAGAAATTGAAATGACATACCCTACTGATATAAATCATTATGAGAATATTTTTGAAGCAAAGATAACTGACAACGCAGACCAAGAAGACTTGGAAGTTTTACAATGCAAAAATGATAAAATCCCAAGAGGTCTCACACCTTTAGAACACCTTTTTGATTTTAACGATGTAGCCAAAGAACCGAGAATGGAGCCTGTGGAAACAAATGTAGAATAACATAACATAGGCAGTCTAGTAGAACCCAAGATGATTAAACTATCCAGTACCCTCCCAGCTCACATAAAACTGCAATACATAGAGCTGTTCAAAGAGTTTAAAGATGTGTTTGCTTGGGGATAAAAAGACTTAAAATCATATGATACCAGCATCATCCAGCACAAGATTCCCCTAAAAAAAAATCAAAATAATTTTAAACAAAAACTAAGGAGAATAAACCCTCTCTTACTACCTTTAGTTAAGGCAGAAATCGAAAAAATTCATGATGTTGGGATCATAGTACCCATTAGATTTTCAGAATGGGAATCAAACTTAGTTTCTGTTAGAAATAAAACAGGGGAAATCAGGGTCTGCATTGACTTCAAAAATTTAAATAGAGCCTCTTTAAAAGGCAACTACCCCTTACCCAAGATGGATCATATACTTCAAAGGGTAGTTGGGTCAAGAAGGATATCCCTCTTAGATGGGTTCTCGGGTTACAACCAGGTGTTAGTGCTCCCAAGTGATCAAATCAAAACTTCTTTTACCACACCTTGGGGCACCTTTATGTATGTCAAAATGCCTTTCGGATTAATGAATGCAGGGGCCACCTTCCAAAGGGCCATGGACATAGCCTTCTCTGAAGATATTGGCTATTTCATAATCATTTACCTTGATGACATAACCATTTTCTCAAAAACTGATGAAGAACATTTGATTCACTTGAGAAAAGTTTTTGAGAAGTGTAGGAAATTTGGCTTGTCATTGAATCCCAAGAAGACACTCTTTGGTCTCCAAGAGGGTAAACTTCTTGGCCATATAATTTCAGAAGAGGGAATCAAAATAGACCCTACAAGGATAGATGGCATATTACAAATCAGTCATCCAAGAAGCCTCAAAGAGTTGCAATCTTTCATCGAAAAGATCAATTTTCTGAGGAGGTTTATCCCTAATCTTGCTGAGCTATTAAAAAACATTACAAACATGCTTAAGAAAGATGTCGGTGTAAAATGGACTTTACCAGCTAAACAATCATTCGAACTGGTCAAACAAGCTCTTACTCAAACACCAGTCCTGATTAGTCCAGATTTCACCAAAGACTTTTATATCTTTTCTTTTGCATCTGAGCATACAATAGCTGCAGTTTTACTTCAAAAGAATGATTTGGGGCAAGAACAACCAATATATTTCTTTAGTAGGGCCTTAAGAGATGCTCCTCTCAAATATAACATCATGGAGAAGCAAGCCTTAGCATTAGTGAAAGCATTAAAAGACTTTAGGGTCTATATTTTACACTCTCACATAATTGCTTTTGTTCCACATACTATTTTCAAGGACATTCTAAGTCAAGACCCTGATGGTAAAAGGGGAAAATGGATTGCAACTATTCTTGAATATGACTTAGAAATCAGGCCCACCAAACTAGTTAAAGGGAAAGGATTAGCAAAACTTATGGTTGAGTCTAACTTCCAAGCACTAGACATGAATATGGTAGATGTATTGGAAGAATTAGAAGATTCTACTGCTCTTTTCATTGAAGAAACATTTCTGAATTCTCCTTGGTATGCTAACATTATTTATGTGTTTTTATATTTGAATGCTCCTCCTTCTTTGTCTAAAACTAAAGCTAGATTTTTGAAACAAAAAGCTTTGAGTTATTGCATCTTAGATGGGGTATTATATTGGAAAAATGTTGTTGGAATTTTGCTTAAATGTTTACTTGAAGATGATGCAGGAAAAATCATGCATGAGTTGCATGACGGAGAATGTGGAGGACACCTCTACTGGAAGGCCACAGCAAACAAAATTCTTAGATCAGGTTACTATTGGCCTACCCTTTTCCCAGACACTCAGAAGTTGGTCATGTCTTGCCGTAAGTGTCAAATCTTTGATGGAAAGAGAAAACTCCTTCCCTTACCCTTACATCCTATCAAATTTGAGGCACCTTTTCAACAATGGGGGTTGGAATTCATTTGGGAAATCCACCCATCCTCCTCAGCTCAACATAAGTGGTTCCTCACGGCCACTGACTTCTTTACCAAGTGGATAGAAGCTATACCCTTCAGAAATGCTAATGACTCTGTCATTATCAAGTTTCTTGAAACAAATATCCTATCCAGATTTGGTTGTCCCAGAAAAATCATAACAGACAATGCTGCTGCTTTTAAATCTAAAAAGATGGTTGATTTTTGTTACAAATACCACATAACCTTGGGCCATTCCACTGCTTACTATCCCCAAGGAAATGGATTAGCTGAATCTTCCAACAAGAGCCTCATCAATATCATTAAAAAACTGTTGGAACAAAATCAGAAATCATGGCACAGTAAACTGGTTCATGCCTTATGGGCTGATAGGATAACTACAAAGAAATCAATAAATATGTCCCCCTATCAACTAGTTTATGGCATTGATGCAGTCTTTCCCACTTCATTAGGAGTGCCAGTCATGAAGCTCCTTCAAGAAGTGTAGGTTGAAGAGAATGATATGCAGAGAAGAATAAATCAAACCATCCATTTACAGCAGACCAAAGAAGAAGTTTATGAGAGAACACAGTTGGTCCAAGAAAATATGAAGAAGCTATTTGATAAGAGAACTAAGGCAGACAATTTCCAAGTTGGAAATGTTGTTCTTAAGTGGGATTCAAGGAGAGAAGAGAAGGGAAAACATGGAAAGTTTGAGAACTTGTGGAAAGGTCCCTATATTGTTCATGATGAAAGGGGTCACAATGCATTTTTCTTGAAAGAATTGAATGGAGAAGATCTGTATGGAGGTCCTGTCAATGGCAGAATGCTAAAGCATTACTTCTGCCAGGAATCATGAGTTTCAAAGCATTTTATTTTTTCATTGTAAATATCATAGTCTGAACATTGCATTCAAGGTTATAAAAATAAAAATACAAAAACAAAGAAAGAAAGAAAAGAGGGCAGATTGTGAAAACAAGAAAGGTATAGCCCCATACCAAAAAAAGAAAAAAATCTGAAAGTGTGCAAGCTCAAATGCCACTCCTAAAGAACACACTCCTAGTTAGTCAAACAACTTAACCTTGACTGATTAGCTTTAAATTTTCTGCTGATAGGATAGTGAATTTGATTTGCCAAACTGTTTAATCTTGGCTTATCAGTAGATAGTTCAGAATAAGAAATTAAAGGTTCAAACATGCTCAAAATCTGAACCTGAGTTTCCAAGCGAGAGAATGACTCAAATCTATTTCAAATTCTGAGTCAAAAGATGTAAAAATCTGGTTCTAATCAACTCAAAATCTGAACCAGTTTGCAAAGGAAAGATAGCTCAATTAAGAGTCAAAACAGAGTTGTAAAAAGGTGAAGGAAATGCTTTAAAATTTTAGATCTTATGCCTTCAGCATTTTGATTTAATTTTATGCAAATAGTAATGTCTATGTGCAACTTGTTTTGATGCCATAGACCAGCATCAGGTTAGACTGTTCAATCCTAGCTTGTATGCTTTTAAATTTGTGTTGTAGAATTTAGAGAACTGTTAGATTGTTTAATGCTAACAAATTAGTAGATTAGGTAGAGAAGCATATGAACTCAACTGTTTAATCTGAGTTCATGGAGAAATTGTTGGAAATGTTTTTATTGATGGAAAAAGAGATGGCAAAGAAGGAACACCTGAGGCAGCAACAAGGCAAAGAAAGCAGCAAAGCAGTAAGATGTAGAGAGGGTCGAGCAGTAGAGACATGTTCATTTAAAGAAGCAGAGGCAGCAAAAGGAGAATTAAGGAGTAGCATCAGTTAAGGAGCAGATGAAAAAAAGAGAGAGCGTAAGACAAATAGTGACAGAGACAGAGCTGTTATCATGGCAATGAAGACAGAAAAGAAGCAAATGAAGGAAATAAAGGAGACATGCAGAGGCAGAGGAAGCGAATATAATAAGAGACAGAACCGTTATCAGAGGCAGAGGCAAAGGTAGAATGACAGAAGCAGTAGAGGCAGTGCCAAGGTAGAGCCATTATAAAAAATTCCAAGCCGAACGCTATTTATATATATATAAACAAAGTCTGTGAACTGTGTTGATGGTTGGCGATAATACAGTGAAGTTATCCATAACACTAACGGAGCAAAAACAAGACGATGTTAAACTAGATAGAGGTGGAACCAGAGTTAAATGTGCAGTGGTAATGGAGCTGTGTGTTATACATATCGTAGGGCCACTTATAAAAGACCGGAACCCGAAGTAAAAGTGTTGGACCGGAACCTGGAGTGGAGAACGGAACCTTGCGAGAGGAACAGTGACATGGTTTAGAGTGAACAGTAAAGGCCATAAGTAGAATTCATCGCATCGCCTATCGACCATAAGTGGTATTTCCCGGAGGAGGAGCAATTCCATACAGGAATCGACACGTGGCCTGTGGACCCATTCTAAAACCACTTGTTAAACTGCGCCTTCGCGCGTTAACGTTCTGTGTTGCAAGCCGCGCGAAATGGACAGGAGCCTTTGATTTGGAAACGGGCCATCGGACGACAATCGCGCGTTGAACATGCTCGGAGTTTAACGAAGGTGTACGGAGGTTAGCGAAGGTACGATTCGACCGTGTTGACCCCACGTTGGCAATGTGTTGTGGGTGTGTGGGCCCAAATCAAATATATATTAAGGTTTATGAATTAATAAGGACGAAGGTGTGACCATATATTGATATATATTAAGGTTGCGAGTTAATAAAAGAACGCCGAGTACTGTTGGACTCTCGTATAACGTTTCCGGAAATTAAAGAACGCTGAATATATGCGTTGACATAGAGCATCTATATATATATGGGGGCGCATATGTATACGGAATAGACAGTCGGGTTATAACTATAGAAGAATGTTGAATTAATTAAACCAAAGGTTCTGCAGTAGAAAACTATTCAAAGGTGATTCAAATCTGAAGACTTTGGAATATGTGGGTCCAGATATATATATATATATATATATATATATAGTCCCATGTGGGATACTGTAATAATTGAAATATGAATGAATTCATATGTATGGTTTTATAACCATGGAAAATAAAGTTTCCGGATTAATTCAAGCTTGCCCAGATTTAAAATCAACTATTATATAACTACAATGAACAGAGATGAAAGTTCATGAACAAGAAAAATACAGGGATTCAGAAGAGCAGTGAACAGGTGAAATGTACAGATGACAATAAACAAAGAAGATGCAGAACAGTTTCTTAACAGCAGTAGAAAAAGACAAAATCTAGTAAAGCCAAAGTTCAAAAGAGGAGCTGAGTGATATTGAAATATGTAATTAAGAATGTGAATGTAAATGATGTAATTATTTTTTATTTGTTTGTGATGTAAAGGCAAGTATCCTAAAGAAAAGACAAAATCCCACTATAGCTTGGAAATTTGTACATGTTGTAGTAATTCTAAAAAGGAGTTGAAAAAGGAATAAGAAGACAGAAGCCAAAGAGTCATGACTGTTCACTTCGGATTCCTTGTGAAATACAAACAGTCATGTGAGAATTTCTATATATAATATCAATTTTGATAAGCCTAATATGCTGCAATAGAGAGAGAGAGAGAGAGAAAATATAGAAGAATACAACAGAGAAGATTAAGAGAAGAAGAGAAGATACAGAAAAGAGCTGATATCTGGAGTAAATCAGCAAACATTCAGTTTGATAAATTGAGGAAGTTGGAGCTTCCCTATCAAGTTGCAGCTTGATAGCTGTCAGTTGTAGCTGACTCAGGTTGGAGCCTGCAGAAAAACAATGGTGAGAGGGAGTTGGAGCTTGCCTTTGCATCAAAACAATAATAAGATGTGGTTTTCTCCCTTTATGGGTTTCCACTTATATTTGGTGTCTTTGTGCATGATATTTATGTATTGATCTGATATGCATCATTTGCTTAATACCTGCTATTCTCATATTAAGTCTACTGCTATATTATACTAATACGTGTTGCTTACATTATAAGATTACTCACACATTAAATTGGATATGAAATGAAGGTGTAAATAAGTTTAATGAAAATTTTTAAAAGATCAGGAATGTATTAAACTGATTCACCCCCCCCCCCCCACCTCTCAGTTTAATTAAAGGTTCAACAATTGGTATCAGAGCAAAGTTCCTTTGTTCAAGTCTAACAACTGAAAGGAGATCCTAGGTTCCTAAGATGGCTAGTAAAGAAGGATGCTCAACCAATAAAGCCCCTTTCTGCACTGGTGAAAATTATGCTTTCTGGAAAATCAGAATGAGGACATACATAATGTCTCTAGGAATAGAAGTCTGGGCTGCTGTGGAATTAGGATATGCCCCGAAGGCAACTGACACAGAAAAAGAATCAAAACAAGATTTTGTGGCTAATGCAAAAGCCATGAATGCCATCCTAAATGGATTGTGTGAAGCAAAGTTTATTAAAGTAATGCATAAAGACACTGCCAAAACTATATGGGATACTCTTGAAAACATACATGAGGGAGACCAGAAAGTAAATACTGCCAAACTTCAAGTCTATAGAGCCCAGTTTGAAAACTTAAAAATGAATGATGATGAAGACATTGTCAGTTTGTTCCTAAAAGCTGCAGAAATTATTAACAATATGAAAGCTCTTGGAGAATAAATTCCAGAAAGTATAATTGTGAAAAGATTCTAAGATTTCTTCCATCCAGGTTTAATCCAAAGGTGTCTGCAATAGAAGAAATAGCTGATTGGGAGACCTTGACCATGAACTAGCTACTTGGAAATCTAACAGCCTATGAAATAAGGCTCCCACAGAAGAAGCCAAGTACGAGGGAAGCAGCCTTTAAAACAGAAAAGAAGAAAGAAGAAAAGGAAGACATATGCTCTTGCTCTGATGAAGAAGAGGCTAAAGTTTTCAAGAAACTGGATAGAGGCTCAGGTAGATACAAAGGTAAACTTCCCTTCAAATGCTTTAACTGTGGAAGAGTTGGACATTATGCGGCTAAATTTCCTCACAAGAAAGTAAGAAATCAAGCTCAAGAATCAGAGAAAAACACATCAAAGAACTGGCAGAAAGGAAAGAAATTCAGCAGAAAATCCTTCTATGCTCAACAAGACAGCAGTACATCTGAAGACTCAGATGAATCCTCAGGAGAAGAGGGAACCTCTGAATTTTTACTAATGGCCATAGAAGATCTTTAAGGACTCTTGCTAGAAGAAGAAGAAGAAGGGAAATTCGACCTTGAGGGGGAGCTAAGAAGTGCTCTGGAAGAGATTGACAGACTCAAACTGAAGTGCAGAAAACAAAAAGACATTCTTATTAAGTATGTAAGAGAAAAACAAAATTCAGAAGTCCTCATGCAGCTAAAGGTAGAGCTTGAAGAAGCCAAGAAGATAGAAGACATGTTACTTCAGCAAATCAAGAATAAAACCCGAGAACAAGAGAAACTAGAAGAAGAAGTAGTATGTCTCAGGAAGAAACTCGAAAATGCTCAAAGGACAGTGCTTATAAACTCTTCTCAAACAAGCTCTAGTAAGTTGAATGAAATTATGGTTGCTCAAAGATCCCCAATGATAAAGACAGGAATAAGCTATGAAGGAGAATCGAGTAAAGGCAAAGAAAAGGAAAAAAAAAATATTATTTTTGTAAAAGCTAAGAAGAATGAGAAAGTAGCTCAAAAAATTCCTACAAAAGAAGAAATCTGCAATAAGGAAGACAGAGATCAGAAGAAACCACTAGTAGCAAAGAATGTAATAAATACTAAGATCCCTGAATATGTAAAATTTGGAAACCATCAAAGAAGATTCTTCCCTCCAATGAAGAATGCCACCTGTTATGTCTGCCACAAGTTGGGATACATTGCTGCATATTGTCATGCAAGAAGGAGTAATTCAAACCAGCAAAAGATGCAAACATTGAAGAGACTGCCTCAAGCAAACAAATGGAAGAGACAACCTTACATCAGGTATGCAAATATCTTCTATGGTTACTACTTTTATTGTAAGGAATTTGGTCATAAAATCATTGAGTGTAGAAAGTATGGACAAAGATTGATGTTTAACACCTCAAGGAGGTTTATGATTCAAAGAAATTTTGTTCATACTCATAACTCTGCAAAAATTATGATCAAATGTTGTGTATGCAATCAAGTTGGACATATACCTTCTAAATGTCCTCTAAGAAAATGTAGTCCATCATCCCACAAAAGATAACAAACAAAAGGGTGCTTTCAGTGGATAAAGAAGGAGAATAAATGTGACCTAGCCCTAACTGCTCAAGACTTGAAAATCCAGTGGTACCTGGACAGTGGCTGCTCAAAACATATGACTGGAGACAAAAGCAAGTTTATAACTCTTGATGAAAAGAAATCTGGAAATGTTAATTTTGGCAATGATAAATCAGGTAAGATCAAGGGAAAAGGCTCACTCAGCATAGATAATGGAAGAGGAAAGTCCCAAGATGTACTATTTGTAGATGGGCTGAAAGAAAATTTACTGAGTGTTAGTCAGATGTGTGAAAAAGGCCATGAAGTTCTCTTTAGAGCACAAGATTGTGAAATAAGATCAAGCACAACAGGAAAGACTCTGCTCAAAGGTGTTCGAACAGAGAGTAACATTTACATAGTAAAAGAGGAGGATGAAGCCTGCCATCTTAGAAAACTTGAGGAGTCATGGTTATGGCATAGGATATTGGGACATCTCAGCTTTGACCATATCATTAGACTGAGCAAGAAGAAAGCTGTCAGAGATATACCATAAATAAAAAGGCCTTCAAATACCATATGCAAATCTTGTCAATTGGGGAAAAATACTCGCACATCCTTTAGATCTAAAGATGAGCTATCAACAAGAAGACCACTCCATCTTGTGCACATGGACCTGTGTGGACCTGCTAGAACTAAGACACCAAGTGGAGAATCCTACTTCATGCTGATAACAGATGATTTCTCCAGAATGACATGGGTTGCTTTTCTCAAGAACAAATCAGAAGCATTGGAAAAGTTTAAGACATTCAAAGCATTAGCAGAAAATCAAACTGGATTCAAGATAAAATGTATCAGATCAGATAGAGGAGGAGAATTCACAGATTATGACTTTGCAGACCTATGTAATGAACATGGCATAAAACAACAATTTACTATTGCAGGGACACCTCAGCAGAATGGAGTAGCAGAGAGACAAAACAGATCTGTTCAACAAATTGCCAGAGCCATGATGCAAGAGAATAATATTGCTCAAACATTTTGGGCAGAAGTTGTACACACAGCAGTACATATTCTAAACAAAGCTCATTTAAGACCTAACAGTGATAAGACACCTTATGAGCTATGGCATGGTAAACCTGCATCAATCAAGCACTTTAGAGTCTTTGGCAGCAAGTGCTACATAAAGAATAATGATGAAAATTTGGGGAAGTTTGATGCAAGAGCAGATGAAGGAATACTCTTAGGATATGCATCCAAGAGTAAAGGATACAGATGCTACAACAAGGCTCTTCGAAAAATTGTAGAAAGTATTGATGTAAGATTTGATAAAGAACTTCCAAACAAGACAAGAGATATAGACTGCAGCAGCCATCCTGAAAATCATGAAGAAGAGGACCAAGATGATGAAGAAACAAGCAAAACATCAGAAAATGTTGAACTGAACTCAAAAACCCCCTCAAGATACACTCAAAAGAACCATCCAGAAGATCAAATCATAGGAGACAAGAGTGTAGGAGTACAAACAAGAAGGCAGCTAGCTGAACAGACAGAAGAAGTATACATAGCAATGTTATCACAAATAGAGCCAAAGAATTTTGAAGAAGCCAGCAAGGACAAGTATTGGGTAAAAGAAATGAATGAATAATTGGACCAAATTGAGAAGAACAATACCTAGGAACTAGTTCCTAGACCAATTGAGAAGAATATCATTGGTTCAAAATGGGTATTCAAAAACAAAATGAATGAGCAAGGACAAGTAATCAGGAATAAAGCCAGGCTGGTCTGCAAAGGATACTCACAAATTGAAGGACTTGATTATGAAGAAACATTTGCCCCTGTAGCTAGAATGGAAGCTATCAGAATGTTCCTGGCATTTGCATGCTACCAAGATTTCAAGGTATATCAAATGGATGTAAAATTTGCTTTTCTTAATGGAGATCTAGAAGAAGAAGTGTACATGGAACAACGAGAAGGTTTCTCATTGACAGAAAAAAAGGACTATGTATGCAGACTGAAGAAGGCCCTATATGGACTGAAACAGGCTCCTCGTGCTTGGTACTCAAGACTGGATAAATATTTGCAAAAACAGGGTTTTAAGAGAGGTGGAGTAGACAACAATCTATACATAAAATCCCATGAAAATGAACTCCTGATTGTTGTAGTGTATGTTGATGACATTATGTTTGGAAGCGACAAAGATGAACTAGCAAAAGGGTTTGCTGATGAGATGAAAACAGAGTTTGAAATGTCTATGATTGGAGAGCTCAGTTTCTACTTGGGACTGCAAATTCAACAAAAGAACACAGGCACCTTCATCTCTCAGGAAAAATACTTAAAAGAAATGCTGAAAAAATTCAAAATGGAGGACTGCAAACCTGTGACAACACCCATGATCACGGGATGCAAGCTGTGTGCTGATGATGGGACTGCAGATGTAGATAAAAAACTCTACAGATCCATGATAGGAAGCCTACTGTATTTGACAGCATCAAGACCAGACATCATGCTAGCAGTAGGACTAGTGGCAAGATATCAAGCAACACCTAAACAAAACCATCTTCTGGCAGTAAAAAGAATACTTAGATATCTACAAGGAACAACACAGTATGGACTTTGGTATCCTAAAGGCAAAAGCTTCACTTTAACAGCATACATAGATGCAGATTGGGCCAGCTGTGTTGATGACAGGAAAAGTACAAGTGGAGGTGCTTTCTATCTAGGAGAAAGTCTGGTGGCATGGTTAAGCAAGAAACAAACATCCATCTCTCTTTCTACAGCTGAAGCAGAATATATAGCAGCAACAGCATGTTGTACACAAGTCATGTGGATGAAGCAAACTCTTCAAGACATGAAGGTAAGCATTGATGAACCTATTTCAATCAAATGTGATAATAAAAGTGCTATAAGTATATCTAAAAATCCTGTGCTTCACTCAAAAACCAAACATATTCCAATCAAGTATCATTTTCTCCGAGAACAAGTAGCTCAAACTGGAGTATGTTCCAACAAAAGAACAGACAGCAGATATATTTACCAAACCACTTGCTAAAGAGCCATTTGAATATTTGAGAGACAGATTAGGGGTAGTATCTGTAGATGCTACTCTCTGATATAAAGAGAAAGCACAATTTCAGGGGGAGAACAAAAACGAAAATATCATTCCAGGAGGAGAACAGTCAGCAAGGAAAGCTTGAATCAGGTCCTCAGGATCAAAGCATTAAGGCAAAAGAATGCCAAGGTATTATCCTAAAGTTATCTGCATTATTCAAGCATTAAAAAGAAAATTACAGAGCAAAAGGATCAGTATTGTGTTCTGAAACATAAAAGACGAGTAGTGATTATACATCTCTGACTAGATAAAGTTGATACAATGTATTCTATGAAGTATCATTATTCTCACGTTTAGCTCTATACAAGTGAAAGAACTTTATCAATTTACAATGTATATTCAAATTCGATAATCCTCAAAGTGTTCTCTCAACAAGTTTGGTACATCACTCTGGAGCAGCATGGTACAAATTCAACAGAAGAGGGCCTAAACATAACTCAGTAGAAGAAATACAGAAAACAAATCAGGAAGTGAGAAATCCTTTGCCATTGATGTCAAAGCGGGAGGAAAACGAAAAAAATGGGCTTCTAAGAAGAAAACAGAGGTAATTGCCATCAATGCCAAAGGGGGAGACTGTTGGAAATGTTGTCATTGAAGGAAAAAGAGATGGCAAAGAAGGAACACCTGAGGCAGCAACAAGGAAAAGAAAGCAGCAAAGCAGTAAGATGTAGAGAGGGTTGAGCAGTAGAGACAGGTTCATTTAAAGAAGCAGAGGCAGCAAAAGGAGAATTAAGCAGTAGCATCAGTCAAGGAGCAGATGAAAAAAAGAGAGAGCGTAAGACAAATAGCGACAGAGACAAAGCTGTTATCATGGCAATGAAGATAGCAAAGAAGCAAATGAAGGAAATAAAGGAGACATACAGAGGCAGAGGAAGCGAATATAATAAGAGACAGAACCGTTATCAGAGGCAGAGGCAGAGGCAGAATGACAGAAGCAATAGAGGCAGTGCCAGGGCAGAGCTGTTATAAAAAATTCCAAGCCGAACGTTATTTATATATATAAAAACAAAGTCTGTGAACTGTGTTGATGGTTGGCGATAATATAGTGAAGTTATCCATAACACTAACGGAGCAAAAACACGACGATGTTAAACTAAATAGAGGTGGAACCAAAGTTAAATGTGCAGTGGTAATGGAGCTGTGTGTTATACATATCGTAGGGCCACTTATAAAAGACCGGAACCCGGAGTAAAAGTGTTGGACCGGAACCTGGAGTGGAGAACGGAACCTTGCGAGAGGAACAGTGACGTGGTTTAGAGTGAAAAGTAAAGGCCGTAAGTACAATTCATCGCACCGCCTATCGACCATAAGTGGTATTGCCCGGAGGAGGAGCGATTCCATACAGGAATCGACACGTGGCCTGTGGACCCATTCTAAAACTGCTTGTTAAACTGCGCCTTCGCGCGTTAACATTCTGCGTTGGAAGCTGCGCGAAATGGACAGGAGCCATTGATTTGGAAACGGGCCATCGGACGGCGATTGCGCGTTGAACATGCCCGGAGTTTAACGAAGGCGTGCAGAGGTTAGCGAAGGTACGATTCGACCGTGTTGACCCCACGTTGGCAATGTGTTGTGGGTGTGTGGGCCCAAATCAAATATATATTAAGGTTTATGAATTAATATTCTCGAAGGTGTGATATTCATATATTGATATATATTAAGGTTCGAGTTTCGAGTTAATAAAAGAACGTCGAGTACGTTGGACTGCGAGTATAACGTTTCCGGTAATTAAATAGCTGAATATATATGTGCGTGTGCGACATCTATATATATATGGGGGTGCATATGTATACTGAATAGACAGTCGGGTTATAACTATATAAGAATGTTGAATTAATTAAACCAAATGTTCTGAAGTAGAAAACTATTCAAAGGTGATTCAAATCTGAAGACTTTGGAATATGTGGGTCCAGATATATATATATATATATATATAGTCCCGTGTGGGATACTGTAATAATTGAAATATGAATGAATTCATATGTATGGTTTTATAACCATGGAAAATGAAGTTTCCGGATTAATTCAAGCTTGCCCAGATTTAAAATCAACTATTATATAACTACAATGAACAGAGATGAAAGTTCGTGAACAAGAAAAATACAGGGATTCAGAAGAGCAGTGAACAGGTGAAATGTACAGATGACAGTAAACAAAGAAGATGCAGAACAGTTTCTTAACAGCAGTAGAAAAAGACAAAATCCAGTAAAGCCAAAGTTCAGAAGAGGAGCTGAGTGATATTGAAATATGTAATTAAGAATGTGAATGTAAATGATGTAATTATTTTTTATTTGTTTGTGATGAAAAGGCAAGTATCCTAAAGAAAAGACAAAATCCCACTGTAGCTTTGAAATTTGTACATATTGTAGTAATTCTAAAAAGGAGTTGAAAAAGGAATAAGAAGACAGAAGCCAAAGAGTCATGACTGTTCACTTCGGATTCCTTGTGAAATACAAACAGTCATGTGAGAATTTCTATATATAATATCAATTTTGATAAGCCCAATATGTTGCAATAGAGAGAGAGAGAGAGAAAATATAGAAGAATAAAGAAGAGAAGATTAAGAGAATAAGAGCAGATACAGAATAGAGCTGATATCTGGAGTAAATCAGCAAACATTCAGTTTGATAAATTGAGGAAGTTGGAGCTTCCCTATCAAGTTGCAGCTTGATAGCTGTCAGTTGTAGCTGACTCAGGTTGGAGCCTCCTGTAGGTTGGTGGCTGCAGAAAAACAGTGGTGAGAGGGAGTTGGAGCTTGCCTTTGTATCACAACAATAATAAGATGTGGTTTTCTCCCTTTATGGGTTTCCACTTATATCTGGTGTCTCTGTGCATGATATTTATGTATTGATCTAATATGTATCATCTACTTAATACCTTCTATTCTTATATTAAGTCTACTGCTATATTATACTAATACTTTGTGCTTACATTCTAAGATTACTCACACATTAAATTGGATATGAAATGAAGGTGTAAATAAGTTTAATGAAAAAATTTAAAAGATCAGGAATGTATTAAACTGATTCACCCCCCCCCCCCCCCTCTCAGTTTAATTAAAGGTCCAACAGAAATAAGAATAGAAATAGATTAGTTTCTTGCTTTAAAAATAATAAAATGTTGTAAGAGAGTTTGCCAATCCAAATGCACTCTAAAGAAGAAAAAATGTTAGATCAGTAAGATTGGGTAGGTAGAAGCTGGTATTGATGAAAGTCCATTTATTTTTCATGGCTACTAATACTTTCAGAGCAACATAAGACCCTTCAAGATGAAGAAAACAACCTAATGGTTAAGGCACTGATCAGCCCCCAGAGAATGCAAGTATGAAATTCTTGATACCTTCAAGAAGGCATCATCCCCATGTGGAGCCACTGTTAGTCAGCTATAAAAATTTTCATATCAAATGCTGGCTAAATCATTTTTGGAGCCTTCAAGGAACAAATTTTATTGTAAAACATGTTGGCTCTTGAAGACTCTTAAATGCCTCATGCCTCTGTCCAAAATCTTCCCTACTGTGCCCATTTTACACCTTGGAATTCTATTGATTTCATGGAAAAACTGCTGCGAAATCATCCATTTCCCCTCTTTCCACTTCCAAAACTAACATCATTCTTACCCCTGTTATTCTCCATAAAAATCCTTCATTTTCATATTTTTTCCTTTCCCCTCCATTAGAACCCTTTTTAAATAAGGTTAAGACTTTTTCTTTGCCTTATCGAAACCCTCAAAGCCCTTTGAAAAAGATTGAAAATCCATAAAAAAAAAATCCATGATTTATGTTTCAGGCTTCAGCCCCCTTTGGCTAAGCCCCCTAACTGCTTCCTCTCCATGTGCCCGCACCTTAGAACCAAGTGCTAGACCCACAAACTGCTCATCGCATCGCAATTTCTGAGCACGTAAGTCTATTTTCTGTGTTTAAAAACCCTGATGCCGATTAGCCCTATATTTATAGCCCCCGATCATATGGAATTCCATACATCCAAAGGCCCCGCAGTCAGGCGCCCATCCACTTCACATATATAACCATGAAACCTTTGTTTTTATTAATTTTTGTGTTTTTCGCAGGGTATGAAAAAACTTATGCTAGTGCAAGGTTCCATTCGCTCTCCACCGTCGATCTGATCTGCAGATCGACGATGTATAATCTATTGCCCCGGTGGCCACCGCCAGTCACTCACTGTTTAAAACCGGGCGGAATCCATCGCACCGCTTTTGAGCGGGAGGTGGTTTTTTTCATTTGGTAGCGATGCCATCCACCGGTCGACACGTGGCCTTGAGCACTGTTGAAAAACCGCCCTCATCGCGCCTTAAAGTTCGGACGTGGAGTGAGCGTGATATTGATGCATGTCGTTTGATCTGAGGCCGCTCATCGGACGATGATTGCGCTATAAGAAGCCCGAAAGATAGACTAAGGTACGCCGCATCTATTAAAGCATCTTTGTCGTAGATTTGATCTACAGATCGACGGCCCACAAACAGTGGCCCTGGTCCCCACAACCATAGCAGCAAATCTACGGTCCCACAGAACTGGTGGTCCCAAGAACCTAGTCAGTATCCATGTGGCATCAACGGATTGGAGCGGGTCTTCATTGGTTCCTCGCACAGTCAACAAATCCAGACCTGGGGAGCATTATAAAGCGGATTTGAAATAAATTTCAGGTCACACTCGCCCTGACGTCAGGAGGCCCCAAATCGGACCCGGGGAACTTTATAGGGCGGATTTCATAAGGATTTCGGGTCACAAACGCCCTTACGTTAGCAAACACCTTTTGTGACCCAAAATGGTTATAAAAATTGGTTTTATCAAATTTTGAAGTCCGAGTATGTTATTTAATAAAGGGTGATTATATGGTTTTTCCATTATATACTAAAAAAAGGCCAAAGGTCGGGGTTTAACACTCGTGCCTTCGATTCTTTAAAAAAGAGAGCCATACATAGTTTAAACTTGCCTTGCCTCGCCAATACTCCAAAGGCACTAATGCCTCACGACCCCTGCGCAACACTGCACACCAACAGAACACAGTAAATGAATAAAAAAATCAAGGGGTATCAGTTTCGAAGACAAAACGCACCATAACATGAGATTGAAGAAAGATCTATGGGGATTTCAGCTAAGATGGATTATCAAAAGCCTTATCCCCATTTTAAAACATAGTTTAAAGGTAAATCATAAAGGTTCATCAGATAGAAAGCCTCCACCACCACATCTGAGGCAAATTGATTCCTCCCAGCTACCATAGTGCCACCTGTGCCTCAAAGCATTCAAACAGAGGCCAAAGTTATTGATCAAGATCAGGTATTTTCCTCAGCGCAGCCAGAGAAGTTAATCTTGCAAATACAATTAATGACAAAATATCAGCAGAGTTACTTTAACACAACACTGAGCCTCAAAAGTCAAGAAGAGCTCCCACCAAGCTAAAATCTTAATGTAAATAATTTAATACAGAGGACACCTATGTAAGCTTATTCATCGAGCTCCCCAAACGTCGCGAAGCCATTTAGTCTGTATTAATTATCTTTAGAGATCCTTTATCAGATCTCACCGCCTCATTCTTCTATAAATACTACTGCAGAAGATAAGAGAGGTGTTGGTTGGTTGATCACTGGTTGTAATACTGAAACTCTCTGAAATAATACATAGTCTGTTGAAGTTGAAGACCAAATTGAAGTATTGGAAGCCTTGATGATGTTGTTGCATGCTTGTTCCTGAGAAGGATCTATCATTGGATCCATGAGCTTGGTTTTTGGTGAAGTATTCTGAACTGTTTAATGTTTTCTCCTGTTTACATTCTGTTCCATAATTTCTTAATACAGTAGGTTGAAAGTTTTAGGCTAAGAAATGACTCCTGGAAGCACCTTAGACCTATTCATCCTTCACTATTTCATGCTTTCTTCTGCGAAGTATTTTAGAGTCTTTAATCTCTCTCTTTAGTCCTCATGCGCGTTTATTTTCTTAATAGTTCGAACAGTTGGTTTCATCATGATTTATGGTTCTCCCTGCTTGTCTGTTGCCACTTAAAGACTGTTATTGAAGTCTCCCTTTGAATTTATTTTGTTTACAGTAAGTCAAGGAGGTCTATTCTGATCTTGCCCTTTGTCCTTGCTTAAAAAGTTGTCTTAAAGGTCTTTTATAGTTGTGATCATAGATGTGTTAGGTGTTCCCTCTTCTATGACTGCAATTATCAATGAATCTTTTATGTTTTCTAAAGTCATTTAAAATAAAATCTTTGGGGAAATAGGGTGTTCCCCGAATCTTAGATTTCATTTTAAAAGTTGTCTTGAAGTCATTATTTGCTTAAAGAATATTTGTAGAATTTATGGTTAGCCCTATCTATCAAATATTTCTTTATTGCTCAAGTTATGTTTTCAAGTTCCCTTCATTGAGAATCAAGTTTCTCTTTCCAAATCATTGATGTCCATCTCATTCCAAAACCAAAGGATCCTGCGGCCAAGTTAGATTTTCCCTCTGATATCCCATATCCATTGATGAGTATGTTATGACCTTTTCTTGACTCCATTGCCCAATGAACTAGATGTTTCTCCATTCTATATATCTTTCCTAGACCTTTCATGTTCTGCCATATAAATTCAACCAAACACATAAACAAACACCTGTAACTTAATAACTAGTCTAAAATCAATACTCAAAGAACACAAGATAAACCTTTGTAAACAAACATTTGAGAGATCCCTCTCTGATAATAGGAGGACTAGATCCTGTAATTCTAAAGATTGGTTCTGATGTTGCCTTGTCTTTTGATTTTCCAAACTATCAAAACACGGGACACCAACACATGGGATTATCCAAACATGAAGGGAATTTATCCCCAGCTATGCACACACCACATTTATATAGAAAAGATGCTAGACCCATTCGCCAACCCCAACAAAGATTAAACCCTCATCTCAAAGATATTGTGAAAGCTAAATTACAAAAACTGTTGGATGTCAACTTTATATACCCAATATATGATATTAAGTGTGTCTCTTCATTAGTAGTGGTGCCAAATAAGAACGGAAAGTGGAGGATATGTGTATACTAAAAAGAACTAAACAAAGCAACCCAGAAAGACCAATTTCCCCTTCCTTTTATCAACCAGGTACTAGATACATTAGCAGGGAAGAAATTATTTTCTTTCCTAGATGGCTTCAGTGGATGCAATCAAATTCAGATTTCCCCTGAAGACGAAGACAAAAATACTTTTACTTGTCCTTGGGGGACATTTTCTTACAGAGTTTTACCCTTTGGCCTATGCAATGCCCCTACTATATTTCAGAGGGCTATTCTCGGCATATTTTCAGATTTAATAAATGAAGGGCTCGAAGTATATATGGATGATTTCACACCTTACAGAGATGATTTTGAGCTAGCATTAGAAACTTTGGAAAATGTGTTACAAAGATGTATTGACACCAGGCTCTTCTTAAGCCATGAAAAGTGTCACATGATGATGATCGAGGGACTCATATTAGGTCATTATATCTCAGGAGCTGGGATTCAGGTAGATCTAGCTAAAATTCAAATAATTTTGTTAATACCCACTCCTACCACACAAACAGAGGTACGTAGCTTTCTCGGATTTTCTAGTTATTATAGAAGATTTATAGAGCATCATTCTCGAGTAGCTGCACCTTTATACGCACTAACAGGGAATGTTGATTTTAATTGGATAGATAAATGTGACCATGCTTTTGAAGATCTCAAAAAGATTCTATCAACAACCCCAGTGCTAAGAGGCCCAAATTGGGATTTGACATTTCAAATTTCATCTGATGCCTCAGACACAACTATTGGAGCAGTCCTTGGGTAGGAAGAAGATAAAAAACCATATGCAATTTATTATATTAGCAAAAATATATCTCCTGCTGAATTAAAATATACTGTGACTGAGAAAGAATTTTTAGCCGTAATACATGCTGTAAATAAATTTAGACATTATATAACTGGGTATCCTATAGTTTTATATACAGATCACTCTGCCATAAAATTTTTAGCAAATAAACCTGTTACAAATGGTTGAGTAACAAGATGGTTGATTCTATTATAGGAGTTCAACATCACAATGAAGGATCGACTTGGAAAAGAAAACCTCGTAGCTGATTTTATGTCATGGATGTCAAAACCAACAGATGCAACAGTAGTCAAGGATCACTTCCGAGATGAACATTTGTTCGTTGTTACTACTAGAACCCCATGGTATGCTGACATTGCAAATTATTTAGCAATAGGTAAATTACCTATGCATCTAACGCCCAACGAATGAAAACATATAGTACAGCGTAGTACCCGATTCTATTGGATTGGGGGCTACATGTTTCATACAGGAGCGGATATGCACATCAGGAGATCCGTCCGAGAAGACGAAATATTTGATATTCTGAAGGCATGCCATAATGGGCCCTGTGGCGGGCATTTTGTAGATCGTAGGACTGGTCACAAGGTTTTACAAACAGGCTATTACTGGCCTACAATTTTTAAAGGCACTAAAAAATTCGTACAGGCCTGTGATAGTTGCCAAAGGGTAGGTCGCCCTGGGCAATCTGAAAAAATTCCTTTGAATCCATAGTTAGTAATCAAGCCATTCGAACGATAGGTGCTCGATTTTGTTGGTCCTATCAACCCGCCATCAAATCAGAAAACATACATACTTGTTGCAACAGAGTATGTTACTAAATGTGTTGAGGCAGAAGCACTTTCAAGAGCTATAGAAGACTATAATATAGTTCCTTTTCCACATATTTGTGTGATAAGGCCTCCCAAGGGACGTAATTATAGATGGAGGACTGCAATTTGTGGGTAACAAAATCGCTGCAACATTAGAAAATTACCACATTCAGCACAAAATCACAACTCCATACCACCCACAGGCAAATGGACAGGTAGAGAGCACGAATAAAGTGATAGAATCTATACTTACAAAAACAGTTGCATCACATAGATGTGACTGGGCTTATAGATTGCCGGAAGCCTTGTGGGCCTACCGAACAACATGGAGAAATACCACTAGGTATTCACCATATCAATTGGTATTTGGAAAATAACCCATATTTCCAATAGAATTTGAAATTCAAACATTAAGAACAACCCAGTAGGTGGGTTTAGACTTAAATGAAGCCCAGGTCAGAAGATTACAACAAATAAATGAGTTAGATGAAATTAGGCTCTCAGCTCTTTAGCATACTGCATTAATTCAACAACAGAGAGAAAAATGGCACGACGCCCTCATTAAACAGAAAATCTTCCACGAAGGAGATTGGGCACTCTTATATGACTGTAGGTTTAAGGATTTCCCAGGGAAACTCCATACACGATGGCTTGGACCCTATGAGATACAAAAAGTGCATGACAATGGCACCATCACATTAACTACCATTGATGGATTAGGACACTCTTTCAAAGTAAACGGTCATCGAATATGACTTTACCATAAACCGCTTAATCGAGAATCCTTTTACCAACAATTACGGGAAGATTCTACCATGCAGATTCTTGCTGAGGGAGATAACTCCTCCTCAGTATCCATTCATTGAATAATTCTTTTACTTTGAAACCTGTACATAATCTTTTCTGTTTACTTTACTTGTTTTTTTGTATAAAGTTTATTTCTCAAGCTGTACCTTTTAAGGAACAACAATAGTTCCTCTTAATAAATATTGCGTTTGTGTGCTAATTTTTGTTGTTCCTTTCAAATGGAGCAACACTTGTTTCCGTGTGTTTTTTTGTTGTTCCTTTCAAAAGGAACAACAGTTGTTGCCATGTGTATTCGTTGTTCCTTTAAAAAGGAACAGCTTTTTTTGCCGTGTGTATTTGCTGTTCCTTTAAAAAGGAACAGCAGTTTTTGCCGTGTGTTTTTGTTGTTCATTTTCAAAGGAACAACAGTTTATTTTTGTTGTTCCTTTTTAAAGGAACAACAGTTCTTTCGCCTGTTTTTGTTGTTCCTTTTTAAAGGAACAACAATTTTTCCACCTCTTTTTTGCTATTCCTTTTGAAAGGAACAACATTTTTCCCGCTTGTTTTTTTGCTGTTCCTTTCCAAAGGAACAACATTTTTCTCGCTTGTTTTTTGCTATTCCTTTCGAAAGGAACATCACTTTTCGCTGATTGTCTTTGCTATTCCTTTCCAAAGGAACAACAATTTTCGCTGATTGTTTTTGTTGTTCCTTTCCAAAGGAACAACATTTTTGCTGATTGTTTTTGATGTTCCTTTCGAAAGGAACAACATTTTCGCAGAATGTTTTTGCTGTCCCTTTTAAGGAACAACAACTGTTTCATTTAAGGAATAACAATTTTTGAGTGCATTTTTCTTTTTTTGAATACATTTTGAGGATTTTTGGTGAATTCTTCATGATTGTTTTAAAAAGGAAGACATGCAACTTTGATGTCTTTATTTTCACTAAATTGATATAAGAACACCTTTTTCACATCAGCTATCCTTTTCCTTATGTTCGAAATCATTACATAATGTTTCCGTATCTATTCACAATTTAATGATATGCATCGATTTCAGTAATGCGATAATTTTTTGATCATATCATAATTATGTATGCCTTTCACTGCTATACCATTGTTGTGCAGTACACTGTTCTTCTATTTCGACGGTCGAGGACGACCTATTATCTTTCAGGGGGGGCGGGATGCCTTTTAATGCTTGCATGCGGGTCGAATCCCTGTATTCATCAAATTCTTGGAAACAACAGGAGTTTAACGGTATTGTGTCGATATATACAAAGGGTTGTTCCATTACATTTCTGTGTATTTGTGAAGAATTAACAGTGTGCAGACAAGATGGGAGGACAAGCAATACGTAGTGAGCCACAAGTGCTAGCAGTTTCCAATGCTACACGGGAAATTCTAGAGAAATTAGGATGGATTACATGCCTCACATGACTGCAGCAACCACATGAAATGGTAGCCACTGAATTCTTGCAAAAATTGCAGGAAGGCTATTCCATGGTTAGAGGCAGGAAAATAGCAGTAAAAGATGCAATAATCGCCAAGGTATCTGGTCTGCCAGCGGAAGGACCCATATGGACCCATAAAAAAGTGAAACTTCAAGAAGCCATGAATATTTTTCGAGATGAAGGGCAGACCTTGGTCGTCAAAGGGAAAGGAGTTTAGCTGGCAACTTTGGGAGAACCATGGGTAGAGCTGGCGAAAGTAGTACAGAGTTATATCAAATGTGATGGAAGAAAAGATGTGGTAAGACCTCGCCACCTTAAGCTATTAACAGTATTAAAGAAAAAATGTACTGTAAACCTGCCTGCATATTTAAATTTCTTATTGCATGATGCTTTCCGGAGTATAAGAAAGTCTCGTCATATAGCCACGGTGGTGAGCCATCACTGTTTAATCCGATTGATAGTGAGTTACAGTCTTTCCCAACAGTAGACTAGTTGGGAAGAATTGATATTCTCAATTGATGGAGGAACAGCTCTACCTGCCCCAAAATGCAAAAGAGTTACTAGCACAGCACTAGAACCTTTAAAACGCAGACAGTCCTCCAGGATTAGGAGAAGTAGGGGAATGATAGGAAGTCTTCAGGGTAGCATTAGCCAACCCTTAGAATTGCCTAGTTCGGAAGATGAAAAAACCCTGCAACTCGAACAAGGAAGTCATCACAGTGATGAAGAAGAATAAGATCAGCATGAATAAGGAAGTCATCACACTGATGAAGAAGAAGGAAGTCACCACACTGGTGAAGAGGAAGAAAGTAATCACACCAGTGAAAATGAAGGAGAGGAAGCAGAGCCTTCCAAAACCTCTATTGCAAGCCCACCACAGAGTCCATTATAGGAGGACCAATTGGCCCAAATTTTGGCCAATATGAGTGAATATATACAACCTCACAGTCTGCTTAACCTCAACATTGAGATAGACCAATTGCAAGAACAATTTGTTATCAACAAAGATACAACCGAAGAAATGCGCGATGAAGGAAACCCTTAGGGAACAACAGAACCAACTATGGTTACTTCCCATGAGAAATTCGGCCAGGAGAATGTGAGCACTAAAGAATTATTTCAAACAGAAAACCCTCAGGGAACAACAGAACCAACTAGGGTTACTCCCCTAAAGGAATGTGGGCAGGAGCATGAGAACATTGAAGAAATGTTCCAAGCAGAAAGCATAGAGGCAAGCCTGGACAAAGGCACGGCCGCTGGAGAACAAACCCTAGTCGAGCAACCAAGTACAGAAAAAGGAACATCTATTCCTTCCAAGAAGAAGAAGAAGATAGATGAACTTGGGAAGCTATGGAGAGAACGACAAAAGCTCCAAAAGCTAGTAAAACAACTTAGGCAGAGGATTAGGGTGTTAAAACAAGGGAAAGTCTCTAGAAGAACCTTGAAAATGAAGAATGTAGTGATCCAAACAGAACCCCACAATACAAGATCCATGGAGACTCAAACTGATCCCACACTCATTCACGATAACGAGGAACAACAGGCATTTGCTATGGACGCAATTGCTCAAACTGAGAATGTACAGGTCTGTGAAAAAGATGTTTAGACCGAGGCACTATCCTCCAACAGTCTGGCCGACAAAGAGACACAAACTGTAGGCATTTGACATTGTAACAAGGACACCCAGGTCGATTTCCAACATAAAAACATTTTGTTAATAGACCTTATTATAGAAAAACTCCAAGAAGAACTGGCACAGGCTCAAGAGGCTAGGGAAAATCTTGAAGAAGATACTGTTCCCAAAAATAAATATCAATAGTTAAAGCAGCAACTAAAAGACATCAGTGCATTAGAGGCTGAAGCTTACGATAAGTGTCAGAAGGCAGAAAAGAAAGTTGATGAGGTAAGGAGTAGATTAAAAATGGTCCGGAATCAAATGGATGCTCTCTACTCCTTATACACAGATGTTCTAGCATGTAGATGCCCTGCTAAAAATTATGCTTTATTTTTAGTAGAAAGATATTTGCAGTTAAAAATTAAAGTTGTTAGGGCAGGAAAAACTATAGAATTAAACACTATAGATGATTTTATAAGTTACTACAAACTATATGGAGTAAAAGTCCAGCGTCTGCTCTGTGAGTTCTATTTGCACAATTTTATATTAGCTGGGGAAATGGAGACAAATCCCAGCCCTTTTGTGGGCGATATCCAATTTCAAGAATTTATTTCATTTTCTTTCAACCAGCTGAAATGGCCCAAGGCCTATAATACTTTTCAGAGGCAAGAAAAAGAATTAGACCTTTGGGTTAGGAGTGAACCAAGACACCCATTACAACTATGGGCTAGGCAGAAGAGTGTAATGACAAAGGAGGGTGTGATCCAGACATTGGGACCCTTCCACAAAGCAATTGTCTTGGATGGGGTAGAATATTTTCTATCTATCATAGACCAAGCCTATATAGCAGCTAAAGTCTGATGGAATATTTCCAATCGGATTGTTCAGGACATGGAGCCATTTAATTATAGAAATTTTGGATTAGCTGCTGACCGCTTGATTCTCTATAGTAACCTTATATTGAGGGAAGGTCCATACTGGCTAGGTTGTAGGTTTTGAAGTCCCATTATATGGTATCCTGCAATAGACTATAAAGCTAAATATGAATTACCTGAAGGACAGACACGGTACATCTTTGAAGCTTTAGCTGCAAATCATGGTTTTAGGCCTCTTAATGAAAAATCGTCTCCAGCCTATTCCCTAACTGCTTTACATGTCAACTATGGTTTTCATGAGGACATGAAAAAGGGTAAGTAGGGGGGTGTGTTGAGCATTGGAAAAGGTATGAATTCACCATGTATTTCTTTACTTTTTCCCTTTGAACATAACTCTTTTTATTCTAGAAAGGTGATATATTAAAGGATTATGATAGAATTGCAAAGATTAATGTTATTGTGAAAATTAGCTAAAAGATTATCTTTTATTCTCAACAGGAAACAAATGAAGTGGGAAACTACCATTTGAAAGGCAAAGCTAAAACAAGAGTAATTTCTGTTCCTCTAGCAAAGGGCCGTATCTAGACAAGGAGGGTGAAATCAGAACATACAACTAAAGTAAGGCTGGGAACAACACAGCTACAGCCTAAGAAGACCAAGTGTTAGCTAAAAGGAGAAAAGGGATCGTTGTTTCTTGTATTGTCCGCCGAATTGTTATAAAAGGCAGTGCCTGTACAAATCAAGGGAGGAGAAGGAATGATTATTATTGAAACTCTGTAATTTCTTATCGACTCTTGTGATCAAAGAACAATTGTTGTAAACGCTATTATTCCTGATTAATACATGATCTAGTTGCCGTTCAATTTCTTGACTCTGGAGTATCCCAGAGGTGTTTCACTGGTGGCTACGGGCTCGGCCCTGGTGGATCTATCTGCTGTTTGTATCATTATCTTTTCAATTATTGTTGTGTGATGGTTTGCATCTTTTTTCATTACAGCTTTCAAGTTAATGGTTTATTACTTAATTGCTTCATAATATCGTTGTGTTATATTTGTGAATTGTGTTTCCATTCCTTTTCTAATTTAACAAGAATCGTCATCTTTGTATAACTTGCCTTGTTATGCTTTAACAGAACCACGCTGTTCAGCAGTTGCTGTTCCATTGTAGTCGCTGTTCCCATCTATTTTTTGTTCCCATTCAGTTTGTTGTTCCATTCAGTTTGCTGTTCAAAAATATTTGTTGTTCAATAGAGTTTTGTTGTTCAATCTGATTAGATAGAAGTGTTGTTCAATTCCAGTAGTTATAGTTTGCTATTCCTTTCTATTATTGATCAATCTCATATTGTTGTTCATTTTAGTTAATTAGTTTAATTCATTCTTGCAAAGAATTGGTTTTTTTTTCATAGCTTGCCTAGTTTACTTTTATCAGCAACATTAGTAATTTAGTTCAATTTCCATTTCCATTTAATTATTTTAATGTGAGATAATCAACTGTAAAGGACATCTGGTTATTTCTACCTTCGTTCTCAGATTGATTTTCTTGTTTTCATTTGATTTCAGTTGAATTAGTTGCTAAAGGAAAGATTTATCATTACTGCATCCTTGACTGATGATTGCAGAGTGAATGATTGCATTTCAGAGTATTTAATTTCATGTCACTGTAGTTAGATTTCATTTCCAAGTATCTGTTTACTCTTGTATTTAAAACATTGTACTACATATTTCAAAGCATTACTCTTATATTGAAATGCAACTTCAGATAGAGTATACTCTTGAAATAAAAAATCGTACCTGGATTGATAATTAATGTAGGATAAATAAGCGTTTAAAAGACACCTTTTATACCTCAACAATAAGCTAAGCTGAAACTCAATTTAGTACCAAGCTTCTTCCATAATGTCCTCCAAAAATGACCAACAAAATTGGTATCTCTATCAGAAAAAATACTTTTAGGTAACCCATGTAATCTAACAATCGCCTTCCCCGGATGCGGGTGTTAGTGCAGTTAATGAGGGTGAGAGGACGCAAGCAGTCGGACGGGAGGCCACATGCCATCCCTCACGGCTGCATTGAGACCACTTGCCCGCAGTAAATACTCCACAGCATGCTCTTAATGGCATTTGGTATGAAGGCGATTCTCATTATCGCAGGGGAGGTTCGAGGCAGCCTCGACTGCCACAACAACATCTCGCACAAGATTTGCAAGCCTGGTCATTCAATGCGGCGTTTTGAGTGTTGCAGGAAGGGAATGTTAAAGGCCATGGAGCCGCTAGTCCCCCAGCTAATGAATTCGCGATGTAACTCAGTTCTGGACAGAGCCAGAGAGTGCACCACCACTGGGAAGCGCAGCCGTCTGACCTGTTGCCTGCAGCCCGATGAAAGCATTCACATTTCTGTAGCTGGCTCTTGTTTGTCCGCGACGGTGGTTCTGGGCATTCCTCCCGCGACGTGCCCTTAGTTTCTACAGAGCTCCAGTCCGGTTAAAGCTGCTAAAATGCCAAGGCTGCGGCAGAGGATGAGGTGCAGGAGGGGGTCTTATCGTTCTGCCAGAAGGCATTCTCCTTCCCTTTCTTCTTCCCCGTCTGACACCTCTGCACATTCTGACAGCCTCCCTCGCCTCCTCCGTGGGCGCTTGCTCCGCTCAGGCCGCAGGTTAGATTCGCCTTCAGGGGATGCGCTGCCTTCTCAGTCGCATACGGCCCTCTTCTCATTCGATTGTGCTCTCAACAGACCACGCGTTACTGTGGCCATCTCCGTGGTCTTCTTAGAGGAGCCCCTGCCGGAGAATCTGCCTGAAGAGCAATCTCCCGTCGACGGCGCTCATATGGACGCGATGCAGCAGGACACGAGGGGTCTGCCTGAGGTTTCCAGGGCGTCTTTGCAGGATGAAACAGTTCGCGTTCAGGAAACTATCACTGAATCTCCCACTGATATCCACAATGATGAATTCTCCCATGCTCAAAGCGAACCAGAAGACTTCGGTTGCAGGATCGAGGAGGTTTCTCCTGATGAGTAATCCGCTCCTCCTTTCTTGTCTCTTTTGTTTTTTCTCGGCCCTCTCTGAGGGAGTGTTTTGTTGTTTCAATGTTTCTCTCAATTCTGGTCCAATTTTTGTCAAAGACCAGTTTCAGTCTTTACAGCGGTCCAGTCTTGTTATGGTCTAGTGTTATAGATATGCTCCTAGTTTCAAGTTAATGACATTCCATCTCGATCCCCTGCGTGGGATTTTTTTTGTCTTGGGTTTTTCAAGCTGGCGCCCCTTGCAGGGCAGCCAAAATCTAGTCACTGTCAGCTCAAATTGCCTCTTTGTAGGCACAGTTATGGCCTAGGCCAGATGTACTATATTTTTCACTGTTAATGGATTACTCTAACTTAGAAAAAAAAAAAATCTAACAATCACCTTGAAAAACAAATTGGCAACATGAGTAGCATCACTTGTTTTATAACATGGAATAAAATGTGCCATCTTTGAAAATATGTCAACAACAACAAAAATTGCATCATTCCCTCTCTGTGTCTTAGGAAATCCTAAAACAAAATCCATACTTACCATATCCCAAGGTCTATCTGGAATAGTCAATGGAATGTAAAAACCTTCATTCTGGCTTCTCCCCTTTCCATACTGAAAAATTTTACAATTTTTCACATACTTCTCCACTTCAGATCTCATCTTTGGCCAATAATAAAAATGACTCAGCTGCTCATAAGTTTTATCAATACCAAAATGTCCAGCAAGTCCACCACTTTGCTTTTATCTGATTAAATTCTCTCTCATGGAACAATTTGGTATGCACAATTGATTTCTTTTGAACAATAAACCCTCTTGCAAGAAATAATCTAACCACTGACTTCTGTCTATCAAAACAGAATTACAGCATGCTTCAAATGTTTCTTTGAAATCCAAATGTGTTTTATAGAGTTCCTTAAGAAAATCAAAACCCGCCACTTCAATTTGACTTTTTTGAACAAGAATGTTTTTCCTACTTAAGGCATCAGCTACCTTATTTTCTTGACCACTTATATGCTTCAAAACAAAGTTAAAAATTTGAAGGTATTCAACCCATTTTGCATGTTTTTTATTCAATTTAGGCTATTGCATAATATACTGTAAAGCATGATTATTTGAATATAGTACAAATTATTTAGACATTAAATAATGTCTCCACTTCTTCAATGATTGTACTATTGCATAAAACTCTTTGTCATAAGAAGAGTACTTTCTTCTTGTCTCATTCAGCTTCTCAGTGAAGTATGCTATAGACCTATCTTCTTGACTTAACATATCCCCAATAGCTTCTCCAATGGCATCACACTTTACTTGAAATGGTTTATTAAAATCAGGAAAAACGAAGACAGGTTTCTCAGTTATTTTCTGTTTCAAAAACTGAAATTTTCTTTCAGCTTCAGTAGTCCATTTAAATGGTTTTTTTTCCTTCTTTATGGTTTCAATGATAGATGCATTAATCTTGCTAAAATTCCTGATGAATTTTCTATAAAAGCTAGCAAGTCCATGGAAACTTCTTACCTAAAAAACACTTTTTGGTGAAGGCCACTCCACAATTTCCTTTACCTTCTCTGGATCCATTTTTAATCCTTCAGCAGAAACAACAAAACCCAAATATACCAATTCTTCTTTCATGAATGAACACTTCTTTAAATTTTCCAGCAACTTCTCTTCGTGTAACTTCTTTAAGACATAATTAAGATGCCTCAGGTGTTCTTCTTTTGTTTTGTTGTAAATTAATATATCATCCAGATATACTATTGAAATTTACCAATAAATTCCTTTAATACTTCATTCATGAGCCTCATAAAAGTACTAGGTGCATTTGATAAACCAAAGGGCATTACCATCCATTCATACAATCCCTCATTTGTTTTAAAGGTTGTTTTCCATTCATCACCTTCTATTATCCTAATCTGATGATACCCACTTTTCAAATCTAATTTTGAAAAATATCTTGCTCCACTCAAACAGTCCATCAAATCTTCAATTCTGGGTAAAGGAAATCTATACCTGATTGTTATCCTGTTGATTGCTCTTGAATCAGTGCACATTCTCCAACCTTGATATTTCTTTGGACTCAACACTGTAGGTATTGCACAAGGACTCAAACTTTCTTTGATCAAAACTTTGTCAACCAATTCCTACACTTGTTTTCTGATTTCTTCATTTTCTGTAGGAGTCATTCTGTAAACTGCTTTGTTTGGTAGATTTGATCATGGGATCAAATCTATCTGACGGCTGATTCTTCTTACAGGTGGTAATTCATCAGGAAAATCATCCAAAATAATATCACAATAACTCTCCAAAATTTCTTGAATTTCAATTGGCAAATCAGAAATTTTAGTAGAAGTAAATACTACCTTAGGTTTGAAAACTAAATCAAAATTTACCTCATCATCTTCAATCTGCTGCAAGTATTCTTTCCCACTCAACAATAAAGTCTTGGATCAAACGTTTTTCTTGATGCATCTCATTCTTCCATAGGTAACGATGTTTGATTCATACCATTCTTGAAAAACTTGTAAGTGTTTCTCTTACCATCATGCACTGTTGCTCTGTCATACTGCCAAGGTCTACCCAGCAGTATGTGACACACATCCATAGGTATCACATCACACATAATTTTCTCCTTGTAGCTGCTCATATGCAACTCTATTTCACATTGTTCTTTCACAATCAATTGGTGTCTTTTCTGAAGCCATGACACCTTGTAGGGTGTTGGATGTTCCCTTGTCTTCAATTTCAACTTCTCTATCACCTCTGTAGAGACCAAATTGTTTGTGCTGCCACTATCAATGAATAATTGGCAGCATTTCCCTTTAAATTTGCATACACTTCTGAACAAAGTTTTCCTCTATGTTGGCCTAGCAACTTCCTTTGTTTGTTTCAACAAAACCTTGTTAACCACCAAAGATTCTCCCTTCTCTGGTATAATTTCTTTCTCTGTTTCAGGAAACTTTTTTGCCTCTTTTCCAGTCTGAGCAACAATTGCATTTCTCTGACTTATACCCACATTCTCTTTCTTTGGGCATTCATAGGCTCTATGTCCCAATTTGTTACATTTGTAACATCTCACTTCTCTTCCTCTACTTCTTCCTCCTCTTCCTCTGTAGGAACTCCTTCTGCCACTTGCATCACCTTATGTGTGTGCATGCTGAGGTGAGCTGCTGCTAGCTCCATATCTTGGTGTTGTAAATATTCCTCTACCACCTTGACTTCCCTTTCCTCGGAAAGTACCTCTTCCTTTGGTAGATTGTTTTCTCAGGAGTTTTTCTTCAGCTTTTAAAGCCATTTGATAAGCCTCTTCTACTGTCTTAGGAGACAATATACTTATCTCATCTTGGATATCCATTCTGAGACCATTTATATACCTGGAAATCTTCTCTACTATGTCCTGGATCTGTCCAGCTCTTATGCTCACTTTGTAAAATTCTTCTGTGTACTCTTTCACTGTCATTAATCTCTGTCTAAGATTCTGCATTTGTCTAAATAATGAAAGCTGATAATCACTAGGAAAAAAATTACCTCTCAGCTTTGCCACCATTCTGTTCCAATTCTTGATTGGCTGTTTACCAGCTCTCCTTCTCTCTGCTTGCACTCCATCCCACCAAAGTGCTGCATGTCCTTTCAACCTTGTCACTGCAAATTTAACTCTCTTGTCTTCACCCATATCTTCATAATCAAAGCATTTATTCATCTCATTGATATAGTCTATCAACTCTTCTGGATTCAATCCTCCTGCAAAGGCTGATACTTCAAGTCTAGGCCTGGATGTATAGCCTAAAACTGATTTAAAAAATCTCATATCAAGGGTATGCTCAATATTGTCTTCTTCTTCTTTAGCTTCTGGCTCACTGACATCTTTAGGATCTCTTGGATGTCCTACTTCAATTGCTTCCAATCTGGCTTGGGTCTGCTGCATAGTCTCCAGTACTTTTTCATTAGCAATTGGCCTACCTCTTCTTCTACCAGCAACACCTCTACCAATGTGGACAGCCATGCTGGATTTCTTCTTCTGACTTTTGGAAGCTTGATCAATATCTGATAAATGCTCTAAATTCTGCTCTGATACCACAAATGATGGTAGTGTGGATGCAGGCATTAAGGAGAGCTGCTCAAACTTGCTTACAATAGTTTCTAACTCTGGAGGAGTCTGGTCCAATTCCTTATTTTTATTTTCATTCATCAAATTTATAAAAATTGACTAATGAAATGTACATTCAGAAACAATGGTCCTTTTTCTTTCATAGCATAACAATGTTCTTTTCAAACAGTTTTTAAATCAATGGATTAAACCTTTCGGGACATAGCATTAAAATGCATTTTAAATCAATGTTAAAAAACCTTTGGAACCAATATCCAAACCTTACAACATTAAAATCATTGAAATGACTGTTTTTAATTTTTGGAAATGTAATGTTGTCGCATGTTTTAATCAACATTTAAAACTATTTCGGGCCCACATGTTCAGACTTCAAATGCTTCATAAACACTTACCAATTGACAAGCGCTGGTCTATACCTTTGTTTAAACTTCACGCAACTTTGTGGGCAACCACCACTTGATTTCCCCAAAACCCAATCGGACGATATTCACATTCGATCAAGCCCAGATCTTTAACACCCAAAAGTTGTGTGACACCGGTGGTTTTTGACAACATGACGTGTTGCAAATTAATTGGATCGCGTTCCATTTGATGAAATCGCTTTTGGCCTCAATTTCTGCGCGAAACCCATGGTTTCACTTCTCAAAACCGATTAACTATATTTCTCAATTCAAATACATTTAAACATGGATTTTCTTCCGTATTTTCTATGGGTTACTTCATTTCTTATTCCAAACCTCAACGGATTTCTTGTATTGTGACCTTAACACAAATAATCAATATTGAGTAATGAAACCCGAATTCCTTCTCGATTTCCACTCAACGATTCTTCAACACAGATTAATATCAGTATCCAATTTTAAACAGAGAAGAATAAATTTTCTATTTCTGAATTTCTTATCAGAACAAGTCACTCTAAATCTCTACACAGAATATACAAAAATCAAATGGGATTCCCGAAGGATAGATCCTCTTCACATAGATATTTATACAATTTCGAATTACATTTAATTCCACACAGAGAATATGAGATTCGATAGAATTTCAAAGGTGAAACCCTCTGGGGATTTCCCATCATAAAAAAAGTTTAGAAACACTGTAATTTTATTAAAACAGAGGCCAATCCTCTCAAACAATTCTTCCAAGGTCAACTCCCAAATCCTTTGTTCCAGAGGTTACATTTTTATAGTCTTTTACAATGCAACCAATCTCTTTCCTAGGATTGAATTATTCTAGTTTAAAACAAACTCCTAATTATATTATATCTTCCTATATTTCATCAACTAAAGCTAAATAAGTTGAAACAAATCAAAACTGTTCAACCTCCCCTAAATACTAGTCTCTAATTTATTACAAAATAGATTTTAACAAATTGCAGAGGGATCCAACCCTCTCAGTAAAAACTAACTTTGACCCATCAGTAATCGAATTTTTAAACCCATCTAGCCACAACATGTTAACAATCTTTCACATTGCTGACTAAACTCCAATGCCCCTGCATCACCAAGACTATTCTGATCTTGCGATACTTATTTTTTAGAGTGAACAGATTCACCAGAGCTACTATTTTCTGACTCTTCGTCACTATCAAATTTTCATTTGAGAGGATTATAAAAAAAACCTTCTTCTAGATCTACTTTGTAAGTTCTTCCACTATGCCTAGTCAGGCCTTTACGGGACATTCAATCAATATTTCTGCACAGAGTACCCTGTTCACACAATAGCATTTTAATCCACAACTTTAGAGAACACATGAACTTACCTCTAGGACCCTTGAAAAACCTTCATTCAGCTTCAAAACACGATAAAAATTGATCAATGGAAAATTTAGTCACAAAACCTACTAGGAAATGATTGATCCAATGATCTACTGCATAGGTGATCTTGTTGCTAGTCTTCTCTAATTTTTGTATGAACTCCGAGGTCCACTAAGTCATTGCGTCGTCCTTTGCACAAGTTTGGAATTCAGTGAGCCGATACAACCACTCGTGCAACTCAGTCGAAAGGAAGAAAATAAATTTCGTGGACTTCTGTATATATATAATTTTGTGTCCAAACTTCTGCACACAATTTAGAGTTCATTTTTTCTTGGATTATAAATTCAAGTATCTTCTTATCGAGCCAATATTGTACTTTGTTCGGTGTCAAATGAAAATACATAAAATCTCCCTCAAAATGATCCCGGTCTCGGAAAATAACCATTTTTTTGCTTGAGTGGTCTTGACCCAGGTTCAGAGTTAGTGTGCAACCAACAAAAACCTCCAACTACTAGCCCTTTCAGTAGTGATCTGCTTGTGCAGATCAAAATATCACCCGAAGTAGTATTGGGGGGGTGATGGAACTAGATTTCTGCACCCTGAGGAAGCTTTTGATGTGGTGGCCCTAATCAAACTTAGTGCAAATAATATAACAGATGCACGCGTGCACAGTAAACAAGTCGAACCCTTCGCATATTATCAGAGAATACTTCAATATAGTTTTTGCATAGTAATTAAATATACTTCAATCAAATCTATTTATCTAACATCAACTGATATTTTTGCATAGAAGAAATTAACCATTAACATAAGTAAATACACAATAACATAATAGATCCACAAAAAATAACCAATAACCAAATCACATAAGAATCCAGGTTCGCCAAAATGTCTTCTTTATTAATATGTATGAAATCAATACATTCAATCCTTCTGCGCACACAGCCAGTAGAGTCCACACATAGCGAGGACTTAGGTCTCTGCGCACATAGCCAACAGGAGCCTTTCTACCTAGAAAAACCTAAAATTAGATCAAAACCTTAATAACCATACATACAATATCTTGATTGATTACTTTATTCAACTCAATCCTTACATATTTATACTATCATAGACGTGCACATACCATGGTCTTAAACCATGGTTTGAGACATATGGTTTTTCCCTTTAAACCCATTGCAATGATTAAGGGTCATTGACCTACCCTAAAGCCCCTTTGACTATTTGCGTGCAGTGCGTACACCAAAAATTAGACAAAATTAACCCAAAAATGTACACCCCAGGGGACCTCACTCCAACATGGTGGTCTTTGATAGAGTTACCAAGTATGCACACTTTTGTGGATTATATCATCCATTTAAAGCCAGTACAGTTGCTACCACATTTATGGAAACAATTCAAAAGCTACATGGAAACCCAAATATTATTGTAAGCGACAGAGATCCTATTTTTACAAGAAATTTTTGGAAGAAATTATTTTCTTGTTTGGGTACTCAATTAGCTCATAGCTCATCATAACATCCTCAATCTGATGGGAAAAATCAGAGGGTCAATTTTTTCTTTGGAAGGATATCTTCGTTACTTTATATCTGACAAACAAATACAATGGGTCAAGTGGTTGCCTCTGGATGAATGGTGGTATAACACTTCCTTCCATACTACAACCAAAATGACCCCTTTTATGGCACTTTATGGATATCATTTGTTAGCCACCTATAAAATTTGCCATATCAAATGGTGGCTAAATCATTTTTTGAAGCCTTCAAGAAAAAAAAATTATTACCAAATTGTTAGTTCTTGAAGTCTTGTGAAGATGACTTATCCTTGAATTAATCTTCACTGCTGTTTCCCTCTCAATTCTGAAAATCTGTTGTTTTCCTGAAGAAAAGACTGCTGCAAAAAACCCATTTTCCCCTTTCTTTTTGCCCCTTCTTCCCCTCAAAATTAACCTCCTTTTTATTCCCCTTTCCCATAAAAATCCTCCTCTTGTCCTCATTTTTATCCATTTCCTTTCATAAATCCCCTTTAATCAGGTTTAAAAATCCTTTTTAAACCTTATCGAAACCCCCAAAATCCTTTAAAAATCCTTGAAAAATCATAAAAAACCCACTTTTTCATTATAGGCATAAGCCTCTTTTGGCTAAGCCCTAAACCACTTCCCCACCATGCGACCTAGCACTGGAACCAAGCGTTGAGGCCCTAGGCACTTATCGCAATCGGGGCGTTCATGTGAAACACACTTCTTTTGTTACATTAAATCTCCGATTGCAATTGGCTCCTTTTTGTATAACCCCCGATCCCTTGCTTCCTTTGTAAAACCAAGAGCCCCGCAATCAGGTGCTAAACACCATAAAAAACCCCTCCCCGAAACAAATTTTCCTTTTTATTTTATAAAAATACGATTTTCTTATGTTATAATGAAACTCAACGGGTCATTGGGCGAATTCCAACCGTTGATTTAAACCAATCAACGATTTTCGGGATATCACATCAGAGTTTTTCTTCGGATGCGTTTAAATAATCTATCGCCCCCCTCCGATTGGCCACCTTGCGATGGCTTCCCAACCGTCGATCTTCCCCGCCAGGCCCAGATCCAACGGCCCACATTGCTCTTTCCCAAAGCCCGCATACCCGCCTTCGGCATTCGTAAATTAATCTCCACCGTTGATCTGGTTCTAAGATCAACGGTCCTCGTTCAATCACATCGGAAATTTTATTTGCACCCTTCCTCTCTCCCCCACCAATTGGCGATCCCCGATTAGATCTGGGCCGTCTATTTTATACATCTGACGGTCCAGATTCGAACCCTCACCCTTTGATATTTCCATGAAACACCATTGTGTAATGTTTTTCTGTGAATAAAATCCGTTGATCTCTGCAGATCAACGGCCCACAATAACCCATTCTCCACCTGACCCCTGCCTCGTATTCCATCTCATTAGCCCCAAGATTGAATCTGGACCGTTCATTATTCTAATCCAACGGTCCAGATTCAGCTCGATAGGCCTAACTCCTTTGGGTCCTACCTCTCCCCAGATCAAATCTCTACCGTCCATTCCCTAATCCGACGGTCAAGATTAAAACGACCTTGACCGTGCCCCACCTTTTATCGCCCGTGCATCTATTCTCCATCGCGCTCTCCTCACGACCGTCCGATCTAAGGCCCCAGATCTGACGACCAACGTGCAGTTTTTTTTAGTCCAGAGGTTAATGTTTCAAAATTACGCGATGAGGGTTGTTTTAAAAAGCCACGTGTCGATCTCTAATGCATATCGCGTTAAAAAAATCAATATTGCCTTCCCGCCTTTTCCTAGCGCGAAACCAGTGGTTTCTTTGGCCAAAACCACTTTCCCCATTTACACTACATTATCCCATGTGTACTCTTCGTCGTTGATCTCTGTAGATCAACGGTCCCAGTTTAATCTCGCCTTTAGTTCATCTCCCTCTACCCATCCTCCAAGGGACTTCATAAATGAATCTCCGCCGTTGATCTCTGTGGCCGATCTAATCCGATGGCCCAGAATCCTTCAAGAAACCCCAATTTTCATTTATGCATTTTTCGCTGTCGATTAAGGTTTTCGACCATTTTTCTTTATAATTTCTTCTGTTTCATTATAAAGTTGCCCCCCCCACCCGTATTATAAAAACATGGATTAATCTTGACCATTGATCAATATTCATCAACGACTCAGACTTAATCTCCTGCACCATTTATCCAACCCCTTCCATCTGACCTAGTGGGAAATCCTCGCTGTTGGTTGCTTTCATCCAATGGTTATGATCTGACCTAAAACCTCTGAAGCAGTTTAAACCTTCCCCACAGGATTTTTTCTAATTTTTCTTTATTTTGTAGGTTTTAAAGGTTTTTGAAATGTTTTAAAGGAAAATTGAAGGTCGGGGATGACGATCCCTTAGGCCTTTATTTGCGAAAGAGATCACTTTGCAGGGTTCCATACCATGTTTCTTCAGTGCCTCATGAGCACTGATGCCATTATAAAAACTTTGTAATGCCTACACATCAACAAGACACAACAAAACTTAATCAAGAAAAGAGTATCAGTGTGAAAGGATCTAGTCAGAGCAGAGATGAATAATTGAAGATTATTTATGCCATTTTGAATAATTAAGGCCCACTTTCAAAAAATCAAAATTCTAATCCTCTCAATTAAACACAGTTTGAAGAACAGAAGACAGAAATTAGGCCTAATTAAGCCTAACACACAGAATTAAAACAAATTAACAATGTTTAAAGAAAAACAATAATATCTATCAGTTCGAGAAGCCTCCACTGCCACATCATAGGCTAATTGAATCCTCTCAGCTACCCAAGGCCACCTGCGGCCTCAAAGAATTCAAAAGAGGCCTAATTATTTCCAGAACAGAAGATATTTGCATCAATACAGCTGAATAGTTATTTCAAATCAAAGAAACTTATTACAAACTGTCAGCAAAGTTATTACAAGGATAACAAAGAACCTTAAAGTCAACAAATTCTTCCCAGTGAGCTTAATACTTAATGTAAACCAATTAATACAGGGGAAATATCAGAAAGTTTCTCCATTGAGCCCCTCAAAGGTCGAGAAGCGTTAAACTGTATTAATTGAACCTAGAAGATCTTTTATCCCATCCCACCTCCTCATTTCTTCTATAAATACTTTTGTAAAAGATGAGATGATGTTGGTCACTGCATATCTGTTGCCTATAAATAGTTTACTGAAGCTGCTATAAGCTCTGTTTGGAATTGAAGATACCTAAGTTGAGATGAGAAGTTTGAAGCTGTAGAGAACGACTGGACTTGAAGATTGTAACTGGTTTGAAGCATCAAATACAAGCTGATTTATGGGATCCTGGTCTATGTCAATGGTGATGTTTTTCTTATTGTAAATTGTTGTTTTATTCCTATTTCCATTATGTCCATCTTCTCTGATAAAGAACAACAATTATAGAGTTAGGATTTACTGTCAAAGGTACCCTGCTCTTACTGATAAGCTTTATCTACATATTTTCCTCCAATTGTGTTGTTTAAGAATGATTTAATATAGTTCAAGAAGTCAATATGTTGGCATTCCCTTCTCTTACTGTCTAGAATTTAAACATTATTCTTGAATGTTATTTTCAGTGTTTTCTAAGTAAAGTTGAACTAGGGAAGTCTATGGTTAGCCCTGTCCTCTAGTTTTATCTCCAACAGTTGTCTGAAAGTTTCCCTAAGGGTATGTTGAAAGTAGGCTAGGTTCAAAGTCCTTACCTGATCTTAGACTATTCTTTGTTTTCTTATGTGTTGTATTGATAAGTTTACCAAGTAAAGCAAAACTAGGGAAGTCTATGGTGAGCCCTGTCCTCTAGTTTCTTCTCCAATAGTTGCTTTGAAAAGTTTCCCTTAGAATATGCTGAAAGAAAGATAGGTTCAAAGTCCTTTCTTGATCTTAAGATATTCTTTTTGTGTTTTAAATGTTTTCTATTGAAAGTGCATCAAAATAAGGCTAGTTTCAAAGTACTTACCTGATCTTAGATTAATTTTATGTCTTTCTTAAGTGCATTCCAAAAGCAGGATATTTTCAAAGTACTTAATTGGTCTTAGGCTGCTCTTTGTTCTTCATTTGTTTAAATTACCCTTCTTATTGTTTCATTTCATTCCATAAAATCAACTTTAAAGAGATCCTTAGACATAGATGACTTGCCCCATGGACCACTCTTGAACCTTGTTGTTTCAATTAAATCCTACTATGACTCCATAGCCCAATGGATTGAAGTTGTTTCTTTCCTATCTTCTTAACTGAATCAATTTTTCACTTTCATTCACCTTCACCCTTCATTTATACTTCCTTCACATTCACATATCTTTGCCCAACCAAAACAAACAAAAACATTGTTCTTCATAACTAGCCTAATATCACATTCAAAAGCCTTAAAGATAAATCAATCTTTGCACTTATAGATCCTAGAATCCCAAAGTGGTTCCAATGTCCTCTCCGCAGTTTTAGTCTCACCAATCTACTGAAATTACGGGGAGATAACATCATCCACCGTTCATCACATCATCTTTAGGAGAAAATTCTAAGGTTCAAGCAGTGGAATATCACATCAAGCATCAACAACAAGTTCTCCAACTCTTAAAGGATAACCTCACTTTGGCACAAAATTGAATGAAACAACATGCAGATCAACATCGCAGCGAAAGAAGTTTTGACGTAGGCGACTAGGTATTTTTACGACTACAAACATACAAATAAATGTCCCTCAAGCAAGCTAATAAGGATAATAAATTATCACCAAAGTGTTATGGTCCTGACAAGGTGTTGCAAAATATTGGTACTATGGCATGCAAATATGAGCTTCCTGCATCTTCCCAAGAGCACCCAGTTTTCCATGTTTCATGCTTAAGAAGGCTATAGGTGACAAAATCCTAGTTCAAACAATATTTTCAAAACTTGACAAGAAAGGAAAAATCATATTGGGACCTAAAGCAGTCATGGAAATAAGAACTTGATAGCTATGAAATCGATCAATTTCAGAATATCTCATCAAGTGGGAGAACTTACCCACTAAAGATTCAACATGGGAGGATGAGAATTTTATACAGAAGCATCCATAAGTACTCAAGCATTGAGGACACCACTCTTTTGAAGGAGAGAGTCATGTTAGCTCCCCATAATACTAGTGTAGCCCGTTATTATTTTTAGTGTAACTCCATTATTGTTATTGGTGTGCCCATGTAGTCCTCATATTGTTATTATTGTGCCCCATAGGTGTATCCCCATTATTGTTACTTTTGTTCCCATGTGTTCCCCATATTGTTATATTGTGACCCCTTAGATGCCTATATATAGAAGGTAGGTTTTCTCATTTGTATCATCCAAGAAATTTTCATTTATGTAATGTAGAGGAGGTTTCCCCCTCGAAGAGGCTGATTTCTAAGTCGTGATCTATCTTTTCTTCTATATTTTGAGCTGGTTGCATAACACTCTCATAGAAGTCACAATAGGATTTTGATATTGAAAGATAAATAAGGGAAGGAGGTCCATTCCCATTAGGATATCAAGCACACACTAGTCCAAAACCTCAAGGATATTACATCTAAATTGCCACGAGACAGATTAAGGTCAATCAGGAAAATCCTTAGGAATATCCAAAACTAATCATAGAGGAGTAAAATGATAATTTTAATAGACCAATATTAATGGAGAAAGTAGAACAGGCGGTGCAATATATGCCTACTGGTAAAGCACATGGTCTGGATTGATTTAGAGTCAACTTCTTCAAAGCATGTTGGGAAATTGTGGGTCGTGAGATAGCTGAGGTAGTTGAAGGCTCCCACAAATTGACATCTGTTGTAAAATCCTTGAATTCTACTCTAATAACTTTGATCCCCAAATAAAAAGTAGTCAATAATGTAGATAGGATTCGACTATTACACTTTGCAATGTAATCTATAAAATTATCTCAAAAGTAATGACAAACAGGATAAAACCCCTTTTCCCAATTTTGGTGTCAGAGGAACAGGCAAGATTTGTGGAAGGAAGGAAAATCCTCGATAATATAATCCTGGACCATGAAATCAGTCACTCCCTTCAGGCTCAGAAAGGGTGGAAATGACTATGAAGTTGAATATTTCTAATGCATATGATAAGCTAAATTTGGAATACCTAAAGAAGCTTTAAAGGCGCTTGGATTGAGGCATCGTTGGATCCAACGGATATGATGTCATTTGTATCCTTCGCCAGTTTCTCAATATTGGTCAATGGGGCCCCTGCGAAAATGATGAGATGGATTAGTTTAATGCTCAAAATTCAAAGTTCTTGGATTTTATTGAAAACAATGTAAAAGCGTAGATCGCGTCGCCTTGAATCCAACATAACTCGTTTCACTGAAATCCGACATCAAATGCTCCCAATATCGCGTTCTGATTGATTTGGGAAAAAACAACAAAAATTTGGAATTTGGTTCCTGGTACACCTAGTCATCGTTCCGTATGCTGATTGAGCCTTTGACTGGGTTGACTATGTATTTATGTGGACTAGTCATTGACTACCACTTGTCACGATGTCATTGGATTAAGGTTTGGTGTTTTTTGGTTGGTTGATGGAATTTTGAGGTGGGCCAATGAAGGAGTTCCATGTGGGCCAATGAGTGGTTGCCATGTGGCCTCTACTCATTCATGTAAAAAAAATTTAAGGGGTCAAGCTGTCTCCATGGGGTTCGAAACCGAGATCTCACACCTACCAACAAAGACCTCCACTGAATCTGCTATTGTTTTGCTTAATAGCTATGGTTTAACGGTTGTATTTAAACTTTATTTGTGGCAACGTCGCAGGTGGGGACTACGGTTAACTCTAGACCCTGGTCCACTAACCAAGGTCAAGGGTTAACCTCGACCCAAAGTTTATGTATGCGAAAACTATGTGATATTGCGTTATATCCAAAGTCGCAACACCAATACCATATGCCATGTATAAACCATATATCAAAGCTTAAACTATGTCTATCGGTGGTGGGTATATACCAAACCCAAAACGTTATAATATGTGTACAACTTAAATTATTTGACCATATATTGGTATGAAAATGGAACTACTTGAAAATGTGTGCAAGGTATCCATTTCCATTAAATTACATGTGCAACATATTCTTCATGCCTTGCAATTTAAAAAAAGTGTTTTTGATAAGTTTCTAAGTCTTATGTGTGAGGGAGAGTTAATTATTTTTACTGTTTAACATCTTAAATCTGAAATACACAACAAGATAAAATCACCATAACATACAGAGCAACTGATGAGGCAGTTCACCCCTCCTGGGCTACATTGGCCGGGTCCAAGGCTCCCAAATGGGCATGTCCTTTCTCTATTAGGTGTTCAAATTAGTTATACAGTGATAAAAATGCCTAAATAGGAAAAATAAGCTGTGAATTTGACTTCAGAACAAAGAAATTAGTAAAAATTGGCTTTTGTTTCACCTCAAATGGTTAAGCATAGCCCAAAACAGCTCCAACTCCCTCTAGGCCCTGATGGCTCTCCAAGCTTCCCTGAAGCGAAAGTGCCTGAAGATCAACTTTGTTGGCTCTGCAACCTATCCCAATGGCTCCAAAATGCTTAGAATACCCGAAATTGACTAAGATTTTGTCCAAAAAGGCTCAATAATGAAGAAGTTATCATCAAAACATTATTTTTCCCAATATTACAAAAAAATCTCCACTAATTTTGGGCTAACTGGAGTTAACCCCGCCAAACTTGGAAAAAGGCCGAATTTAACAGAAACGCGCCCAAAATAGCAGTAACCGCTGGTGGTCATAATAAATGCTGAGTGGGCGAGGTCACATGGGACCACCGCCCTGACTGCCTGATTAACCGCGACATGAATGTTAATATAACCGTAGCATTGAATTTGTTGATACGTGGTCACATATTCCGTTAATGGCTAACAGTTAATGGTTATTAATTTTTCCTGCCGGTGCTAGACCTGAGGTCACAGGCTTGTGGTCATATTATACGGGGGCTGGCCCCCTTTGCTGCCCAAGCAAAATGAATTTAAAATTCAAATATAACCTTTGCCCGTTGTATGTTAAGACTCAACCTGTAGCTTGCCCGGTCGGACCTTTGGTCTGTTATGTGTGTGGTCGTCGGTTCAAAAAATGTAAAGACCAAAAAAATTTACACAGCCTCCGTTTCTTCGACCAGGGGCCACATGGCAGCCTTCGGGCCTGCCACGTGGCAGGTCCTGATTGGTTTGCCCAATCTAAATTCAAGCCTCCACCCAATCATCGAATGCCACTTGTCGACTGCTGATTCAACCTTGTGGAATATTTTGGGGAATATTTCAAGGAATATTCCTAGAATATTCCTTGGAATATTCTTTTTTTTAATATTTCAAAGTCAAAGTCAAACTTTGGTCAAACTGATTTTTATAGGATACCGTAAACTTCAACCTGCATAACTTTCACATACAATATCGAATTTGAGTTTCGTTTGCGGTGCCAGGATCATATCGACAAGGCCTATCCGGTCGTTCAAGTTCCAATCAATTTTGAGAAGTTCCAATTTTGAGCATTTTTTTAACTTAGGACATGATCACTTGATCATATACAAAACCAATAGTCTGGAGTGGCGAAGTTCAGAACTGATAGCAGAATCAAAGGTCACAACACTGTCTCATGGCACAGTTAAAGTGGAAGTAAAATTATATATCAGCATGTTTAAACCCGACAGTCATCACACCAATCACATGCTATGGTTAAGTTTTATGTTGTAGTGAAACTCACAAGAGGGAACCCATGACGGAATATCGATGGTTAAGCTATTGTGCACAAGTCACTATTTGTAACACTGTTGATGTCATATTCAGGCCACCGGGAGGGGATCAAAACCTTCTTTAGGTAGGGTTTTCGCTAACCCCAACCCACGGTCGAATCCAGACACCAAACCATAGTTTAAAGCGCAGTCCAAAACTGGGGGGGAATGTGAAACCAACTCTGAAATCAACAGTCGGGAGAGCACCACTTGGCACCATTTTAACATGTCTAAGGCCTACTGAGGCAATTTAAAGAGGTGCCAATTTCCCCCTGGTGTGGCGGGAATCTCATCGTCGCGAGGAAAATTTGTCACTGCATGTGGCCGCAAAAGGAGGAAATTGTAGAACCAAAACATAGCTACCGATAAAACATGAACTATTACCTCAAAACGAGAACTCTAGACCAAAAAACTCGAAAAACATGAAAAAAAAACCGAAAAACGAAAAGTGTGTCTTCGAGAACACACTTTTTTTTTAGGGTCAAATTTCAACATTTTTTTTTAAATTATGATAATAACCAATTTTTTTCTTGAAAAAATGATTGATTAAACACCATAAAAAAAAAAGTGTTGATGGTGGAATAACATCGCCAATTTTTTGTGTGAAAAAAAAAGTCTGAAAAGAGAAGTGTTGATGCTGCAATAATGTTATCAAATTTTTGTGTGCAAAAAACACCTTAAAAATAAAAGTGCTGATGTTGGAATAACGTCTTTTTCTTTTCGGAGTAAATTGTCAATAATTTTTCATAATGACATTAAAGATAAAACATCACGACTTTGAAAAAAAACTTAAAATTTCAACGATAAACATGGCATTAAACATCAAATATCAAGTCTTACAATTTTAACAATTTTTAGGCATGGTATTAAAGATAATCTATTATTGTGTCTCTGAAAAGCCTTAAAAATCCAAAGATGACATTAAAGATAAAATATCATGTTTATGAAAATAAAATTCCAATGATTTTAGTCATGGTATTAAAGATAAAATATCACTTGTAAAAGAGAATAATAATAATAATAATAATAAAATTCAAAAATAAAATAAAAAAGGAAAATTTCAAAAAACAAACAATTAAAAAAAAAAAAAAAAAACCCAAAACAGAATATATATAGATATATATATAGTTATAGTTATAAAATAATAATAATAATAATCAACAACACAATTTAAAAAAATGACGAAATAAAATAATTAAAATTAGTTTAAAAAAAAAAAATGAATTTTCAGATATTCCAGAAAAAGGCTGAGGCCTATTCCACGAGCTTCAGTGTTGGGTATAAAGAGACATAAAGAGACATATAAAGGATGGAGAAAGAAGACCGAGAAAATGACTTAAGGTAGCCAAGGTAACGATCAAAGGAGGTCGCTCTTCTCTGGTGCAGCTCTTTTGGGTCTCGCTCGGATGATTCCTATAAAGGTCGGGTGGTATATATTTTCCGAAGATACAAATTTTGTGGCATTCAATATCAATCTGTCAGATCTACGACCTCAAATATGGTTGACTTCGTCAATGATACTCAGTGATCTGAGACCTCACATATAAACATGTGGTATAAAGAGACAAACAACGTGCATATATGGCAAAACCACTTTCAAATCAAATAACTCAAAGAAAATAATCACAGGGACGCTGCAAAGCACAAAATGACCTATCGATTCTTCCATGACTGAAATTTCTTGAATCTTTCACTGCCTCCAGCTTCTCTATACTCACGGGATTGAATTTTTCTGCCATTTTAAGAAGCTCCTGCTCTATACCAGCTCTAAATTTGAAAAGAACATGCCAATATTAATTTTGAGCACTTACCAGCGGATTTTATAGCTTTTGTTGTACTTTATCTGAGAAAAATTAAAGATGAAAATTCCTTGAATCGATGAAGAGATTGCAGAATTGATGGTGGGTGTGAAGGACTTCATTCTACGGAACTAAGTGGCCTCGAAACTAGTATTAAAGGATGATTAAGGCCCGGGGATTTATAGAACAGGAATTCGTTTAATTCTATGATCTCTACGTTTGAATAATTCAGGGCATATAGCCTCCAAGTGAAGTTCATAGTCTTTATCTGTTATGGAATTGTTGATTTTCCAGATTGTACACACAACGTACAGTGACATTGAAGAATTTTGGGCAGCGTACCCATTTTCTGAGATTGATTTTGGGTGTTAGTAATTTCTTCTTAACTTCAATTTTGGGACAATAGGAGAAAAATCTATATCTACCAAAGACTCAGCTTCCAAGGCGCGGTGATAACTTCACATTGGTTCTACTTTATAGGTGCACACGTTCTAACTTACCCTCCTCGTGTTAAGTTTTGTTTTATTACACTATGAATACTTCCCCTCATATTTCTAAGCCCCCCTCTAGCAAAGACAGACAAACTAAAATTACATTATATAATCTCTATGAGTACATTGAGTCTTTAGAAAGAAGAAGAGAAGAAAGATAAAATCATTTTCAACTAGAACTAATGGCAATGCTTGATAACAACCACAAATCATAAGAAAATAAAATAACCACACTCAAACAATGGTCAAATAAAATGACACCTTGAAAAGCGAAATTGAAAATCTAAAAGAACAACTACAGAATAACTCAACCTTAAATAACACATACAATAACTTAGATATTAAACCCATTAAAGCGGAATTTAATAAATTAATTGTTCTCAACCATGAGCACTAGAAACGAGCCTTAAATCTTATAATTGTGGGTATAGAAGAACAAGACAATTAAAAGGCATTAGAAATGGTTAAATAACAATTAAAAACAAAATATCAAATTGAAACAACATATCTCATGGAAGCAATAAGGGTCGGAAAGATACTTGAGCATAAACAGAGACTATCTGTGTCAAGGTCAGTTTTCATGAACATAAATTGGATATACTGAGGAAATCCCCAAGACTAAAATGAATAGGAATCGTTATAAATGAAGATCTCATTCAAAAAGACCAAGCTGAAAGTTAGGAAAGAAGTCCAAAAGTTCAAGGATGCAATTAAGGTCGGGAAATGGGCAATCATTAGGAATAGGAAAGCTATTATTAGAGATAGAGTCTCAAGCACAAGTGATAAATAGGGATTTTCATCACTCCGGATCCTCTTCTGGAACTGTCATGGCTTTCAATGGTGTAAAGGTCCTATGTTAATTTGGATTCCGAGTGATATTGAACTTATTCTCTTAGTTGAAACATGGGAGCATGATGAATCTAGGATCCCTCACCTCGACGATTTCACTCTTTGGTCTGGTTGGAATAAGAAATCCTCTCAGAGGGGTTTTGGTGTTATAGGATGCTATATAAGGAACACTTTTTCCTCTCACATCCGATTTCATAAAATCGACCCCTTCAATCAATACATTTGGATCGAAATCTTTGATTTTACCACCAATAGGATCTTTCTTGCAATCTGCTATTTCACTCTTATCAAATCTACATACTATAAGAAGAACAACTTGGATAAGAAATGTCCTTTCAATTCTTTAGAAAAATACATCTCCAACTTGAGAAATGATGGTAATATCCTTTTACTCAGAGACATTAATTCTAGAACTGCTACTAACCAAGCCATTAGATTAAGCAATAACTCTAATCCCGACCCCTTGTGACTTGAAGAAGATAGTAACTTAGATAATAAATTCAAGAGAAAACATGAAGACTTTATCGAGAAATTATTTAGCACCAATATCCTCAGGCCTATAAACCCCCAACTATCTGTATATTATATGTCATGGAGATCATGTCACAATCATTGTACAAAGCTCCTCACAAGCTCTCAGCACAACCTCGAATTGCTACACACTATCAAGCTAGATCTAGCAAAACACATGCTCCAATATTTTGCCACTTGATAGCCGGCCTCTATTACGTAATCAATGCTATGGGATGGCTCATTAAATACATAAACCACAAACATCTTAGCAATCCTCATTGGCTTCTCCAATCCTTGTGTGTTGCAAATCGCAGGTATAGTCTAAACCCCGATAGTTAATATACTTTTCACCTGTTACTATATTTGTGGTCTCACTTTGGCTTGTCCATGCACTGAAGTTAACTGATGTATTCTTTAGTTGATTAATGAGTTTATAATTAGTGAATTAATTAATAATTAATTCACACCACTCTCACTAATTGTATCAATTAGTTAAATTGAATACAAATAGCTCAACTATGTTTAGATTAGTTAAACTGAACACAACTCCATTAACTCCTCAATCAACTCCACCAAACTCTGTCACATGAGTTCTAACTGAAGTATCCATGCAATAGCTCCATTTAACCCTCAGGAATAGCGTAATTCCTTCTGTCAGCTCCTGTGCCACATCTGTGCACTTAACTGAAGTGCTCCAAGAGAATAAGATAATGTTTATAGTCCAAATATTATTAAGAGCTAATAATATTAGACATATCTATTTTTAGACTGGCAATCTAAAAATAGATTCCGCCCAATATGTCTAAAAATAGAAGTCCATCTATTTTTCCGACTTGACCAACCATCCACAAATAGCATCCTGCAACTCATAGAACATGATCCATATGTCTAAAAATAGACATAGTCTAAAAATAGACTTTGCGCCAAAAATAGCTTGTGGGCCCACTTAGTGAAGGCGACTTCTTTCCACTAAGCTCATCATCTTGTTGCAATCTCAACACTCCCTCTCAACAAGATAAGGATTATCTGCAACCCCTATCCTTCCCTTGTGGTATTCGAATTTGCTCCTGGTGAGCGCCTTCGTCAAGATATCAGCATCCTGATCCTCCGTGGGAATGTATGAAAGTAACATGATCTTCCGCTGCACACAATCTCTGATATGATGATATCGGATGTCAATGTGTTTAGATCTATCATGAAATACTGGATTAACTGAGAGTTTGATGCAACTCTGATTATCACAATAAATCACAGTAGGCTCTAAGTGTGAACCGAACAACCCGACCAGGATCTTCCTCATCCATATAGCCTCGCATGCAGCCAAACTCACTGCCATATACTTGGCCTCTGCTGAACTGAGTGCCACAGATCTCTGCTTCCTGCTGTACCAAGAAACTACTGTCGACCCGATACTGAAAATCCCTCCAGATGTGCTCTTTCTGTCCATTGGGCTCCCTGCCCAATATGCATCCGTGAAGCCACATAGCTTCACCTCATCCGACTGTCTGTACCATAATCCATATCCCGATGTACCTCTGAGATATCTCAATACATGCTTGCCTGCCTTCCAGTAGAGCTTGGTTGGCTTAACCATAACTTGTGAAAGCTGGTTAACAGCATAGCATATGTCGGGTCGTGTATTGACCAGATACATAAGCGACCCCACCAACTGTCGATAAACAGTGGCATCCACTACCTCCGTCGAAGTAGCATCCTCCTTCCTCCAACCACTAGGAAGAGGAGTATCAACAGGCTTGCAGCCATGCATGTTGAACTTCTCCAGTATCTCCCGGGCATACTTACCCTGAGAAACAAACAGTCCACCACTGCGCTGCCAAATTTCCAATCCCGAGAAATAATGAAGGAGGCCCAAGTCCTTCATCTCAAACTCCTTTGCAAGATCAGCCTTGCATGAGTGTATCAACAGTTCATCACCTATCAAAATCAAATCATCTACATAAAGTACAATGATCAGCAACTTACCCTCCACCACAATCTGGTATAGGTTCGGATCCGCCTCACTCTTGGAGAATCCAAGTCCAGTGAAATAACTGTCTATCTGTGTGTACCAAGCACGAGGTGCTTGTTTCAACCCATACACTGCTCTCTTGAGCCTACACACATGCGAATCGCTGCTGAAGATCTCGAAACCTTCGAGCTTCTCTATGTACACCTCCTCCTCAATGACTCTGTTGAGGAACGCAGTCTTCACATCCATCTGATGAATGTGCCACCCCATCTGCGCTGAGAGAGCAAGAATCGTCTGTATGGAAGAATACCTTGTGACAGGTGCAAAGGTCTCCTCATAATCGATCCCCTCTGTTGTACCTTAAGAGACAATTCCTTAGTTGTGATAAGGAATCAGTGCTTAAGACATTATCTGATTATGTCACAAATGAATATATATCTGTCTTTGTCTTATAAACCCTTAAACATTGATTATGTAACCCTTAAATATCAAATCCATGAATGTTATGCAATGCTATATTTCACTTATGTTGAATTGAATGAACGAAAGAAAAAGAGAAGACGATTTCAATCTGATATGCTGTTTCAAACAGAATCCATCATTTTAAAACCCTGAAGAATTAAGTAAAGATAAAGTTAAAATAGAGGAGTGCATATTAAGGTTTATTTAACTCTCAAATACATATGTATCAAGAGACCTGCTGCTCGTTACTCTATTTTATTCACAGATAAGAAAACATTGTGTAAACTGGAAAACTTTTCAGCATAAACAGAATGATAGGAACTTGCATACTCCTTCATTAATTTTCCATTCTTGAGTGCAAAAATTTGGCTTCTAGGTTCAAAACTCGGAACCCTTTCCTTTCTTGGACTCTTCTTTAAATACAAAATAACAAAACAGTTTCCAGTGATGAAACTAATTCTAACTGCTTTAACTACATACAGTTACGGAGGTACATGCCGCAAAAAGGTCCTATTACAATCTACATGATTTTGAGAAAATAACATAACGTGAAATTGAAAATTCCTAATCTATAGGAACAGCTGCTTCTAATACAGTTGCTGAGTCAATGGCTACTTTTTGTTGAGATGCTAGAATTCTTTCTACTGAGTCCATTGAGAATGTTTTGCAATTTTTCCATATCTCACTTTGGGTTGTTGATGAATTTTTGAAACTATGATATTCCAGCCTGAATGCAACAATCTGATTGTGTGTAGGTATTTCTGTGAAGAGAGTCTTCACCATCCATAACAAATTGAAATGTCTTTGCAAGAAATTAAACATTGTTTCTCCTTTTAAAATATGCGTCTTTTCATGCCTGTTATCCATCTTGCTTTTTGCCAGTATTAATAAATCTTCATAAAATTTCCATGACATAATGTTTCCTTTCTCTGTCCAACATGAAGGTAAACCTATTCCTGTCAATTTATCAAATGATATATCAAACTTTTTCACTGTCTCTTTGATTCCCAGTAGTCTCTTTTCTGTAACTTTTTGAAGATCATTCCTAATTATGATCTTATTAACCTCCACAGCATAGAAATATCTATCCATTATTCCAATGTCTTCTAATTCCTCATCTGACTTGGAATTAATAAAGTTTATGAACTTTCTAGCCCAATTGGCTCTCTTAATTGCTGTTTGCTTATCAGATAGGATCTCTTCTTCATATTCTGAGATAAGGCTTTTCTCCTTTGCAATTATATTCAAGAAGTTCCAATTAGACTTCATTTCTGAGATAATTTCATCCCAAACGATATCTTTAGCCTTTATAAGTGAGATATTTCCCTTTAATTTCTCTTTGAGATCTTTAATCTCAGCTCCAGCCTTTTGTAAATTCAGTTTATTTTGATCAGCTTCATTTTGTAGTGACCATATGATCTTTGTGGCCATTTCTAATTCTACTTGAGCTTGCTTGCATTCTCTTTCTGCCATATTCATTTCTGTGTTGAGTTGAGCAATCTGCGCTTGGGGATCTGTATCACCTGTAGGAAAAAAAAGAAGGTACAAGTATGATTTTCAATGTGATTTTGTAAAGAGATGGCAGTATGCTTTATTTTAGACAATTTTTCATCTTTACGCGACAATTGTTGACGGAGTTCCTCTTTCTCTTTCTCCACCTCTGCCACTTCTGCAGCCATTAAATGTTTTGCAGCAGGTAACTTCAGCTTTCTCCTCAGGGTGGATATCTCTATTCCATCATTCTCCATGAACTTCTGTACTGCATCTTTGTCACTAGGATCTACACCAACCTTTATGATAATCTTTTTCAACTCCTCATTTTGAACTGATAAGGCCCTTGAATTGGCCCTCTCCAACTTGAGCTGCTTGATAACCTTTGCTAGCATATTTTCAGCTTTAACAGCCGTGGCATTGGTCTTAATTAGATCATTGACAATTAATTGTCCAGTCTACGTATGTAGATTCATCTTATCCAACAGTGGTATCTTCTTAACATCCATAGTTATATCTATAGCATTGAAACCGCTTGAGGATCCAAGAGACATCCCTGTTGGATGTGTTAAAGCCATTCTGAACTGATCCTTCTCGAGATCCATCACAGTTAGAAACCTAGTCTGATTAGTAGCTATGTGATGCTTTTCCTGAGCATCCATATTAGCTTTTATTCTTTGATTCTTCTCTTCAATCTGTGTAAACACCTGTTTGAATGAGGGCACCTTTTCTTGGTAAAGCTCATGACCTCCAGGAGAAGAGGGAGCATTTTGCTCTTCATTTAAATGGAAGGTAAAACCTGGTGAATTTGAAGAATGATCTTTAGCCAACTTAGTTCTTTTCTCCTCTCTTAGCTCTTCATCATCTAACTCAACAACAGAATCCTTACTTCTTTTATTTAACTTTTCAGTTATAATAGGTGTCTGAATGCTTGTTTTTGCTGAATTTACTTCTCCTGGGTTTGCCAACTTTTCTTGCTCAGGTCTGCTTTCGTGAGTGAAAGCAAAATATCCATTTTCAACTCTCCTTTGGGAAATCACTCCATGAGGATCATATGACCATTTTCACCCAGTAACAGATGTGTCTCTTCCAACAACTTAGACACTTCACCAAATGCTTGTCTCATATTTACCACAAAGGGTCCCACACTCATGGGCAACTTATACATGAGACCTTTCTTCATGGGAACAAAATGCACCTGATCTACATTGAGACTTTGTCTGATGAATTCAAGGGCAAAAAGCCTCATAGGCACAAAATTTGGGAGCCTGTAAGGCTCAATATTAGTTCCATACAATCTTATCTCAGAATATTCCTCAAACACAAACCAATCCCCAAACCTGCAACTAGGTCCCAACTATAAAAACTCCCTGGCTTTTGGTAGAAAACAAGGGGGAGAAACCCCATTCAATATTCTATAAGCAATTGACATATACTAACTGGAAAACTCAAACAACCCTACTTCATTTCCCTCTCTTCTAATTATGTCCAAAATATAACTGATTGCTTCTGTTTGTTGACATCCATTATATTTAACCCCAAACTCATAAATTCTTCAACATTTTGATATAAGAACAAATAAACAAGCAATGAGGGGAATTTAAAGGAACCTATGAGAGGAAAGCTCATCAACTGAGAGTTGACAGTCTCTTGCCAGAAAGATGGAATATCCAGAACTATCCCTGGTTTCATCTTCATTGCGTACATTTCTAACACTGATTTGTCAACTATAAGGTCATTATCTTTGCCCAGAATTTCTGCAATACAACTCAAAACTAGTCTATTTTCAGCATAAAAAATCTCCAAATTGAATTCTTCACCTTCCAGTTGAAATTATTTTGAATTTGGTCTCAAATGAAACATACACTGATTAAATTCTTCCCCCGAAAGGTTTTCAAAATAACTTGCCAATGAGTCTTCTGTGAATTGAAGTGATGACTCATCTTCAGAGAAACAAAATGCGTGGCGAATCAACTGTGTCGACACCTGTAGAACATTCTCCCCCTGCAAATTCATTATAAAGCACTTACCGGGATACATTGAAGAAACCATCCAACAGATAAATTTGGGAAAGAAATGAGCTTTTGGGATACATGCAGACAGGACACCAGATTTCTTCATGGCAGAAAAAACTGGGGAATTCTCCACATTTAGGGTTACTTGATGATAAAAGAGGGGGTGGTTTACGAAAGACACGGTATCTTGGATGTCTCTCTCATTGTCCATGAGGGAAATGTGGCTAGTCGAACCAGGTAGTGAAAATCGCTTGGCCATCACTGTACAGACAACAGAAGCAATCCGTAGAGTAGTGGAGAATGAAAAGGTGGCAACGACACGGCTCAAAGGGAAAAACAATTAAAAATGATTTGAAAATGTGATAAAGATCGATTTTAAAGCCGCACAAACCCGTAATAAATGCCTGAAATGACATGTAAAAAACCGTTGACAAGGTTTATCGTGGATTACAACTGTCTTCCACTTTGCCTCATGACGTCATTACGGAGGCTCCTAAAGTACGGCGGAAAACTTTGGCTAGTCCCCCCGCAATGAATCCACACCGTTGATCGTTGTTTACCCCGCAGTCAAACAGGTCAACTGCAGGGGCACTTGATTCAATAACCCACGAGCACTTTGCGCCTCCGCATTTTATCATCTGGTTATAATCTTCTACACTAGCTACTTCTGCTTGGAGACTTGCTCGACGCTTAAACATGAAACTATAACATACATCCAAATAAAGTTTAATAATAAACTTAATTTGCATCGAGCTTTTGGAAACGTTTCTTTTTTATGTCACAGTATAAAAAACATTATACTATAGCATATACGTTTTCTGAATTTCAGATTTTTTTTATTTTTTTTCAAAATAAATAGAAAAGGATATGCAGATGATCCACAACACCCTCAATCTGTGAAAATCATCAGGCATCAAATCTTGCCTTGTACTTCTCCACACTCCCATCAGCTGCTTGCTTCACTTTGTAGATCCATCTCAAACCCACCACTGATTTCCCCTCTGGCCTCGAAACAATATCCCATGCACTGTTTCTAACAATCGAATCATACTCTTCCACCATTGCATCTACCCATGCGGGGTCCTCCACAGCTTCCTCGAAAGAGGATGGCTCTGTCACGATACACTTGCTCATAAGAGCCATGTATCCAGTATACCGGTCAGGTGATTGTCTCTGTCTGCGCTGTGATTTAGGTGCTCCTACAACCTTCTCTGCATCTTGAGCCAGTCGCTCAGCTTTTGTAGTGCGCTTCCACCCTCTAATGGTTGGCGCTGCCTGAGTGGTCTCGTCCACTCAATGAACCTCCTCTTGTGGCTGATCCACATCTTGAGGCTCATCCTTAGGAACTAATAGCTCCTCATTTGCATGCAAGTGTGGCTCCCTCTCAAGGGAACACTTCATGGCTTTCTCCTCCTGAAATTTGATATCCCGTCGCACAACAGTCTTGCAACTGTCTGGAAAATACACACGATAGTTGTGGGGTGTATCAGTGTACCCCACAAATATCCCAACCTCCGCAGTGAGCTCCAGGTTCTTCCTGGCATCCTTCATCACATGAATGTAAACAGGTGAACCAAAAATCCTCAAATGGGAAATATCACCATGCCTCTTGCCGACGCCTCCTCGGGTGTACTCCTTGCCAGTATCCTGTGGGGACAACGGTTTTGTCATATCTTTGCGTGTGTGCATGCCTCAGCCCACAAGTGTATGGGAAGGCCCTGATCATGCAACATCGCCCGTGCAGCACCCATGATCGTTCTATTCTTCCGCTCAGTAACCCCATTCTGCTGTGGGTTATGAGGTGCTATGAGCTCTCTTCGAATTCCTTCTGCGCTGCAAAAGTCCTTGAATTCGCCAGAGATGAATTCACCACCATTTTCGCTGCTAAGAGCCTTCACCTGCTTCCCCGATTCTTTCTCAACTAGTGCCTTGAACTCACAGAACTTTGAGTATGTCTCGCTCTTCTTCTGCATGAAGAAGATCCATCACTTACGAGAAAAATCATCAATAAATATCACATAATACGTGTGCTTTGCTGTTGAAGCTACTGAGAAAGGTCCACACACGTTTGTGTGAATTCTTTCAAGGATCGTCGTGGTATGACTATCCTTCTCGTGAAAGGTGGATTTCAAAAATTTTCCCAAGGTACATCGCACGCGATACGGTGTGCAAGAGTACCCATAGGAAACCAGTGAAATCTTCTACGGTATCTTCAAAGCTCCATGGTGAAGGTGGCCCAATCTCCGGTGCCACAGCTTGCCATCATCCCGGCTCACCACTCCTTCTGCCTTGCCTGCCATTGCTGTGCAACCATCTACCTACAATTGATAAATGTTCTTAACTCGAACCCCTATCCTCCGGGTCTCACTAGTTGCCTTATTGTGCAGGAAAGCCTTTCCCTCGCTAAAGACAACATCATATCCCTTATCTTCTAACATCGCCACAGAGATAAGATTATTCTTCAATCCTGGAACATGCGTCACTTCCTTCAATACGAAGGGTTTACGAGACTCCCTCTCAAAGGAAATGGTACCGATACCAGTCGCACTGTATCTACCATCATCACCCATCTCGATGTGCACTCCAAGATCTTTCTCATCTAGATCAGTAAACAAATCTCTATCTCCTGTCATGTGAAAAGATGCACTGTCAAGAAACCACACTGAACTCATCATACTTGAGACCAAGCATGCGATCAGCGAAAAATCCAGCTCAAACTGTAAGGCTAAGGCCTCTCCAGCTGCAGTCCCAGCAACCTGCTTATTTTTGTTCTTCTGTGGACAATTTGTGGTGTAATGTCCGTGTTGGTGACAGTGAAAGCACTTCACCTTGGACATGTTCTGCTTCTTGCCTTTCGCACCGGATTGAGAAGCTTTCTTGCTCTTCCCCTTCTTTGCTTTGGCAGCCAAAGCACAATTCTCTTCATCAGAGTTCTTTGATGAAGATCCATCCACGGTACTCTTCCTTATCTCCTCTTGCACAAGATCCGACCAAAGTCGCTCCCATCCTGGCAATTTCTCCCGACCATTGACAGAGTCCTGATAGGAATGCCAACTCTTCAGAAGCCCAAGGAGAGCCAATCTCACCAATTCCTCATCATCAACAGCCACCCCCACACTTCCCAGCTCATCCCTTCATTGGATGAACTTCGTGAGGTACTTGGGCATACTGTCACCTTTCTCCATCTTTATGTTTCTGAGTCTATCCTTGAGCGCCAGCTTCCTCTAGTCGCTCTTGCTTTGGAATAAATTTGTCAAGGCTTTCCACATCAAGAATGGAGAATCCTTACCATGAAGGCTGGATACTATGTGATCCTTCACACCCTCCAACAAAATCCTTTGACACTTTGCTGTCTTCTTTTGCCATGCGTCAAGTACGGCAGCATCATTAGAAGTAGGCTTTGGAACTTCAGCATATATGAACTCCTTCAACCCATTGTCATCCAACACTGCCTCCATCCTGTCCTTCCATGCAATATAATTCGAGTTGCCCTCAAGGGCATACTCCAATCGCAATCTGTTGAAAGACATCTCAACTTCGACACCAAGAAAACACTGCTGCAAATTCGAATTCCACCAGCACAAAACTCAACCGCTTCAATGTTTTGCAATTGCTCCAATGATCAATATAGCTCTAATACCATGTATAAATTTTAATAAATGATATATTATTCACCGAAATTCTCCTGATCACACACTATTTTAGCTTCATGCACAATACATAATCTCTTCTACCATTGATCATCACATGCGAAAATAAAATCAATTGCATGCACACATTAAAACCATAAACAATCACACATATGAACACAATGTTTCATGGGAAGAATTAAAACGAAAACTCCCCAACTATCGTATATTATATGTCATGGAGATCATGTAACAATCTTGTACAAATCTCTCCCCAAACTCTCGAAACACAACCTCCAATTGCTACACACTAATCAAGCTAGATCTAGAAAAACACATGCTCCAATCTCTGCCACCTGATAGCCATAATCTATTGTGTAATCAATGCTGAAGAATGGCTCATAAATAACTTTGAACCACCTGGCTTGTAATGTGAAATCCTCATTGGCTTCTCCAATCATTGGTTGTTGCAATATGCAACAGTATAGTCACAACTGATAGTCACACTTGCTCTTTCACCTATCTCTCCACTGGTCTCCACTGAAACTGTCCATGCACTGAAGTTAACTAATGTATTCTTTAGTTGATTAATGAGTTTACAATTAGTGAATTAATTAATAATTAATTCACACCACTCTTCACTAGTGTATTAATCAATTAGACTAAATACAACTAGCTCAACTATGTTTAGATTAGTTAAACTAAACACAACTCCATTAACTCCTCAATCAACTCCACCAAACTCTGTCACATGAGTTCTAACTAAAGTATCCATGCAATAGCTCCACATAACCCTCAGGAATAGCGTAATTCCTTCTGTCAGCTCCTGTGCCACATCTGTGCGTATCCTCGAGACTTACAACCCTGTCCCATGGGACATCCATCACATGGAAGGGAGCTACAACCCCCTGATCTCGTTTACCAGCCTCACCTGGAAGGGAGCTACAACCCCCTGACTGAAGGCTACAACCCTCAGCACCACCATGGACCACGTTTCATCAATTTTCATACTGGATCCAAAAACTTCCTTTTGAACACAACTTGCAGGCCACTTTTCATCATATTTTCATACTGGACCCACTCCATACATTTGAGCTCATTCATACATCATCAACAGATAACAGTAACACAGCAGAACAGATCAGACATTTGATACTTCATACTTTAGCAAAACCTAATCTTCATACGCGCTTTCCTTTCACTGATCCTGCGTATATACGTGCCTTCGACCATACAAACCCGCGTATACTTCTGTACATATTACAGAGCTAATTTTACTGCCCATACGCGCTTTTTCTTCAGCAAACCCGTGTATATACGCGCTTACTCTGCGGCGAACTAGCGTATAGTTCTTCAGACATTTAGGTCATTGAAATTCTTCAGAACAGATACATCACTCAGATTTTACCCTTTACTTCAGACAGATGTTCGCCTCATCTCAGATCTAATCATTCCATAAATAGATCTAGCAGATACAAATACATTCCAGATCTAGATTCCCTTCTTCATCATTTATTCGTTGGTGCATCATACATTCAAATCTTTCATTCAACTGTAACCCTTTCCATTCAGATATGCTTCAGAGAGAAGTATTCATTTAAGCTCAGACTTCTTGCACACGCTTGCACAATGAATTTCTTCTCCTTATATAGGTTTACCCTTTATCAATACCATGAGCCAAAACCACATTACTTTCGATGGTATTCCTGGACGGGGTCACAAAGACGAATCATTACTCAATAAAATGGGTCAATACCATGGTGGTTACCCCTGGTTTTACATATTTAGAGCACTTTTTCCCATACACGACTTGGCACGTTATTTCCCGAGTGCATACGCTACTTTGTCTAGACAAATACGCGTATGCCTTGAGACATACTCTTTTCATCATGTTCTAGCACATACTGACATTATTTCTTCTGCAACTTCTTGTACTGATTGTAGATACATCAGATTTACATCATTTAACAAGTTCATCAAAACATATTCCATCAGGGACAACTTCATCAAGTAGGTTGCCATCATCTTCATCAAGTGGGTTGCCATCAAGGACAACACTCAGCATCATATTGCCAACAATCTCCCCCTTTGGACTTGATGGCAACCACGATGGTGTTTGATCACCACAACAGATAGATATATTAAGAATACAATGACACCATGTCACTCTTGACACCATTCTTTCTCTTTATTCAAACACCATGTCACTCTCCCCCTTTGACATCAAGGGCAAAGGGCAGACCAAAACATAAGGTTTTTCTCCTCTTGTAGACGGAAGCGCTCTGCAGATCTGATGTACACTGAAGTGACCGTGCTCCCCCTGAGTTCATGCTAAATCTTCAAACATATTTTCAATGAAGTACATGACTCTATGACCTTACTATCACCAATGACTCAAAGATCCAACCAAGTGGATTTACATATGAGACTCAAATACCCAACCAAGTGGGTTTACATATTTTGACTCAGCTACCCAACCAAGTGGGTTTACACATTTTGACTCAACTACCCATCCAAGTGGGTTTACAAAATTAACAAGTCCTTACATGACTGAATATTACAATTTTACATCATGGGTCTCATCATGACCTTTTCATCAAATTACAAATATGACTTTTCATGACCAATACCAGAAAAGACCTCAAGAGAGAGATCATATTTCAGAACCATCATAATGCCAACAATGCATTATACTCATCAAGGCTAGTGCTCCCCCTAAAAATGTGCATCCAAACATCCTTTCCATATGACCAAGGCTCCTCCTTAGCTTGTGCAACTTGAACACCTTCAGCAGCAAGTCATCAGCAAAAATCTCTGCATGATCTGTCCATATTTCTTAATCATAAGACTTCCGTCTCATCAAAAGATATTCTTCATCAAATAGCAATCCGGGCTCATCAATAAACTTCATCATAAGAAACCATGTATCATGTCATTATCATTTAGAACTGAGAAATAAGCAGATACAGTGCCAATAATACAATCATCAGTAGTCAGAATGATGCTCCCCCTGAACTGGTACTCCTGATCTTCAGCTGCCATATTAATTTTCCTTATCATAAAGGCATACGCGTCTGTGTCTGATGGAACTCGCGTGTATACGTGGCTTTAGTTCATCGAACCCGCGTATTGAAAGTGAAACATTGAAAACTTCTCATTCCTTTATCCCCCCCTAAAGATGTACCACCTGTACCTGTCTTCTTCACACCAGATGCTTTGTTAGAAATAAACATAACCAGAATAACCAAATCAACCATGAGAATCATCATACATTGCTCCCCCTATGATGATACATTACTAATCCCTTTAATGTATCTCACATTACTCCTGCAGTCATTAAGAGAAGTAAGTTTCAGAAGCGGATGGCTGCAGTAGGGTCAATATTCCCTACGTTTCTGACCTTTCCTCCTTCCTTTTCCAAATTTGCTTGAACTTTCTAATTGGGTGTAGGAATTTCTCATATCTGTTCATTCTGCATTCTTTTTCAACATGTCCATACTTGTTACAAGCATAAAATCTCATGTGACCAGAGAAGTAAGCATAAGGATCATAGTGTGTTTCTCTATTCTTCCTTTTATTGCAATCAGCTGCTTTATGACCATACTTGTTGCATGAAAAACAATATCCCTTGAAGAAACCAGAGTACCTTTCTGTGTAAAATATGCTTGTTTGTGACTGAAACAATCTGCTTCTGCAATTGGCTGCAACATGCCCATAATTATGACATCTAAAGCATTCACCATTATTGAATGATTTCCTTTGAGATTTCATGATTGTCAGTTAACTTTTTGTTTCTTTCAACACTTCAGGTTTTGCATTGATATCCTTTGAATCTTTAGCACCTCCTTGAAAACTAGATTCTCTTTTGACTGTTTCATGAAAACCCAGACCAAGTTTAATAGAAGGAGACCTTTGATTACTAAGAATATTTTCCAAAATCTTAGTACTATCTTGAAACCTTAAGAGTTTATCCTTTTCTTCTAATTTACCTGTGAGAATGTTTACCTCAACCTCCAATTTTTGGCATTTCTTCTTCATACTTTCTTCAACCCTTTTTCCTTTTTCTACTTGATCATTTAGATTTAGAATCTCTTCTTTCAACTCATTTTCTTGTTCTTCAAAAGTTTGTAAGAGTTCTTCATTCTTCTTATTCAATGCTTCGAGATCTGCTTTCAGAGAGATGATATCTGCTTCAAGTTCTTCATTCTTCTTATTCGATATTTTCGGGTCTTCTTTGAGAGAGATGACTTCTGCAGCATTCTTCTTATTTGATTTTTCCAGATCTTCTTTGAGAGAGATGATTTCAGCTGCATTCTTCTTATTTGAATCTTCCAGATCTTCTTTGAGGAAGACGATTTCTGCTTCAAGTCTTGCATTCTTCTTGTTTGATTTTTCGAGATCTGCATTTAGATCGTTGATTTCTGCTTCTAGTCTTTTAATTCGATTGGATGCATAAGCATGAAACCTTTGATACTTGACTGTCTGTCCATTCATTATTTCTATCTGTTCTTTCATTTGAGAGATCATCTCATCATAGACATATTCTTGTCTTTTAGATGCTCTTTTTTGTTCTTCAATTTTAATCTTGAGAGCTTCTTCTAGATCCATGACATTACTTTCACTATTTTCACCATTGCATGCACAAGAAAGTGAGTCACAAGAACAATTATCAATACCTCTTTTCTCTTCTTCATTTTCTGCTGCACATGTTTTCTGAGATATCTCCTTTTCAGTAGCCTTCTTCTTTTGCTTCCTTCCCATCGTGACGGATCTCCTTCAAGCGATCTAACTTCTACAGAAGGACCTGCTCTGATACCAATTGTTGGGAAAAATACTGAGGGGGGGGGGGGGGTGAATCAGTATTTAGGCATTACTCAAATATTTTTACTTTTCCACTCTCTAAAACCCATACGCTACTTTGTTGAAGCCAACTAGCGTATACACGCAGATATCCTTCATAAAACTCGCGTATACACAGAGATCTAATTATGCCATTAATTCTTCACTTATATCATTCCATCATTCATTCATTAGATGTTCAATAAACAATAAACATGTGCAGTAAGAACAGAATAAACCATCACACATAAGCATCACACATGAACACCAGGATTTTAGGTGGAAACCCAAGTCGGGAGAAAACCACCGCTGCAGTTGCTCAGCCTTCAATATTTTATTATAGAGAAAACATCTTACAACATATGTGTTGGCGCAGCCTCCTACCAGCACGCAGGCACCCACCTGCGCTCGTTTACCAGCCTCTCCTGGAAGGGAGCTACGACCCCCTGCTCTCGTTTACCAGCCTCTCCTAGAAGGGAGCTACGACCCCTTGATCTCGTTTACCAGCCTCACCTGGAAGGGAGCTACAACCCCCTGATCTCGTTTACCAGCCTCACCTGGAAGGGAGCTACAACCCCCTGACTGAAGGCTACAACCCTCAGCACCACCATGGACCACGTTTCATCAATTTTCACGCTGGATCCAAAGCTTCCTTTAGAACACAACTTGCAGGCCACGTTTCATCATATTTTCAGACTGGACCCACTCCATACATTTGAGCTCAATCATACATCATCAACAGATAGCAGTAACACAGCAGAACAGATCAGACATTTGATACTTCATACTTTAGCAAACCCTAATCTTCATACGCGCTTTCCTTTCACTGATCCTGCGTATATACGTGCCTTCGACCATACAAACCCGCGTATACTTCTGTACATATTACAGAGCTAATTTTACTGCCCATACGCGATTTTTCTTCAGCAAACCCGTGTATATACGTGCTTACTTTGCGGCGAACTAGCGTATAGTTCTTCAGACATTTAGGTCATTGCAATTCTTCAGAATAGATACATCACTCAGATTTTACCCTTTACTTCAGACAGATGTTCGCCTCATCTCAGATCTAATCATTCCATAAATAGATCTAGCAGATACAAATACATTCCAGATCTAGATTCCCTTCTTCATCATTTCTTCGTTGGTGCATCATACATTCATATCTTTCATTCAACTGTAACCCTTTCCATTCAGATATGCTTCAGAGAGAAGTATTCATTTAAGCTCAGACTTCTTGCACACGCTTTCTTCAAGGGGTTGTAGCTCCCTTCCAGGTGAGGCTGGTAAACGAGATCAGGGGGTTGTAGCTCCCTTCCAGGTGAGGCTGGTAAACGAGATCAGGGGGTCGTAGCTCCCTTCCAGGTGAGGCTGGTAAACGAGAGCAGGGGGTCGTAGCTCCCTTCCAAGAGAGGCTAGTAAACAAGCACAGGTGGGTGCCTGCATGCTGGTAGGAGGCTGCGCTAGCACATATGTTGTAAGATGTTTTCTCTATAATAATATATTGAAGGCTGAGACAATGGCAGCGGTGGTTTTCTCCCGACTTGGGTTTCCACCTAAAATCCTGGTGTTCATGTGTGTTTCTTATGTGTGATGACTTACTCTGTTCTTACTATACATGTTTACTGTTTATTGAACATCTAATGAATGAATGATGGAATGATATAAGTGAAGAATTAATGGCATAATTATATCTCTGTGTATACGTGAGTTTTATGAAGGATATCCGCGTGTATACGCCAGTTGGCTTCAGCAAAGTAGCGTATGGGTTTTAGAGAGTGGAAAAGTAAAAATATTTGAGTAATGCATAAATACTGATTCACCCCCCCCCCCCCTCTCAGTATTTTTCCCAACATGCAACCCCTATCCTGCCCCTGTGGTATTCGAATTTGGGCCTGGTGAGTGCCTTCGTCAAGATATCAGCATCTTGATCCTCCGTGGGAATGTATGAAAGTAACATGATCTTCCGCTGCACACAATCTCTGATATGATGATATCAGATGTCAATGTGTTTAGATATATCATGAATACTGGATTAATCGAGAGTTTGATGCAACTCTGATTATCACAATAAATCACAGTAGGCTCTAAGTGTGAACCAAACAACCCGACCAGGATCTTCCTCATCCATATAGCCTTACATGCAGCCAAACTCATTGCCATATACTTGGCCTCTGTTGGATCAGGTCTGCCGAATCTACGCTTCTGTTTAGCCACAGCCATTGTAGACGTCTTGAAATCCCCTCGGATATTGCTCACACCAACCATTGGGCTCCCTACCCAATGCTCCAGGTAATCCACACGGCTTCACCTCATCGACTTTTGTACCATAATCCATATCCGTCTGCCTTTGAGATATCTCAATACATGATTGCTTACTTCAGTAGAGCTTGTGAAGCTTAACTATAGCTTGAAAGGTTGGTTCATGACCATAGCATATGTCAGTCGTGTATTGACAAAATACATAGCGGCCCACCAATTGTTGATAAATAGTGGCATCCACTACTCAGTCAGTAATCTCCTTCCTCCATCCACCAAGAGGTGACCATGGTTGTAGCCATGCATGTTTAACTTCTCTAGTATCTCCCGGGCATACTTGCCTTGAGAAACAAAATTCCATCAACTGTATTTGCCAAATTTCCAATCCCGAAGGGAAATAATGAAGGAGGCCCCGAGTCCTTCATCTCAAACTCTTTTGCAAGATCATCCTTGCATGAGAGTATCAACAGCTCATCACCTGTCAAAATCAAATCATCTACATAAAGTACAATGATCAACAACTTACCCTCCACCACAATCTGGTATAGGTTCGTATCCGCTTCACTCTTGGAGAATCCAAGTCCGATGAAATAACTGTCTATCCATGTGTACCAAGCACTAGGTGCTTGTTTCAACCCATACATCCCTCTCTTGAGCCTGCACACATGTGACTCGCTGCTGAAGATCTCGAAACCTTCGGGCTGCTTTATGTACACCTCCTCCTCAATGAATCCGTTGAGGAACGCAATCTTCACATCCATTTGATGAATGTGCCACCCCATCTGCGCTGAGAGAGCAAGAATCGTCCGTATGGAAGAATACCTTGTGACAGGTGCAAAGGTCTCCTCATAATCGATCCCCTCAATCTGTGAAAATCCTCTTGCAACAAATCTTGCCTTGTAATTCTCCACACTCCCGTCAGCTGCTTGCTTCACTTTGTAGATCCATCTCAAACCCACCACTGATTTCCCCTCTGGCCTCAAAACAATCTCCCATGCATTGTTTCTGACAATCGAATCATACTCTTCCACCATTGCATCTACCCATGCAGGGTCCTCCACAGCTTCCTCGAAAGAGGATGGCTCTGTCACGATACACTTGCTCATAAGAGCCATGTATCCAGTATACCGGTTAGGTAACTTTCTCTGTCTGCGCTATGATGTAGGTGCTCCTACAACATTCTCTGCATCTTGAGCCAGTCGCTCAGCTTTTGTAGTGTGCTTCTGCCCTCTGATGGTTGGCATTGCCTCAGTGGTCTCTTCCACTCCATGAACCTCCTCTTGTGGCTGATCCACATCCTGAGGCTCATCCTTAGGAACTAATAGCTCCTCATCTGCATGCAAGTGTAGCTCCCTCTCAAGCGAACACTTCATGGCTTTCTCCTCTTGAAATTTGATATCCCGTCGCACAACAGTCTTGCGACTGTCTGGAAAATACACATGATAGTTGTGGGGCATATCATTATACCCCAAAAATATCCCAACCTCTGCAGTCGGCTCCAGCTTCTTCCTAGCATCCTTCGTCACATGAATGTAAACAGGTGAACCAAAAAATCCTCAAATGGGAAATATCAGGCCTCTTACCAGAAAACGTCTCCTCGGGTGCACTCATGCCAAGTATCCTGTGAGGACAACGGTTCTGCACATATACTGCAGTATTGCATGCCTCCGCCCACAAGTATATGGGAAGGCCCTGATCGTGCAACATCGCTCGTGCAGCACCCACAATCGTTCTGTTCTTTCGCTCAGTGACCCCATTTTGCTGTGGGTTATGAGGTGCTATGAGCTCTCTTCGAATTCCTTCTGTGCTGCAAAAGTCCTTGAATTCACCAGAGATGAATTCACCACCATTGTTGCTCCTAAGAGCCTTCATCTGCTTCCCCGATTCTTTCTCAACCAGTGCCTTGAACTCACAGAACTTTGAGTATGTCTCGCTCTTCTTCTGCATGAAGAAGATCCAACACTTCCGAGAAAAATCATCAACAAATATCACATAATACCTGTGCTACTAAGAAAGGTCCACACACGTCTGTGTGAATTATCTCAAGGATCGTCGTGGCGTGACTATCCTTCTCGTGAAAGGTGGCTTTCACAAATTTTCCCAAGGTACATCACTTGCACTGATCTGACTACGCAAGAGTACCCTTAGGAAGCCCAGTAGAAATCTGCTGCAGTATCTTCAAAGCTCCATGGTGAAGGTGGCCCAATCTCCGGTGCCACAACTCTCCATCATCCCGGCTCACCACTCCTTCTGCCTTGCCTGCCATTGCTGCGCAGCCATCTACCTGCAATTGATAAAGGTTTTTAACTCGAACATCTATCATCTGGGTCTCACCAGTTTCCTTACTACACAGGAAAGCCTTTCCCTTGCTAAAGACAACATCATATCCCTTGTCTTCTAACATCGCCACAGAGATAAGATTCTTCTTCAATCATGGAACATGCATCACTTCCTTCAATATGAAGGGTTTACCAGACTCCCTCTCAAAGGAAATGGTACTGATACCGGTCGCACTGTATCTACCATCATCGCCCATCTTGATGTGCACTCCAAGATCTTTCTCATCCAGATTAGTAAACAAATCTCGATCTCTTGTCATGTGAAAAGACGCACCACTGTCAAGAAACCACACTGATCCCTTCATACTTGAGACCAAGCATGCGATCAACGAAAAATCCAGCTCAAACTGTGAGGCTAAGGCCTCTCCAGCTGCATTCCTAGCAGCCTTCTTATTTTTCTTCTTCTGTGGACAATTTGTGGTGTAATGTCCATGTTAGTGACAGTGAAAGCATTTCACCTTGGACATGTACTGCTTCTTGCCTTTCGCACCGGAATGAGAAGCTTTCTTTCTCTTCCCCTTCTTTTACTTGGCAGCCAAAACGAAATTCTCTTCATTAGAGTTCTTTGATGAATATCCGTCCCTGGTACTCCGCCTTATCTCCTCTTGCACAAGATCCAACCAAAGTCGCTCCCATCCTGGTAATTTCTCCTGACCATTGACAAAATCTTGATAGAAGTGCCAACTCTTCAGAAGCCCAAGGAAAGCCAAGCTCACCAATTCCTCATCATCAACAGTAACCCCCACACTTCCCAGCTCATCCCTGCATTGGATGAACTTCATGAGGTACTTGGGCATACTGTCACCTTTCTCCATCTTTATGTTCTTGAGTTTTTCCTTGAGCGCCAAATTCCTCTGTTCGCTCTTGCTTTGGAATAAATTTGTCAAATATTTCCACATCAAGAATGGAGAAGCCTTACCATGAAGGCTGGATACTATGTGATCCTTCACACCTTCCAATAGAATCCTTCGACACTTTGCTGTCTTCTTTTGCCATGTGTCAAGTACGGCAGCATCACTAGAAGTAGGTTTTGGAACTTCTGCATATATGAAATCCTTCAACCCATTGTCATCCAGCACCACCTCCATCCTGTCCTTCCATGCAATATAATTCGAGCTTCCCTCAAGGGCATACTCCAATCCCAATCCGTTGAAAGACATCTCAACTTCGACACCAAGAAAACACTGTTGCAAATTCGAATTCCACCGACTCAAACTCAACCAGCTTCAATGTTTTGCAATTGCTCAATGATCAATATATATTTGATACCATGTAGAAATTTGGTCCTTTGATATATTATTCACCGAGATTCTCTGATCACACACTATTTTAACTTCATGCACAATATAGAATATCTTCTACCATTGATCATTAATTGCGGAAATAAAAACAATCGCATGCGCACATTAAAACCATAAACAATCACACATATGAACACAGTATTTCATGGGAAAGCTTAAAGCTGAAAATCCCCAAATATCTGTATATTATATGTCATGGAGATCATGTAACAATCATTGTACAAAGCTCCTCACAAGCTCTCAGCACAACCTCGAATTGCTACACACTATCAAGCTAGATCTAGCAAAACACATGCTCCAATATTTTGCCACTTGATAGCCAGCCTCTATTGCGTAATAAATGCTATGGGATGGCTTCATTAAATAGATAAACCACCTGGCTTGTACTGCGCAATCCTCATGGGCTTCTCCACCTATCTGTGTGTTGCAAATAGCAACTGTATAGTCACAACTGATAGTTAACCTGCTCTTTCACCTATTTATGCACTGGTCTCCACTGAAACTGTCCATGCACTGAAGTTAACCGATGCATTCTTTAGTTGATTAATGAGTTTATAATTAGTGAATTAATTAATAATTAATTCACACCACTCTCACTAATTGTATCAATTAGTTAAACTGGATACAAATAGCTCAACTATGTTTAGATTAGTTAAACTGAACACAACTCCATTAACTTCCTCAATCAGCTCCACCAAACTCTGTCACATGAGTTCTAACTGAAGTATCCATGCAATAGCTCCACATAACCCTCAGGAATAGCGTAATTCCTTCTGTCAGCTCATGTGCCACATTTTTGCACTTAATTGAAGTTCTCCAAGAGAATAAGATAATGTTTATAGTCCAAATTTTATTAAGAGCTAATAATATTCGACATATATATTTTTAGACTGGCAATCTAAAAATAGATTCCGCCCAGTATGTCTAAAAATAGAAGTCCATCTATTTTTCCCGACTTGACCAACCATCCACAAATAGCATCCTGCAACTCATAGAACATGATTCATATGTCTAAAAATAGACATAGTCTAAAAATAGACTTTGCGCCAAAAATAGCCTGCGGGCCCACTTAGTGAAGGCGACTTCTTTCCACTAAGCTCATCATCTTGTTGCAATCTCAACACAAAAGTCAGAGAAATGCTCTGAGCCTATTTGACTGATAGTCTAAAACACTAAATATGTACAGGGGAGGGGAAATTAGTGATTTGTTTCCCGGTGATGAATATTACATGCTTTTTCCCACTTCTTTCTACCTACCCAACATTACTCTAGTATTTTTTTCTTCCTTTTGGCAGGTGAATTTAGGCTTGAAACCTTGAAACATTTATTCTTTTTAAAACATAACCTATCTAATTCTACCTTATTTCATCCAAGGGCATAGATTAAACTGTTGAGCTCCTCATTATTCTCTACCTATCTACTAATTTGTTAGCATTAAACTGTATGACAAATCTTTATTCACTATCTAAAACATGGAAATTGAAAACATGACAAGTCAAGATTAAACATTTTAACTCATCATGGATTATGGCATTTATTGACACTCTGCCATAATAATTTGCAAAATGTAAAAAGTAGTGGCATTTGGACTTGCTCACTTTCAGGTTTTATTTCATCTTTTTTTTCTTTTGGGGTCTATATTTTGTAAGTCCATTTGATCTTCTTCGTTTAGGAATTTTTTACCCTCTTTTTTTATTTTTCTTTTATTTTTTATTTTTTCAAAATATGGGAAAACAACTTGCAGAAAGCAAGGTCTGTACATATTTTACAAGACTATCAAAAGTCAATTCAATGAATCCTATATTTATAGGACCCTAATAGGCTGTTGAATTACTGCCGAACACTTCACCAGAAGAAGAGCATCTCCTTTATCTAGAAAGGTTGGATGAAACACGTTGCTTTGCTGCTCTGGTTATTGAAGCACAAAAAAATTGAGTCAAAGCTCATTTTGACCAATCAGTTTCCCCTTATTCTTTCATTGAAGGAGAGTTCGTCCTCCTGTATGACCAAGCTCATGATAAGCTAGGGGTAGGTAAATTTCAACCCATGTGGTATGGGCCTTACATTGTTAAATGTGTATTGCAGAATGGGGACTATGAGATCATTAATTACAAAGGTTGTCCTTTAGAACAACCCAGAAATGGGTTGTATCTCAAAAAGTATTATGCCTGAGTCATTCATGCATCATTTGTGTATATATGTGTTTTTTTCATTTTTGTACATGTTTTGATTTGGTATGCTTTGCGAGCATTTTCCTGCTTATTTGGGTCTTGCTTATTTGTGTATATGTCTATTACCCCTTATGTCAGTTTCGCAGATGGTGCTTCCGGTAGTACTAGGAATTTGTCTTCAGTATCCTGGGTAATCTATGATCCTGCTGGTGAGTTGATAGAACTGCAAGGTATTTGTCTAGGACAGACTATAAACAATGTCGCTGAATATAGTGTTTTCCTTGAACTATTAACTGAGGCAATCAATCTCAGCATACGTGCATTGCTTGTAAATCTATATTAATAGCTTGTTGTTCTGAAACTCAATGGTCATTATTCAGTCAAAAATCCATACATTTTGAGATTGTATTTACATATTCGTTTGTTGGAAAGAAATTTTGATTTTATCACATATCAACATATTCCTAGACAAATGAATGCATTAACTGATATAGTGGCTAACATTGTATTAGATATGAATTTGCGTATTTTGTAAAATCATCATCGTGTGAAAAATATTCATATAGGAAAATAGATGTATATATATATATATATAGATATATATATATATATCATATGTTTGCATTAGTGTGCATCATACATTCAAAAAATATGTGTGTTTATGTTACATCCTGAGACATCATGTCTCTCAAAATATGTAGATATAAAGCCTAGGTGTCTAATCGGCATGATGCTCATGGTAGCATGTCATTGCCCGTACAAGCCGCCTCAGCAAGCAGTGAATACGGCTTGGCACCCCGACAGTATGTCTCTGGTAGGCATGAGGAACATTGTTGAATCATGCATAATCCGAAGCTCCACGTGTGGTCCCCTCTAGGTTGCGCACAAGCTCCTCTTCCTCGCCTCCCTCGCCATGAGGGTCGAAATCACGAGGAATTCGCCTCACGATTGGAGACATGCCCACGGGTCTCTCTGGGCCGACATCTGCAAATACATGGATTTAATGTCAGAACATACATAATTAAAAAAAATAATAACACTCATGAAAATAAAAAATGAGTCTTACCCAAATCTTCATCCCAATCCTCTCCCTCTGGTAGTGGGAGGTCTGGATCGCCAGTCCTCCACGACGATCAACTGTCAGTGGAGCCAATCAAAGAACTCCAGTCTCCAGGACATTTTTTGACCGCCCCCTGCCCTTGGCATCAGAGCCGCCCATCGGGCTATCCGTGGTTCTATCACTGGTGGTGTTAGGACTATGACCTCTTGACGCTGAAAAATTGGTAGTCGTTCTAGGAAGAACGATACCAAGATAGACCCATAACCAAATTTCTTCAATTTTCCCTTCTTGCATTTTGTTAGCTAACGTTTCATGTTTATTGTCAAGGCCTCTGGCCAGTTGTAGATGGTCAGTGTCAAGCAGTCTACAGTAAGAAGCAACTGTGTTTTTGTTGCTTCATGCGGTGCTTGCGATCCCACAACTCTTGTGATGGTATGTAGCACTACTTTTAGTGCTAAGTCTGGGATAGTTTGGATATCAACTTTCCCACTTCCTGTTCCCTTCCATGCCCTTCGACATACCCTGTCCATTACCATGGACATACTCTCCATGCAAGGCCAAGTACTGGTTAAGATCGGTGCTGCCCCCCTTCGCGAAAATCCTGTGATAAAGTAGACGTTAAAAACATCAACCTCAAGTTCCTGATCTCGAAGGATGAACTTTTCCTGATCCTCATCCCATATGCTGATCAAATATTGTAGCAGCTCCAGTTGAGCATGAAGACACGGTGTTAAGAAGAACTTCTTCAGTCCACAATCTCTGAGAGCTTCCATGCATCTCTCATTCCCCATGGCAAGCTCGTCCTCTTCGTCGTGTTCCCGTTCTTTCCATTCAATCACCATTTTTCCAATTCCTACCTGCAAACGCATTCATATGAATAGTATTAGCCATTTTCGAAGCTTGGATTTGTGAATAATTGGGGTATTTGACTTGCATTTTGCACACAAAATGGTTTGCGCCGTTGGCGGGACTGTTTCCCAAATAGTCACGCCAATGAGCGCACCCTAGTGTATAAAATTGGGCGATTGGCGCGACTCCGTGCTCGAAACCCGTGCCAACCGTCGTGCCCTAATATTCACATTTCCTCCCCAAGAATTCAAAATTGGAAGTTGCAGGTAGTAAGAAGTGACTTAAAATGAAGGGAGAGATCTTGGCTCTTACCTAGAACTGATGGATTGGAGATTGGTCTGCTGGATTGTCCACTATCATCACCGCAAAATCACACTATAAAATGGGTAACTATTGCTCCACAAGAGATAAAAAGTGAAAGGTAATTATTTTTTACTATTTTTGGCATTTTATAACTTTTTACAACCCTAATTAGGTCCTAAGACATGTTTTTCGGTTATTTTATTATATTATTTTTGAGAAATAGGTTTTAGACGTCTCTCTTGTGCAGCAACAAGTTTTTAGAACATAGTGATGGAGTAACGGGTTAAATATACTTTTTCGGACTCGGTAAAAACACGAAAAATTCACTACTGGAGTCATTTTTCAACTCTTTTCTAACTCTCTAAAATTGAAAAGATTATCGAGACACTTGTCATTTCAAACTCGTTAAATGGTTGCAAAGCGATATCTACCTAGTATATGTTTACCCCTTTTTCAGGTTGGGATAGATTATTTATGAAAAAGGAATACCTTAGGCTATCGCGACTAAGAGGTTCTTTCGGATATTGTTTTCTACCTTTTTGGTTCTGAGAGACTATTTACGAAAAGGGCCATGATGGAGTTCTCTTTTCTGCCTTCTTTTCAAACTCTCTAAACATGAAAAGATGTTGAGTTCTCCCTTTGTCAAGCTCGTTAAACCCTGATGACATCGGATTTCGTCGCGATGACGTTACTCGAGTTCCTCCTTCCTAGGGCTCGTAAAATGAACTAAGATCGATTTTTCCGAAGGAAAAATTTATAGCACAAGCATATTTTATCCCCTTCAAGCTTGTTTTAAAAATTAATTGAGGTACTCGCCAGAAATGGTGGGGGAAAATGGAACCAAGTTTTAGTTATGTTGGAAATATGTCGCTCTTGAACATGGCACTTGCCTGCATTCGTGTCGGGTTGAGGACATCTCATTTCATCATTTTTGCTTCCATGTATTTGGGTAATCTCTTTTGGCCTCTCATCTGCTCTTTGCCACGTCATCATGACCTTAGATCCTTTAATGTAAAATACTGCCAAATCTAGTGTCATGCTGCTAATATGTTCAAGAGAATTTTGCCTCTGCAGTTTTCAACCTCCCTCTAATTCTCTGTTGGTCTTGTTTCATCATCATATTTCTCTATCTCGTATCAATGATATGGGAAACATTATGGCCCACTTTCGATCAAGTCACTTCCTATCGACTTTAACTCATTATTTAGGAATTTGATCTAGAGACTCCCTTCTGGTACCTTGGAGCCTGCATGCCTCAATGGCAGGTTCTTCGCATTTGACGCAAGGTCCACATCATTGGCCTTCGATCAAGTGATTCTTCGGATGTTCGACACCAAATCACTATTCACATTCCGTGGATTGTACTAGTTGTACCTTGAGAGCCATTTTCATTATTGGTGGTTTCTCTCGTGCCTGTTAATAGCTTTCATCATTGGCTGGTAATCAGGTGATTTTCTTGCATGCTCAACTTCAACTCATATATTTTCATGCTTGAATTTGTACTTGTTCAGGTTGAGATGGAGCGCAAGACCCTTGGTTTTGTCTGATAAAATCCAGGCTGCAGATTTTGGTAGATTATCATAAATTATTGCACGACTCTTTTGATTGGATGGCTGCGACCATACCTGAGTCTATTTATTGATCCTTACTGCTGGATGGTTGTGTCCATACCTTGGATCTCAGTTTTATATACTCTATTATGGATGGATGTGCCCATACCACATGCTCATGTATGAGAGATATTAGTTGTATTCACAATTGTAGGTTTTCCGACAGCGGTGTTTGGTTCGAACGCGTTCTCATAAAGCATTTCGCCCCTCCCTTCCCTCAGACCTCATGCTTTAGGGGGCATCTGTTACACAACATTTTTTCACTGTCCTTGCAATCCCCATCTCGCCCATTGGAGGGTCATTTCCATGATCAATAAGCAGTGTCATGCCTTGCAAGGACCATCATTGTATCCCTTTACATGAGAGTAATATTCCTTATGTTGACAATTCCCTGAGCAGAGACTCAAAACCCCTTGTTTTTGCCTTGGTGCGGGTAGTCAATTATGCCCTCGTGATGAAGAGGAAGATTAACACTGGGCCCCACGCCAGCTGGCGCTTTGTCCCAGTTTTCCACCTGCACCAAGATGTTTATGGAATATTTTTTAAAAATAGAGGCGGAGATTCCACTCCAACCACCTTGAGGATGAGTCATTGGGAGTGGTTGAACTGAAAAACCACGGAATCCCTCCTTTAGTTCATGGTTTCCACTTCTTATGGGAACTCCCTAAAGGATAGGCCTCCCTCCCACCTTTGTAGGGATCCTAACCTCCTCCTTTTCATCTAAAAAAAGAAGCTACCTCTCTTTGCACAAGCTAGCTTAACATCTGAAGAGCTGAACTTGGAGGATTAAACATATTATAGCAGAATACTGGAGAGATATAATAAGAAGGAATTACGTTGAGAGAGCTTGAGTCCATGTCTTTTGAGAGAGCTTGAGTGCATGCCTTTATCTTGTCCGAATTCCTTGACGAGCATTTGAGACACGCTCTGACTGAACCCCGCTGGAGGAGACTGCGACACCAAAGCATCGGTTGTAACTCTTCCTTCTATCAATACATACACGTGACTATTGTTTGGTTCCCATTTTGTATTATGTTAGATGTTTAATGCAATATGATTAGCCCTCTTTGACTGGCTAGTAGTTATGAGTGAAATTATTATGTTGTATGTTGTTCTTGTTTTTGTTCTATGTGCAGGTATCCGAGAATGACTGCGAAAGGATCGTGACTTGCCGAGACAGGAGCGAGAGGCCACCACCACTACAGCAATGAAGACAGTGTTGGACTCCAGGTAGGTCGATCTACTGTGCCTTCTTTTCATTCAATAATTAGGAATCAACACTCTAGCATGTCTCTTTGTTTCTAGACCCACTCTAGGGCTAGAGGGATCGTCTCTGTCTGTAGAGAGAAATTAGACATTATTGCTTTCACGTATTTGTAAAATACTTGCAAAAAATAAATAAATAAGCTTCCACATGAGCTTCTATCTCTATAAATATTAATTTATGAGATACAATGAAAGCAATATAAAATTTAAAATATTGTTTTTTAAACTAACATAAGCTAATGTTTGCAAAATCATTATTTTCTTATATACAAGTAGCACAAAATTCAGTGGAAAATAAACATGGAAAAATAATATGAAATAGTACATAGTAGCTAGTACTAGTTGCTTAGTTTAAATATAGCTAAATTAAAGTGTTTTATGTCTCCATGATGGCAACTAGTTGACAATAACTTTAATGATATGGGTATTACTAGGATAACCCATGAGTATGTGAATTTGATGGTCTAGATTATATATACTACATATGCTTCTCTCATTCTTGGCATTAGACATGATTATGACACTAAGCAAATCTACAACATATGCATGGATATGGTATTCTACTACTACCCTTACTTAGATATGATTACCTTGTTAGTAGTCCTCTTATTAATGTATCTAATTTTCACTTTTAGAAATAACTATCCCAAGTGATATTTTAAATATGTTGTAGAAATGTCAGACTTAAAATAATATAATTTAATAGTAAAAATTGCTTTTCCAAATTCCTAAATATGTAATTCCTTAGTTATACCAATACTTGCTTAAATTATGGTGACCAACAACTAATAGTAAATGTGTTATTTATGTGAGCATGAGCTATTTTAGAGGATTTTAATTTTAGATGGTTTTACTATAAATCTTAATAAACAAAAAATATTGTAAGAATATCTAAAATTCAAGGAATAAGTATTGTGACTGCCTCCAAAAGTTATGGCATAAAAATTTGAAGTAGTTATGCCATTCTATTGTGCAAAGGCTACAATAAGACCTTCAAATGTAAAAAGTTATGGCATAAAAATTTGAAGTAGTTATGCCATTCTGTTGTGCAAAGGCTACAATAAGACCTTCACATGTAATAATTATAGAATAAGAGTACAATCAATCATATTAAAAATAGATAAATAAAAATATTATTAATAGATAAAAAATTTGAATTCGTAAATTGTTGAATCATGGAGAAGGCTTCGATTTTTTTGGTCAAAACAAGCTAACAAAGAGTCAAACAAAAAATTGAGTGTGTAAGAACTCCAACAATCCATTTTTTGGTTGACAAGTATTAGTTTAACATTGACTAAACAAAGTTATAATGTTTAACTTTGGAAAACAAACCATAACTTGAAGGTCTTATTGTAACCTTTGGATAATGAAATGTTATGCACATAATTATGTAACATTTTTGTGCCATAATTTATGGATGCAGTTCCAATATTTATGTCATGATTTTTAGATATTTGTGCAGTTATTTCCCACCATCTTTTAAGCAATTATTTACATAAAAAATAAAAGATAAGAAAGATATGTAGATAATTATACTTACCAATAGTTACTTCCCACCATATTTATTTGTAGATAATTATTTTTTCCATTTCATATACAAATTTGCAACACTTTTGAAAGTATAATTTTAGGTGGTTTTACTATAAATCTTAATAAACAAAAAATATTATAAGAATATCTAAAATTCAGGGAATAAGTATTGCAACTGCCTCCAAAAGTTATGGCATAAAAATTTGAAGTAGTTATGGCATTCTATTGTACAAAGGCTACAATAAGACCTTCACATGTAATAATTATAGAATAAGAGAAAAATTAATCATATTAAAAATAAATAAATTAAAATATTATTAATAAATAAAAAATTTGAATTTGTAAGTTGTTGAATCATGGAGAAGGCTTCAATTAAACAAAAAAATTGAGTGTGTAAGAACTGATGAAAATAGCTAGAAAATCAGAAAATTACAAAAACATAATTATATTATGCACAAATGGTGTATGTGCACACACTCACACACACTGATTACAGTCAGATTACTCTATTAAATAGAGTTTCTGAGATCCAACTTATTCCTAATTTAGAGAGAGAGGTTGAGAGAATTTCTCAACCGTCACAAACCAACTTCTTAAGTATGGAATGTAAGCATTAACTCCAACATCCCCCCTTAATGATTACATTACATGAAAATAACAAAATAATCAAGCTTATCAGTATATGCTCCATCAAGTTGCCTCATAACCCTCGGAAAGGTGTAGTTGGCAAGTTGGATTCCCGAGTTCCCTTCCTCAACTCCCGAATCAAGGACCTCCCGAAGCCAATTACTGGACAACATCCCAATCTGTCGCATAACCTCATTAGGAAACCACTTCCACGTCTACCACTAATGAGGGATCCTTTCCTAGATCCGCAACTGCCATACTATCTGGACAACTATCCATATTGAGCCTTACTGCCACTTGATCTCTTCAAACGTTGCATATAAAAACTACATACAACTATAATGCTACATATAAACACTAGTGATGTTTTCCATAATATATATCAACGGGTTCTTGTTATTGTGCCACTAATATATATCATATATTAACATGGTTACTGTTATATATAATGTAAACAGTGGATACGCTGCTCCATCACAATGATCAATACTACAAACCAATGCAAAGAACGCTGCCACGAATAATTGAACGCTGTTAATAATAATATGCATAATGCATAGCGCTGCTCCAATAACATTTAGCGCTGCTCCAAAATGTGCGTTTATTTGACCACAAATCTTCAAACTCTGCTCCCTGGCGCGTTTACAAAAGAAACAAACACAACCCTGATTCTGTCTTATCCGTAGCACTATGAATTAAGGCAACAGGTTGCCCTTATGCGCACACTTTACCGAGCTTGCATGGCTTTTCAAAGATATCGCTGGCAATTGTGAGACACCTGCCTTGGCCTTCGCGCGATTCTGATAAAAAACTTACCACGAGACAGCGTCTTAAAATCAGGCACCAGGTAATCAATGATGGAGACAGCCGACAATTATAGTAATCAATGATACTGTGGTTAGCTTCCAAGACCGTTTGCTAGAGTACATAAAATTTTGTTCCACGGCTAACATGGCGAGGTGGTCTCTTCTAAATAAAAACTTCAAACCTTTTTCATATTGTGCTCCCGGATCCAAACACTGGATACCCACGAATCCTTGCGATGTTTTAGATCGCAGAAATTTGATCAGATCATTGCAATTTTTCCCATCTGTATTGCCCTCTTACGCTGGAATCTGAAACGTGGCAATAGACAGCCTACTGCTGTTCGAATTCTCCAAAAGGACAGTGTGCTCTGCGATTACGGTTAACTGCCCTGCGTAAGCATGATAAAATCTTGCAAGTTGGGCCGGTTCTCTTCTTGGCAGCGTCGGCTCACAAGAATGACAGCGTCAGATCCTCTTTCCTGAGATTAGATGGCAGCGACCCAGAGATAGACTCTCATGACAGAGATTGATCACGGGGAAGCTCCACACTCAGATCTCTACACAGTTTTATTTAGCGATTTGACCTGACGCTCCGATACCACGATGAAAATAGCTAGAAAATCAGACAATTACAAAAACATAATTATATTATGCACAAATGGTGTATGTGCACACACTCACACACACTGATTACAGTCAGATTACTCTATTAAATAGAGTTTCTGAGATCCAACTTATTCCTAATTTAGAGAGAGAGGTTGAGAGAATTTCTCAACCGTCACAAACCAACTTCTTAAGTATGGAATGTAAGCATTAACTCCAAGAAGAACTCCAGCAATCCATTTGTTGGTTGATAAGTATTAGTTTAGCATTGACCAAAGAAAGTTATAATGTTTAACTTTGGAAAAGAAACCATAACTTGAAGGTCTTATTGTAACCTTTGGATAATGGGATGTTATGCACATAATTATGTAACATTTTTGTGCCATAATTTATGGATGCAGTTCCAATATTTATGTCCTTATTTTCAGATATTTGTGTAGTTATTTCCCACCATATTTTAAGCAATTATTTAGTTAAAAAATAAAAGATAAGAACGATATGTAAATAATTATACTTACCAATAGTTACTTCCCACTATATTTATTTGCCGATAATTAATTTTTCCATTTCATATACAATTATGGCATAAAAATTTGTAGTAGTTATGGCATTCTATTGTGCAAAGGCTACAATAAGACCTTCTCATGTAATAATTATAGAATAAGAGTACAATCAATCATATTAAAAATAAATAATTAAAAATATTGTTAGTAAATAAAAAATTTGAATTCGTAAATTGTTGAATCATGGAGAATGCTTCCATTTTTTTGGTCAAAACAAGCTAACAAAGAGTCAAACAAAAAATTGAGTGTTTAATAACTCCAACAATCCATTTGCTCATTGACAAGTATTAGTTTAGCATTGACCAAAGAAAGTTATAATGTTTAACTTTGGAAAAAAAACCATAATTTGAAGGTCTTATTGTAACCTTTGGATAATAAAATGTTATGCACATAATTATCTAACATTTTTGTGCCATAATTTATGGATACAATTCCTATATTTACTTCTTCATTTTTAGATATTTGTACAATTATTTCCTACCATATTTTAAACAATTATTTACATAAAAAATAAGAACTAAAAACAATATGTAAATAATTACACTGACCAATAATTACTTCCCACCATATTTATTTATAAATAAATTTTTTTTTTCATTTAATATACAAATTTACACCTATTTTGAAAATATAATTTCAATATAAACATACAAATTTACTCATGCTACTCACCTTAATATATGACAATTCTTTTTGCAAGAACACTAAATACTTAAATAGGGTGAAGCATTGGTGCTAAGAACTTATAGATTCAAAATAGGCGTGAAGTGAGTCCGTTACATTGAAAACACACAAAACAATAAAATGAATGTAGAAATAACCATCATATTATTATTGAAAAATAAAATATACATGCATATATAACTTTTCTTTTCTAGAGACCATTGAAAGTGAATATGAATTGGACTCATATCCTTTAAAATAAATCTTCTTAATATGAATTGGACTCATATCCATTAAAATAACTCTTCTTAATGCCAGTTACTATCAATGGTTGCTACAATATCTAAAGACATTATAACGATGTGAAATTAATATTTAATTTTAACTACGTAATTATTTAATTTTTTTTACAACAATTAAAATATTAATTTATATTAATTTATAAAACCAACTTAATATTAATAAAATTTCATAAAATATATTTTAATGTAGAATTTTATTTATTTATCTAATTCTTATATATTTCACTTTACATTCATCAAAATACAATACATATTTATGAATGAATGAATAGTATTTCAATCTTTATAAGACTAGAAATAGTTTATGGGATTACTAGTTTCTTTAGTTTTTGCCTTTTGTAATTCAATCGTTTTTGTACTCAAATTAATGTTGAACTGATTCAACTTCTAATAGTTCCCTCACTGAAAGATAATGCCACAGAAAACATACTGCCATAATTGTCTCTGATGTCTCTACCAGCCTGTGGATATTATCCATTAATCATCCTTCCTTAATGCCGATTCTCCTCAATGGATTTGCTTCTGATATCTAAAGACATTACTCTTGATGTGAAATTAATATTTAATTTTAAATACGTAATTATTTAATTTTTTTTACAACAATTAAATATTAATTTATATTTATTTATAAAACCAACTTAATATTAATAAAATTTATTAAATATTTTAATGTAGAATTTTATTTATTTATCTAATTCTTATATATTTCACTTTACATTCATCAAAATACAATACATATTTATGAATGAATGAATAGTATTTCAATCTTTATAAGACTAGAAATAGTTTATGGGATTACTAGTTTCTTTAGTTTTTGCCTTTTGTAATTCAATCATTTTTGTACTCAAATTAATGTTGAACTGATCCAACTTCTAATAGTTCCCTCACTGAAAGATAATGCCACAGAAAACATACTGCCATAATTGTCTCTGATGTCTCTACATCCCCTTAATGGACTCATATCCATTAAAATAACTCTTCTTAATGCCAGTTACTATCAATGGTTGCTACAATATCTAAAGACATTATAACGATGTGAAATTAATATTTAATTTTAAATACGTAATTATTTAATTTTTTTTACAACAATTAAAATATTTATTTATATTTATTTATAAAACCAACTTAATATTAATAAAATTTAATAAAATATATTTTAATGTAGAATTTTATTTATTTATCTAATTCTTATATATTTCACTTTACATTCATCAAAATACAATACATATTTATGAATGAATGAATAGTATTTCAATCTCTATAAGACTAGAAATAGTTTATGGGATTACTAGTTTCTTTAGTTTTTGCCTTTTGTAATTCAATCATTTTTGTACTCAAATTAATGTTGAACTGATCCAACTTCTAATAGTTCCCTCACTGAAAGATAATGCCACAGAAAACATACTGCCATAATTGTTTCTGATGTCTCTACATCCCCTTATTCCCAAGCTTATTTAGGTCTCTTCCACAGTTGCTTTGGTTCTTAATTGAGCAATAAGAATATTTGCTCTTCAGTGAATGCTAGCTCCAATGTACTCTTTTTGTTGGAGATGACAAATAGGGTTGAATTTCTGACCAACTCTTTTTTCCATATATACTTAAGAAACCTCTCCATAACAAATATCTTTGACTCTTTGTTGCTATTTGTAAGACACATTAAAATAAATATTCCATTTTTACATTTATTTATTATTTTGTTTTCACTCATGACTTTATTACTTATCATACTACTCATCTACAACTACGCTAAAAGACCACCAAACCATCCTACGCTATACTATTTCAATAACTTAAACCTAAATCAGCCATGTTATCAACAATTTCCGTCTCTCACCCTAAGAGCACATTAAAAGAAACATACACGTGGCGGTGTTCTGTCATTATTGAATTAGATATTTTGGGTGCAACGCGGAAGAAAAGAGAGATCCTTTCACAAGAGTAGAGTCTTTCACAAGAGTAGAGTACGAAGGGTCCCTGCTACTGCAGGGCCTGTAATGGCGTCAGTAAGGGCAAAGTTTATTTATCAGTCCATACGCCCATTAATGCGCGTAGGGGTGAAATTGCCACCGTAGGATGATGCACTGCTTTAATCTGATAAATAAGCTTCGCCGTCAGCAAGAAGGGTGTATTCCAAAGGACGGAGATTATGACAGAATACTCACAGGCTCAATGTGAATTGCCCAGCTGCCATACCTCAAATCAGTACTTCCGTGCCGCCCTGTTCCCTTGCCTTAAAGTCTCATATATTAAACCTCCTTCCCTCGAAAATAGAAACCGATAAGATAAAGCAAAGACTACAGAGGCATTCTTCTAGATGTTCGAAAGTACCACGGCCAGGGAAAAAAAAAAAAAAATCTATAGAAGTCCAGATGTATTCTTTTACGAGTGTGAAAGTTCAACAGCACGAGAAAGTTGAATTGGATGTCCACCACCTTTGCTGGAAAATAGTGTTTTATGTAGTTGTTGGTTTCATTTGCTATTTCAAGGAGAGTTTTGTTGGTTTCATTTGCTATTTCAAGGAGTGTTTTGTTGGGTTTGATTTGTGATAGCAAGGAGATGGAAAGAGTGCTTCATATGAACGCTGGCCTCGGAGATTCCAGCTATGCCCAAAATTCGATTCTATTACAGGTTTGGAATTAATTCAATCCATCAATTTCTTTTTTTCTGTATGATAAAGCATATATTCGATTGGTATAATTTTGTGTTTTCTCACATTTGATCACGATGAAATATTGCAGAGGAGAGGGTTAGAACTTGTAAAGCCTATTTTGGAGGAAACCATTTTATCAATGAACATCATTATGGAAAGCTGCAACACGTTTCGCATTGCAGACCTTGGCTGTTCGTCCGGCCCCAATGCGCTCTTCACCGCCCAAAATATAACACAGGCCCTCAAAGCCAAATATAGGGCTGCGGGAATTCCTCCTCCGCAGTGTCAAGTATTCTTTAACGATCTTCCTACTTCAGATTTCAACTCACTCTTTAAAATTCTTCCTTCTCTTTCAGTAAATACTGATTATCAGAATGAAGAGGGAGTTGTGGACAGATCGTATTTTGCAGCAGGCGTACCGGGTTCGTTCTACGGCAGGCTATTTCCAGACAAGGCTCTCCATTTCGTTCATTCTTCCTTTGGTCTTCACTGGTTTTCCGAGGCAGGTTTTCACATATATATAGTTTGAGTCAGATTAATGATTAACATATATTGAGTGAGCTTAATAGTTTAAATTAGGTGTTTTGTTTTTAACAAGTTAAGAATTTAAAACATGAAAGGAAAAGATAAGAGTATGTATGTCTTAAAAGATTTAGTTAGAGATAAATCTTTTGTCACAGTACAAAAGCTTTATACACCAATTTGATCAGACTATCTTATAAACCAAATTAATATCTAACTTAAAATTAGATAATGATATATATTACTAGAATACATATACCTCAATTATTCTGATTCTTAGTTTACTTTTCGTGAGATGATCAGTTACCTGGTGAGATTTTAGACAAAAATTCAGCGACATGGAACAAGGGAAAAATCTTCTGCCAAGGAGGATGTGGGGAAGTTGGGGAAGCGTATTTTGTACAATTCCAGAAGGATTTCAACACTTTTCTGAGAGCCCGTGCAGAGGAGATGGTTGGCGGGGGGCGCATGTTTTTGCTCTTACTGGGTCGAACACCTCACGATCCAACTGATCAGGGTCCTTTTGGCTTCGGCTTGGAATTATTAGAAACCAGTATGAAGGAATTGGTAAATCAGGTATCTTATAGCTTTTACCTTCCTTTTTAATGGGAAATGGGTTTGATGCTGGATCAAAATAGTTATAAATTGAGACTTTTTATGGGTGCAGGGTGTGATCAAGGAGGAGAAGGTGGACTCGTTCAACATCCCCATATATTGTCCATGTGCAGAGGAAGTGAGCAATGAAATAGCGAAAGAGGGTTCAGTCGAAGTACAACGATTGGAGCTTCTGAGACGATCAGAAAATGCTCCGAAGGAGGAAATGGAAGCCATAACAGGCTCAGACTCTGCAAAGAATGCATATGGTAAAAGACTGTCAAAGCAAATGAGAGCAGTGTTGGAAAGTCTTCTGAAACACCATTTTGGAGAAGAAATAATGGATGCGTTGTTTGAGAGGTTCGGAGAAATGATGGGGAGGAGATTGAGTGATTGCATCGAATATGTAGAGAGGGGAGGAGATCTGGTTATAGTCCTCCAGCGTAAATGAAAGCATTAATACTGTCGAGAAAATAAAGGTTGGCTGTATAAATCTGTCCCTCTTTTTGGGGCAATTTGTCACTTTTGGATTTTCAATGCTCACTTTCAAAGAGTTAATTCCGATGAGTACTCAGCTCAGGTGCAGATGTTTAGTTGTGAGGATTATTTATAGGAAATTATATATATATATATATATATATATATATATATATATATATATATATAATAATAAGTATTATAATATTTTTGTATATTTATGAAATGTGAATTAGTTGGTTTGAGTGGGGTTTAGTTTTTATTAGATTTTTATGAGAGGTTGATGATAAAAGTTTTTTTTGAGGGCATTCTCCATTGTTGTTGTAATATAATTAGCTCAAGCATCAATTCATAATAAACATCAATACAATTTATTTTACTTCACTTTAACATGGAGATTTTTGACCTTGTTAAAATATAATGGGCTACTACTATGGCTTATCAATACCACATGCTCAACAAACATCTCTTTTCAAAGGACACTTGTGTTTATGACATTTTTTTAATTAATCAATTTAATTAAAAGATGAGAGAGTGCATAATTACTTTGGAAATAAATTTCAACCTTTGATTTGTGTATATTACTAATGAATATTATTCATTTGGCTTGTTTAATATTAAGAAAGTATTATATTTATTTTTTTCAAAAATGTTTAATTAATTTAACTTTAATTTGGGGTTAGTTTTAATGTTAAATGAAAAAATGATTTATCTAGCTGCTGATGTTGCCACCAAGATTATAGAGCAGAGTCCATGTGACCATTTTTATTTCTCAAATTTGACTTTTATGGACAATGTGTGACTATTTTTATCACTCACAATTAGCTTCCATCCTCAACATATGACTATTTTTATCACTCACAATTGACTGCCACCTTCAACTCTTTTACATATAATAAACATGATCAAACTTAAAACAATCAGCTTTCATCCCTTACCATTGACGTCCAGCCTCAACTCTTTTTCATATGATTTGATCTTGAAATTTCATAAGGACTAAACCAAAAAAATAAAATAAATAAATAATGTACACCTCATAGCTTATAATAGTTAAAATAAGAATAATAAAGTTCATTTTGAAATAATTATCTCAATAGTAAAGTAATTACATTAACTAATGCATTTCCAATACGATTATCTCAATAGTAAAGTAATTACATTAACTAATGCATTTCCAATACATTAACTAATGCATCTATATTGGAAATTGCTTCCAAAATATCAGTTATTTAACAATAATAAATACATCAATGGGAAAAGATTTTATAAAATTCAAATATACTTTGTAGTTGTAAGAAAAAGGATGATCATATTTTTTATATTGTTTCATTGTTGCTTTTATAGTTTTAAATATTTCTAACCGTGAACAAGTGCAAATGTATTTTCTAATAATGAAGATACTTGGATACATGGTCTTCCATGTGTAAAGCATAAGCCATTGGCTTTTATCGAGCATTCATTTTTTTATGTTCTCGATCGATCTAAAAATATAACATAACATATTCCCTTAACTTGGAAAATGAACCAAATTAATAGCATACAAAAATTAATAAAGAATTGTAAACAAATCCTTTGAGATAGGGTAAGAACATATATTATTTTTTAAGGAAAATATGTACTCCTCAAGCAATGCTGGATAGAAGTACAATAATTTTCACTATGCCTTATTAGATCGCTTACGCTACTTTAGATGGTATTATTTATTTCTTAACTAATTGAATGAGTTGTTGAAGGAGTAAGATATTTTAGGTTTAGATTGGCCACTTTCCATTAATTAGTGATTTGATTAGTGGGTCTCAACTAAATCATCATATTATATAAAGATGCTTTTTGTAAATGGAAGACCATATAGATATAGTGAGAGTGTGTATGAGAGGAAGTGTGATGTGAGAAGAGGCTTGAGAGATGAAAATGGGAATGGGCAATACATTTCCAATTGCACAAGTATTCATCTTTGTTTGAATATTTGATTAATTCTTAGAGTTTTTAAAATTTTGTGAATTGAGTAAATTTTAACTACATATGCATGCTTATATTCATTTGAGTATCATTTGTGCAATCCATTATTGGTATATTGTGTAATGAATTTTATTATTTGAGTCGAGATTTGGTATACTAAAGGTTGTTATATTAAATAAATTGGTTTCTCTTAGTTTAGCCATTGAAGGAAGTTAAATAACTTTTAGAGTGATCAAAGTCAAATTGAATTTTTTGTACACATAAGGGAATAAAATTTGTGGTGGTTAGAACAAGACAAGTTTCAAATTTCATAATTTAGCCTTGATTGTATTTCATACAAGGTAACTATTAATTGTGCAAGATTCAATTTGAAGATCCACGCAAGTTTATAACTTCACGTTCAATTTAGATTTTGCAATTCATCTCAATTTGGGGTGTATATCACTGAAGCTTATATTGAATTCAAGGCCTTACAAAATGGAAGTTCCACTAAAATTCCAACTCTTCTAAATTGGTGCATTAGTTGATGAAAATGACAAATTGTTCATTGCATAATCATTGATCTAGCAGTCTACCTATTTGAGTCGAACAAAAGTGTAATTATGAGCCTTTATCTACATCAAACTTAAGACAAATTAGAGAAAAAGTATCTAGTTGTAAAGATATCCAAGTATAATCGTAAGTCCAATAATGGGTCATCAACTAGATATCTAGATCATGCAAGTATCTGACTTGAACCTAATTTTGAGTTAAACAAGGAGCTACATATTTGAATCCCGGGATTGAGGAACTAGAGGAAAATTTCTAAATTGAAAAAGGTATATGAGTGTGAAAATATTTGCTGTGGATCCCACTACAACTTGCAGATAGAATTGTAGATTATTGAGTAGGATTAAACAAGGACGATTAATTACATTTGAAATAATGGGGGAGATCTTCATGATAGTCTAATTCCTTAGGGTTTTCTTATTGTCTTCCAATATCTGATATTCTATACTCTGATTGATCAACTATAGTAAACAAAATCCTCTGCGTTATTTCTTATGTAACTTATCGTTACATTAATGTTTGTGCTATTTGCGGAAACATGAGTATTCGATAGGAATAAATGATTTTTGGTTATGCACTTACCATCACACCTAGTTTTGTGACCTGATCTTGGTTTGGCAACTAAGTGCCAAGGCTTCAAATTTTAGTTTCTACATAGTGTTTGTTAACATTGTGATTCAATGATGATGGTATATGAACATTGATTTGTATTCATGATTTAAGGGATTTTTAAAGAATATTAGATCCTAGAAACATGAGATTGAAGCACGATCAACGGGGTTTGATAAAATGCAATTTGAGCCACCATGTATATAAGGAGCGTAGCTGCATTAGAATAATTTTTTGTATCAAAGTGTTGTAGCCGCTACAACCACCCTCTGAAATTTGGCATCAGTTTAAAATTTCAGAGCCCTTATTGCTTTTGATGACATGCATGGTAATAGGTTCATCACCGAGCACCAACCCTGAGCCTAAAGGGCCCACCACGGGAAGGGAGCCTGAGATCAAAAGATGGTTTTGGGATGATTTATCTTGTTTCCCTGCATGATTAAAATATTCTTCTAAGTGTGTTCGTAAGGTCGCAATTTCCACAAATCCCGATCATGTGCGACTTAGCGACTTAACGACCTATCTAGGTCGTGGGGCCGCAAGGTCGTATCTGCTTTAAAATTCAATCCTTTGCGACTTAGCGACCTATACTAGGTCGCAAGGTCGCGGAGTCCCAAAGTCACAAACCATTTTCACAACTCACATTTGTGACCATGCGACTTAGTGACCCAGCGACCCCCCAAGTTGCCAGGTCGCAAGGTCGCAAATGTACACAAATCATCATAAATTGCAACTCACGAACCCACGACCTCACAACTATGCGACCTTGTGACCACAATTAAGCCTCGCATGTGCGACATTTTTATTTATATAAGAGTTGTGTAGGTTGAATTCAACCTGTGTGACAGAGCTTACGAAGTATTTGACAGCCCAATCAGAGAACGTTTTTTTCTGGGTAAATCGTTGAAACCTTATGCAATTTACTTTTCTTTTTCTTCCTCACTACTTACCCTCCCTAAACCTCCCCTTAGCAGGTCATTAACCCCTTAGGCTCCTATCAGCAGTATCTCAACATAGATTACCTCTTCCCTATAAATCTTCATCTCTCTCCCATGTCATCCCATCATTACCAGATTAACCCGGATCCTTCTGGCTACTGTCTGCTACCTTGTGAGTCTCGTCCCAAACCTTGAATAGCCTCCTCAACCTTGATTTTCCATTATTTATCTTGTTTTATCCATGTTTAATGAAGGTCACGTCGACCCGTTTCGTTAAGGAAAGCCCTAATGCAACCCCCGCAACTTAGTGACCTCACGACTTAGCGACCTCACAACCTTGCGACCAGGTCGTTGGATTGCCAAGTTGCCAAGTCGTTGAGCCCAGTGCCCCCATTCAAACATGACCATGCGACCTTGTGACTAGGTCGTCACGTCACATGCCCTTCACCCTAAGGCCTTTCTGACCATTGCAAGTCGCAGCTACCTAACACTCCCTGGTGTGACCTACCCTGTTGGTCACTTGGCACCCCAGGCCAGCCAAGGCATTAGTTGGTTTAGATAGGTGATTTTTTTCCATCATACTGTTGCCTCCATGTCATTTATCTTACCATGGGATTGTTTCTTGAACATGCCAGGTGACGTTGAAGGTGATCTCTATTGCATATCTACCTCCTCGGTCTTAAGTGATATGGCGCCCCCATCAATCTGCAAACGACACAAGAGCACAAATCGATCCCCCAGAAATCAATGTACCTCTAGTGCTGACTCCCACCTACAGAGACATAACTTACATCTTTGGAAAGAATGCTAAGATGTATTGGTACGACCTGTACGAAGGGTTCGCAAGACAATATTCCCCAGAGGACCTAGCAGCCCGCCAAGTGTACCTGCAAGTGAAAATGTCTAAGATACACTATGTTGTAGCTCACCCTCCAATATTCTCGTGTGCAGAAGTCAGTGACTGGATTATGCAAATAATAGATTCTAAACATTGGGTGATAAGAGACTCCGTCGGGGTGGCCTTTGCCAACCTTTCCCTAGGAGATGCCAACATGTACTACTCTCAAACAACTAAAGAAGAATCCTTTAATGCTCGATGGATAGCAACGCACGATGTGCCAGTTCACGAGGCCTTGAAGAGCTGGTGGGAAGACCCCGAGAAGTTCAAGGGGAAGAAGGATAAAGAATATAAGACGGAGGGTCTTAGAAAGGTTCATAAGCTCGTCACAGCTATGACGTGATGAATGTATGGAAGGGCGGATGCTACCACCTTCAATGGGACATGGGTTCCCCTAATGCACGCAGTCGCCACCTATGGCACATGCTTCAACTGGGCCCAATTTGATAATTTTAGCTCTGAGGGAAAACAAATCAATGACACTGGTTCTGGAGGAAAGGTTAGCATCAAAATTATACATGGCTTCCTATCTATTAGATGCGGTCTGTTCATGGTGCCATTTTGATCAATGGTCGCATAACTAGGATGCAGTGACCAGAGGCCCTATCCGCAAGGACTTGATCCCCTATCTGTGGAGGCCCTATCTCTCTCTTGCTAAGCCGCCCCCTCACCCCCGAAAGATTAGGTGCAAGAAGAGATTCCGGGTTCTACCAGTGAATCGCCAATTGTTGTAGTCGCTACAACCACCCTCTCAAATTTGGCATCAGTTTAAAATTTTAGAGCTCCTGTTGATTTTGATGGCATGCATGGTAATAGGTTCATCACCGAGCACCAACGTTGGGCCTAAAAGGTTCACACCGGGAATGGAGCTTCAGATCAAAAGCTAGTTTTGGGATGATTTAGCTTGTTTTCGTGCATGATTCAAATTTGCTTCTAAGCGTGTTCACAAGGTCGCATTTTCCACAAATCTCAATCATGTGCGACTTAGTGACCCAGCGACCTATCCAGGTCACGGGGCTGCAAGGTCGCATCCTCTTTAAATTTCAATCCTTTGCAACCTAGTGACCTATACCAGGTCACAAGGTCGCAGAGTTGCAGAGTCGCAAACCATTTTCACAACTCACATTTGTGACCATGCGACTTAGCGAGCTACCGATCCCCTAAGTTGCCAAGTCGTCAGGTCGCAAGGTCACAAATGTACATAAATCATCGGTAATTGTGACTCGTGACCCCGCAACCTCCGGACTATGTGACCTTCCAACCATAATTAAGCCTCACACATGCAAAATTTTTATATATATAAGGGTTGCGTAGGTCACATTCGACCTGCGCGACGGAGCTTACGAAATGTCTGACAACCCAATCAGACATCATTTTTTTCTCGGTAAGTCACTGAAACCTCCTGCAATTTACTTTTATTTTTCTGCCTCACTACTTACCTTGCCTAAACAACCCCTTAGCAGACCATTAACCCCTTAGGCCCGTATTAGTATTATCTCACCATAAACTACCTCTTCCCTCTAGAGCTTCATCTCTCTCCCAGGTCATCCCATCATGCCTAGATTAACCCAAATCCTTCTCGCTACTCTTTGCTACCTTATGAGTCTCCTCCCAAATCTTGTTTGGCCTCCTCAGCCTTGATTTTCCCCTCTTTCTCTTTTTTTTCCATGTTTCATGAAGGTCGTGTTAGCCCCTTTCATTCAGAAAATCCCTAATGCGACCTCACAAACTAGCGACCTCGCCACCTTGCAACCTGGTTGATGGGTCGCCAGGTCACAGAGGCCAGTGCCCCCATCCAAATGTGCCCATGCGACCTTGCGACTAGGTCGCTAGGTCACATGCCCTCCACCCTAAGGTATTTATGACACAGGGGCATCCAAAGATATCTGAATTCAAATTCAGATCTGAAATTGCAAAGGCGGTTATGAAAACAGTTACGCAAACTAGGGCAAAAAGTAGTTAAAAAAACCGATTCTTGGTCCTTGAAAAACAAATAAAAAAGAAGTATGTAGTGTGTTGGAGAGATAGAGAGGAGCGCATGCAATGTAGTCGCCGGAGAAGTGATTACTGAGGCTGAAATGCCTCAGATGTAATCTTGCATTTTGTATTATAATAGGAATATGATGCTTTGTGGATTTTCTATGCGTACGAATATGGTTTATTATTGCTTTAGTCTTATGAATTTAATCATGTTTATAAGATGTTATAAGAGCGGATGTAATTATGATTCGTTGTTCTTTTGGTTCGGTTGAAGTTTCACGTTCTCTGTTAACTTGTTGAATGCCAAAAAGGCGAGACGAAAAACTTTGAATCTGTTGAAATAGTGAAGAACAGCAGATCGGTAATTGGATGGTCGAGAGAATGGAACCTTGATGGCGTGGCGAAAATGAGAAGGAAACAAGAGGCGGAACCGAAACGCAATTAAATTGTGTTTGTGTAAAACGAAACTTTGAAGTCGGATGAACTGACGCTGAGGGATCGCCGGAGGAGGTGAAGTTGAATTCGCTGCGGACCAGAATTATTTTATTTGTGCGTCGTTGGTTGAAAACATTCCAGAGGCACACAGTCGAGCATTGAAACTGTGTTTAAAAATTCGATGAGAGAGAACAAACCTGCGAGCAGAGGTAAGTGGATACTTTGCCGGTGATATGGATCTGCATTGTTGTGGATCGGAGAGTGGGTTTTACAGAATGCGGTGCAATCAAATAATATGCCGACACGACATGGGATTGAAAACACCATTGTCGCGTGGTCTCTGAGGGTTAAAGTACCGGAGCAGATTAACTACGATTGTCGTTGGATTGGGATCACTGGAAGATCCAAGGTCCTCGCATCGTCAAATTGTGTGACAGTTAACGGTGGCAGAAAGATATCCAATGGTTAGCACGAATAAGAGATGCTCGGTTTTGAAATGAAAGTATATCGATATTTTATGGATTGCCGTTGAACGGTTTTGGGTTCCGAGTTGGAAGTGCGTGCAGGCATCGTCGAAGTGGCGCAGCGGTAGCATAATGGGCCTATAACCATAGGTCCCGGGATCAATTTTGGGGCTATAAATCTGCAGTTGATAGAGTTTTGAGTTTGCAGGTTGATTTATGTGTGACTGAAAGGTGAACCTGCCCTGTGGCAGATCCACTTTTCGTCAAGTGGTATCAGAGCGGGAAAAAATTTCCTGCGGAAAGGAATTTTGTGTGCGAAGAAAGAAGGAGTTTGCGTACAGAGGAAAAAGAGGTACAATTTTATGAAGTTTTGTTAAGCTTGTGATTTTTTGAGTTTTGTGAAGGTAGCAGCAGGAGAAGGTGAGAAGATGCAGAAACCTAGAGCATGAGTGCTCAATGGTTCCACAGGAGCGAACCAGAGATGCCAAAAGACTAAGCTCAGAGAAGGAAGCTTGGTGAGGTATCTGGTAGCAGGGAGGACTACTATTGTAGAGGTTTCATTGCAGCTCACAGAGAACAATTCCACAGAGGACGTGAGTAGAATTGTTCAGGAGATGTTGCTACAGGAAGATCAGAAGGAGCAGTTCCACAGAAGAATTGCTGACAGCAGTAGAAGCCATATGACCAGGAGGTCATAAATTTTTTGTGCCTCATGAGTCTGACGTAGGGGCATCCAAAGATATCTGAATTCAAATTCAGATCCGAAACTGCAAAGGTGGTTATGAAAACAGTTACGAAAACTAGGGCAAAAATTAGTTAAAAAAACCGATTCTTGGTCCTTGAAAAACAGATAAAAAAAGAAGCCTGTAGTGTGTTGGAGAGATATAGAGGAGCGCATGCAATGTAGTAGCCGGAGAAATGATTACTGAGGCTGAAATGCCTCAGATGTAATCTTGCATTTTGTATTATAATAGAAATATGATGCTTTGTGGATTTTCTATGCGTACGAATATGGTTTATTATTGCTTTAGTTTTATGAATTTAATCATGTTTATAAGATGTTATAAGAGCGGATGTAATTATGATTCGTTGTTCCTTTGGTTCGGTTGAAGTTTCACGTTCTTTGTTAACTTGTTGAATGCCAAAAAGGCGAGACAAAAAACTTTGAATCTGTTGAAATAGTGAAGAACAGCAGATCGGTAATTGGATGGTCGAGAGAATGGAACCTTGATGGCATGGTGAAAAATGAGAAGGAAACAAGAGGCGGAACCGAAACACAATTAAATTGTGTTTGTGTAAAACGAAACTTTGAAGTCAGATGAACTGACGCTGAGGGATCGTCGAAGGAGGTGAAGTTGAATTCGCTGCGGACCAGAATTCTTTTATTTGTGCGTCGTTGGTTGAAAACATTCCAGAGGCACACAGTCGAGCATTGAAACTGTGTTTAAAAAGTCGATGAGAGAGAACAAACCCGCGAGCAGAGGTAAGTGGATACTTTGCCGGTGATATGGATCTGCACTGTTGTGGATTGGAGAGCGGGTTTTACAGAATGCGGTGCAATCAAATAATATGCCGACACGACATGGGATTGAAAACACCGTTGTCGCGTGGTCTCTGAGGGTTAAAGTACCGGAGCAGATTAACTACGATTGTCGTTGGATTGGGATCACTGGAAGATCCAAGGTCCTCGCATCGTCAAATTGTGTGACAGTTAATGGTGGTGGAAAGATATCCAATGGTTAGCACGAATAAGAGATGCTCGGTTTTGAAATGAAAGTGGACCGATATTTTATGGATTGCCGTTGAACGGTTTTGGGTTCCGAGTTCGAAGTGCGTGCAGGCATCATCGAAGTGGCGTAGAGGTAGCATAATGGGCCTATAACCATAGGTCCCGGGATCAATTTTGGGGCTATAAATCTGCAGTTGATAGAGTTTTGAGTTTGCAGGTTGATTTATGTGTGACTGAAAGGTGAACCTGCCCTGTGGCAGATCCACTTTTCGTCACTTTACGACCATTACAGGTTGAAACTACCTAAAAGACCCTGGTACGACCTACCCTGTTGGTCACTTGGAGCCCTGAACCATCCGAGGCATTAGTTGGCTTATATAGGTGATTGTTTCCATCAGATTGTTGCCTCCATGCCCTTTGCCTTATCGTGGGATTATTTACTTAGCATGCAAGGTGACGTTAAAGATGAGCTTGATTGTGTATCTATCTCCTCAGCCTCTAGCGATATGGGTCCCCCAACAATCTGTAGATGGCACAAGAGCCCAGAAATTGATCCCCCAAAAATTGATGTACCTCTAGTGCTGACTCCCACTTATGGAGACAGAACTTGCATCTTCGGCAAGAATGCTAAGGTGTTTGGTATGACCTGGAGTTCGGAAGACAAGAGTTCTTGGAGGACCTAGCAGACCGCCAGGTGTACCCTGAAGTGAAAAGGTCTAAGATACACTATGTCGCAGCTCACCCTCCAATCTTCCTGTGTGTAGAAGTCATTGACTGGATTCTGCAAAGAACAGATTCTAAACATTGGGTGATAAGAGACTCCATTGCAGTGGCCTTTTCCAACCTTTCCCCGGGAGATGCCAACATGTACTACTCTCTACCAAACAAAGAATAATCCTTTAACGCTCGATGGATAGCAATGCATGATTTTCCAGTGCATGACACTTGAAAGAGATGGTGGGAAGACCCCAAGAATTTCAAGGAGAAGAAGGATCAGGAATATAAGACAGAGGGTCTTAGAAAGGTTCATAGGCTCGTCACCACTATGATGTGCCGAATGTATGGAAGGGCAGATACTACCACCTTCAATGGGGCATGGGTTCCACTAATGCATGCAATCACCACCTATGGCATACACTTCAACTAGGCCCATTGATTGTTAATTTTGGCTCTGAGGGAAAACATATCAGTGACACAGGTTTCAAAGAAAGGGTTAGTATCACAATTCTACATGGCTTCCTATCTATTAGATGTGGTCTAATCACGGTGCCATTTTGATCAGTGGTCACATAACTGGGATGCAGTGACCATAGGCCCTATCCACAGGGACTTGACAATTTTCTGGGATTCCAGGTACAAGCAAGAAATTGACCTTATATCAGAAAATTTTATCACCGCACTTTACAATTTTATTTTTGGGGAAGATCCACCCTGCATGTCAAGAAGAGCCATGGAGACAGTCATCAAGGTGGCTCACTGGTTTCCCATTTGAGAAGGCACCCTCATCAGGGTTTTTGGATCCTTCAAGAAGCACCATGCATTGCTAAAATTCACCACTAACAAGGTGCTATTGCAACAAGTTTGCTACCAGTTGCCAAGTGGTTTCTCTAAAACAATAAGAAAGGGTAAGAAGAAACCATGGCCTACCCTCCCACTCACCATCGTTGCCTATTCAGTAAAGGATTTCAATGAAGTGGAGGAAGAGGCCAAACAAATAAAACGATTTCACTTCATAAACTTGGATTTCCAATCCTATGACCCAAAAAGGATCATACCTACACCCTGAAAGTAGGCCAAGTTCAATTAGACCTATTAGCACACTGAAACGACATTGGAAGATCAAGTAAGAAATTGGTATAATGCGCTCAGGAAGGTGGCCCCCAAAGAAGGTTTTGAAGTAGATGGAGACCAAGGGGAACATTCTCAGGATGACTTAAGCCTACAATACAGAGCTTCCACCATGAAGCAGAAAACACAAACAAGAGGGGCTTCTACTTGCCAGCCAAAGAAATCGAAGAATACTGTAGGAAATAATTCCCCTAAAAATATGGAAGAAGAAGGGGGGAAAGAAACCTTAGAATAGCAAAGTTGCAACCTTGAAAAGAAAAAGAAAAGGAAGGAGGAACTTAAAAGGAGCCAAGATGCATTGGCCCAGCAAAAAGCAGAGGAGAGCCAAAGGCAGCATGAGGAAGAACAACTGAAGAAGCAGCAAGAGGAAGAATCGCAAAATAAGCAACATAAAACATAACAGAAAAGGAAGAAATCAGAGGAAGCACGCAGTAAGAACGAAGAAGAATAAAAAGCAAAAGAAGAAGAATAGAGGAAAAGAGAGACAGAGAGAAAGATGAAATAGGAGCAGGAAAAAGAGGACTCAGAGAAAAGGAGAATGGAAGAAGAAGCCAAAAAACGACGGGAGGAGGCAACTAAAGGATTTGAAGGGGGTGAATCACAACCTTTGCAACTTGGTAAATGAGTGGATCTACCCCCGATTGATATCCCCACTATTACTCCCATGACAGGTAGGCACTTTCCCCTCTTTGAGATAGGTCTCTCAGGAGGACAAGAAGATGATGCACTAGACTTGAAAAGGTTGTCCTATGATCAATATACTCACAATATTAGGTAGGAAAGGAGAAAATTTCTTGCCCAGAACCCGGTCAAGCCTTTGGCAGTTACAATCGAAAAGGACATAGTCCTGGATACGAGAACGAATCCCATAATGATAGCATTGGTCGGGATTGCTTTCATAGCTTCTGCTAAAGAGAACATCAACAAAATGAGTAGGGAAATATTACAGCTTCAAAATAGTCTCTACATAGCTGAGTAGAGGGCTACCCAAGAAGAAGAAGAGAAAATATCCCTGGAAGTAGAGAATCAAACTCTTCAGCTCACACTCACCCAAGATGATGGGCTGCAAGTTGTGATCCAAGGAGAACTAGACATCTTGAGCAGAACCATGGTGCAGGTCTATGAAGATATGGTGAGGCTAATACAGACAGTCACTCCCTTGGCATGGGTCCAAGAAGATATAAGAAATAAATCTGCCCAGCTGAAGGAGGCCTCCATAGCATTCAATAACATATTAGATTGGTGGGAGAAGTACCCACAAGACTGTGTCGCACTGCCAAAGAGGGATTGGATCCGCACCCAAAATGAAAAAGTACAAATGCGCGTGAAATTGCAATCCTGAGACAAGCTCGTGAAAGATGTGGAAAAATTCATCACCACCTATGAACATCTTATCAGCAACATTGACTCTATGGTAGAAGTTCATCACATACCCTCCACAGGTACACTCACTCAACAAAGGAGTTGAGAAGAGGTATTACAGGAGATCTAGTCATTCATGGAACTAATCATATCGGCAACTGGCTCAAAGGACCTTCTAGTTACCAAGGAAAACCTAGCACAATACGTTGTGGAGCCGGTCATAATTTACACAAAGCTAGCCTCGTTGTCTAATCAGATCAGTTCGAAAAATCGCACGCTGGTTCCTGATGCGCTTGAATTCCTACAGAGACTCGAGGAAGGCATGTCGCAACTCACCCTGATAGGCATTGAATACCAAGCCTAGAAAACATGTCTAAAGTAGCAGTTGCAGGTAGAAACTCCGACCTTATCCATCACCAAGCTTCTCCCCTAAAAACTAGCAGGATGACAAATGTTGTAAGGCCTAGGGAGCAAGTTGCAACTCCTGCCAGGTCGCAAGTCGCAAATCCTGCCAAGTTGCAGGTCATGGCCCGACCTAGGTCATAGGTCATATATGTCTCCAAGTCGTAGGTCATCCCAACAGTTAGGGAGGCGAAAGGTCAGAGGGTAACCCAAAAGTCATTTTTCCTTATATGCACTACCTCGTGAGAGACTCTAAAGGAATTTTTGCTTGAACTCTTTAGAGAGATAATTGTATATCATTGAATGTACGTTCCTGGAATGAATACAAAGGAGTGTTTTGGATCTCACTATTGGATCTGAAGAAGGATTCTTGTGTGATGATGTCATGAATATAGTCCTTTTGAATGAATGATATTTTCTTTAACTGACTGTTGTACATTTTTCTTTATGCATTATCTATGTATTTGAGTTCCTTTGGTATGTGGATGATTTATGATGGTTTAATGTAGGGATATGTTAATGACCTGGGTTGCTGATATATGCCTAAATATTTATTTAAATGTGCTTAGATGATAAAAGAGACACTTGATCATAGTGAATTGTTTCTCGTATGTTTAAGTGGATCTTAGTACAAGTATGATCTTAGTGAATTTTTTCTAACAATGCTTCCCTTAAGTCACATGCTTTAAATTTCGCTTTACTATTTATGGTATTTCATTTCGTAGGGTATTCGTCGATCACTCACTTTGTTTCATTCAAAATTTGTCTAAGAAAAGGCATATCTCTTACCAATATGATGGCAACTGGGCCCACATACCGGATGGGATCCCTACCAAAAATGGTGTAGAGTCTAGTCATGATTCTACGTCGGGGTGATCCTCTCACTGTTGGAAAGTCATTTTTACCCGTCAATAGAATTGGCATCTTCAGGTCACACAGGCATGTTTTAATGGGGGCATTGGCCTCAACGACTTTGTGGCTTGGTGACCCAACGACCAGGTCGCGAGGGTGCGAGGTCGCTAGGTCGTGAGGTTGTTAGGTAGCGGGGTTGCATTAGGGATTTCCTGAATGAAACAGGTCAACCCAACCTTCATGAAACATGGAAAAAACAAGAGAAAGAGGGGGAAATCAAGGTTGAGGAGGCCATTGAAGGTTTGGGAGGAGACTCACAAGGTAACAAAGAGTAGTGAGAAGGATATGGGTTAATCTGGGCATGATGGGATGACCTGAGAGAGAGATGAAGCCTTAGAGGGAAGAGGTAGTATATCATGAGATACTGTTGATAAGGGCCTAAGGGGTTAATGAATTGCTAAGGGAAGGTTTAGATAGGGTAAGTAGAAGTTGGGTACAACCTTTAATGAAAGTTTTGAGGTAAACTTGAGGATATTGGTAGAAACAATAATCTTGCATTAGTTTGCAACAAAGAAATTAAAACTTCTTGTATTCACATATCTGATGAGATTTGATAGGTAACATGCTATTTATATTTTCAAATTAATTTGGGTAGAGAAATTGTTAATTGTGGTTAGCAATAGAGAAAGAAGAAAGAAGTGTGGAAGAAACTATTGCACCAGAAGAAGGCATAACAACTTCTAGCTAAGGTTGGTTATAATTTGTTGAGATAATTCCACAAGTTGATATTATGGGTAGACTTTTCAAAATAATAACTAGATTACAAAAGCTTAATATTAGCAGAGGCAGTTTGAGAGTTCTAGAAGAGAGAAAAATTGATACCAAAAGGCTTTGCCCAAGAGAGTATATATTGGTGAGATATTTGTAATAGGGTGAAAAAAAATGACTTATCACTACAAAGTATTATTTGTTGTTATAGGCCTTGAGCTTAAAAAGTGATAAGAAACCTATAATTCTAGTTCTTCTTGAGGGGGAAATCTCCTTTTATGATGAATACAATGTACAAGACAATATTTTATCATCTCAAGGCTAGGTCTTATGAGTATATATATATGTGTGTGTGTGTGTGTGTGTGTAATTATAATAAAATTAGGCCATGAGGGATTCTATCCTACATAGCAATGTAACTATATAAATGTAATCACTCGATATATAAGGCTTAATAAGGGTTTTTTGAGCTAACAGGGGCTTATATAGGGCCTAATATAATCCTCCCCTTCAAAGAGGTTTCGTCCTCAATTATCGATATAGATCAGATCATTATATTTCTTTTCATCCATATTGATGCATTCAGAGTGGAAAAAGTTGAGGAATTAGCTCATGGATCATTTTTACTGGTGGGATGCAGTTTGGAAAAACAAGATTCGAAAAATTCCGGGAGCGTTTTGAGGCTTCAAACGATGCCTTTTGGGGGTAAAACTTCGCGGCTTTAGTGTAGCACCATTTCATGTTATTATACACACAAATATATTTCTAACAACGCAAGAAGTGCATTAATTGGAGTTTGTATGCAAAAGTGATGCCACACAAATGTTGACCTTCTTGTTTTCACCACCATGGTTTAAGTTGCATCAGCTCCTATTATTAATGTAAAATGGTCTAGCTGCATGATTATGATTTAAAATAATCTAGAAGAGTATATATTGTAACTCTGGTTAAGAGTTGAGGTAGTCAAATTTGACCACTAGTAGGCTATCATGCCGTGTTATAAATGGGCTACTAGGAGGAAAAGGGAGTAAATTTTTTCCAGCAAATTTGCTCCATAGAAATAAAAAATAGCCAATATGGATAGGAGGTAGATCACACATAGAGGATTTGTTCACTATAACAACCCATGGGCCACATTCCATACGTCTTTGTACTTGTACCCATATTTCTAAACAGAGAAAGAGAGCAGAGCGACCTCACCTTCCAGTTGGGTATTTCTCTCGTAAGGATTTCCTGAATCAAATATTTTTATTTATTTTTGTGTGAGATTTTATTTTTTTGTTCTCTATTTTATGCATAATTTCCATTTGTATGCATGCACTATTTACAATAAAATCTAAAGATCTAGAAATTTAATAAAACTTTAATAATATATAATTTTATATTTTAAGAATAATATTATGAGATATGTTGTGAGAATTTTCCAATATAATATCCATGAAGGTTTATGAATCAATGCTTGATTATCTATGGGTTTTTTTGCATGAACAACTCATCTTCCCATATCACTTATTCCACTGGTAGGTTCTTCCATTTGCTAAGGTACTCGATAATTTCTTGATATCTCAACTACTTGGTCCTTGTTTCCACAATTATTTTTGGTTCTAGTATTATTTTCCCTTCTTCATTAATCTATTGTAGTATATTTTGGATTTGTATCTTGTCACAAATTACATTCTTTAAGAAAGTAAAATGGAAAATTAGAGGTACATGTGAAGATGGAGGAAGATCTAATTTGTAAGCTATACTTCCAATCCTGTGCAACACATTATAGGGGCCATAACACCTCAGAGCTAAGTATTGTCCTTCTTTTTTTGCTTCAGGGACATCTTTTTACATGGTTTTAGTCTCACAAATTCCCAATCCCTCACTTAAAATTTCCTTTCACCATGATGTTGATTTGCTTGTTGTTTCATCCTATTTTGTGACATAACCAAGTTGTCCTTCAATAATTTTAGAAACCCTCATTGGTGTTGTAAGGGTCCTCTGCTTCTTGAAGCTTTATAGTCCCTTCTAATATTGATGTGATGTATGGAGGATGATATCCGTAAAGTTCCATAAATGGTGACTTTTTTTTATGAAATATGGAAGGATGTGTTGTACCACCATTCTCCCAAGGGAAACCATTTCACCCATTGTGTCTATTTATCATATGTAAAGTAATGTAGATATATTTATAAAAATTTATGGACAATATTAGTTGGCCTATCATATTGCGGATGAAAAGATGATCTATGAGCTAATAGAGTACCCAAACATGAAAATAATTTAGCTCAAAAATTTCCAGTAAAAATTGGATCTATATCTCTTACAATAATATTTGGTATTCAATGTAGCTTTTGGATTATTTCCAGGAATGATTCTACTATATCACTTTCTTTAAAAGGATGAGAAACAAACAAAATGTGGGCATACTTTTCTATTCTTTCTACCACTACCATAATTACACACTTTGCTTTATATTTGGGTAAATCTATAATACAATCCATTGAAATGTCTTCCCAATGTTGCCTTCATATGACTAATGGATAAAGGAACAATGTGATAATGATAGTCTTGTATTTATCTTTTTAGAATACCACAAATTCCATCACAATAATTTGTACACTTTCTTTAAGACCTACGCAAAGAAAAATATTTCTTCATCCTATGTTATATCTTCAAGAACCTTAAATTTTGTCCTACAAAAGAAGTGTGTAATTCCAAAAAGACCTTCCGTTTTAGTTTAAAATTGTTACATAAGTATAAAGGATATTGATACCATAACAAAGAAATTTTCCATGTAAATTTTTCTACTTCATCGAGGTCCTCCTGTAGGTGTTGAATGATTTTGCATATCTTGTTGTCCTGTTGCCATTATATCCTTTCTTCTTCCACCCAATTATATTGTGGAATGGAAATAGCACATAGTAAACCATTTGTGTCTTTCTCATTCATTGATAGTCAATATCCCATAATATTGTTCTTACCCTTTCTGCAGATAATTTTAAATTCATAACCCCAAATATTTTTGACCCATTTTTGTTGCTCCTTTGATGATAGTCTTTTATCCTAGAAGTACAGTTACACTATCATGATCTATATTTATATTGAAGTTTATTCCTATTAGGTATGGACACCATACTGTAACTACAAGTAGTATGGCCAAAATTTCATTTCCATAGTCGGGTCTAAGTAATTTCTTTCCTTTAAGTTCACTAATTTTAAAGGAAAGGGGCCTTCCTTCTTGCATCAAAATTACACCAATTCCATGGCTTGAGGCATCACACTCCATAATGAATATTTTTAAGAAGTCAGGTGTCCTATCAGATGGGAGCTCTACGTGTAGCCTCTTATGTTCTTCAAATGCATTGGTTGCTTCCTTAGTCACAGAAAATGTTTCCTTCAATAATTTTGTTATAGGCGTTGCAATTTGGCCATAATTATTGAAAAAATGGTAGTAATATCCTATTAATTCTAAGAATCCTTTGAGTTTCTTGAATTTATTGGGGATTTTCCATTCCCTCATAGCTTTGATTTTGTTAGGATCCACCTTGAAATCATCATCTAATACAATATGACCTAAATATTCCATTTCTTGAACCCCAAAGGCATACTAGGAAGGATTTTCATTTAGTTGTTTCTCTTCCAATGGTGTCAATACCCCATCAAGGTGTTGTACATGCTACTTCCAAGATTTGTTGTAGATACTGGAAAAAAAATACTAGCAAAAAATATTAGAAAAAAATTTCTAAGGGCGGGTTTGAAAATAGAATTCATCACGATTTAAAAGGTTGAAGGTGCATTTTTATGTCCAAATAGCATAACAAAAAACTCATATTTACCTTCATGTGTTCTAAAAAGTTTTTTGGGGATGTATTCTTTCGTCATTTTGAGTTGATGATATCCAGAAAGAATATCCAACTTAGTAAAGAACATTTCTCCATGCAATTCATCTAACAACTCATCAACAATGAGAATATGAAACCTATCTTTGATTTTCATTTGGTTGAGTTGTTTGTAATCTGGACACATATCCCACATACAATCCCTTCTTATAACCATCACCATTGGTGAAGAGAAAGCGCTATGCCTAGGTTAAATGATGTCCACCTCTAACATTTCTTGAACCATACACTCAATATCACTATTTTATACATGTGGGTATCTGTAAGGACTAATGTTACGTGCTACACTTCCAGGTTGCAAACGAATAGCATGGTAATGACCGCAAGGAATACCCTTATGCATTTCTATAAATACCTTAGCTGGATTGTTGCTAATATTTTGAAGATCCATTGGAGTAGAGGATATATATGTTTGAACATATAATGAAAAAAATTGTGCAATTACACCTTGGTGTCCTTTTTTTAGAAATTATGTGATGTTATTAGAGCTTATCACTTTATTTGGTTTCCCTTGGATACTAATAGATTTAATTTCCATTCCTTCTGAGAAGGATCTTATGAAAAATATTGGAAATTAAGCACCACTATTCCCAATGATTTTAATCATTGGACCCTTGAATACAACATCAACACCACCCATTTGGATTGCAATCATGGGACTAACTAAAAAAAACTCCCCATATTTAGCCTAATATTATGACACTTCCTTGAAAAATTTATGGTACCTCCATCTGCAATCATCACTTGAAATTATGGTGTTGGATAAACAAATAAATTAACAAGTTTTTCTAATTTATAATTGATGAAGTGATGGGTACTACAAAAATCAATCAATATTGTCATATATCTTTTTAGATTGATGGTTTGTGAAGTACAGATGTTGGTGAATCCATGAAAGGAGATTGTTTGAGTAGTCTCATCTAGCTCTAGATTTTTTGAATTTTCCACTTCTTGATCTTCTCCATATTCATAGTCTATCCAGAATAATTTATTATTGTTTCGCTTATGCCCTTTACTCTACTTGTTGTTACAGTTGAAAAATAGTCACTTTGATATTTTTCATTCATTTTATGATGAATCATATTTTTCATTCTAGAAGAGGGAGCATGATTTCCTCTATAGTCATTAGTGACCAATTTTCTAATGGCCATATTTTTAGTTTCAACTTTCCATGCTAGACTAAAAGCAAGCTCTAGAGATTCATGTTCAAAGAGATGCACCTCATGTTGTATGCTTTCCTTTAAAGTTCCCACAAATAGTTCTAACAAGTTATCCTCTAAAATATTCTTTACTCTAAGACTCAAATTTTCAAATTGTTTAATATGCTCTTTACGTATACCTTTTTGGAAATATTTACTAACTAACTAAAGAATGCATTGCTCTTAATATCCCCACAATGTCCTATCAATTCCCCTATAAAAATGGACCAATATATACAATACTACAAAAAATACCTTTCAAGATAGGTTAATATTACGATGACCTTTCCAAAACCATCTCTAAAAGTCTTCTTAGGGATTTAGAGGCAGTTTTTGAAATCCCCAAAAAAAATGTCATGAAAATTGCACCTTTTTGGGGGGGGGATCTAAAAACCACCTCTAAAAGTTTATTCTCATGACTTTTTTTTTTTTTTTTTCTTTTTTCTGGGGGGGGGGGGGTTGTTGGTTAATGACTAGCTGTAAATATATTTTTCATGGTGGTTATTTTACAAAGCCCCACCCGCGCCCCCGCCCCCCCAAACGACATGAGAATTTAACTCTATATTTTTTTTGGCATTTTTGAACTGCCTCAGAAAGTCATGAAAATTGAGCTTTTGGGGGGAGGGGCGTTGAGGGGGTTTCTAGCAACTACCTCTAAAAGTTTTTTCACATGATTTTTTTTTTTCAGGGGGGGAAGGGGTTTAAATGACTATCCCTAAATATATTTTTCATGGTGGTATTTTAATAACTCCCCCAAAGTCATGAGAATTTTAACTTTTGGAGGTGGTTTTTTAACAAATTGATCTTATTGTGCCCCTAATACAAGGAAAATACCTTATAGTGGATGTTTTTGCGTAGGACCTTATAAAAATAGCCTAAAAATCCATTTGTAGCAGAGGTGGCTAGGCATATGTTTTAGTGGTTCTTTCTTTGATGATGCATCTAAATTATTCAAGTGCATCGGTGCTTTATTATTAATACACACCTCCATCAACACCTCCACCACCTCCTCCATTAGTCATGTCCAGATTTTCTCCGTTGATCCTACCTCAACAACTCACTGCACTACCTCAAAACTATGGTTAAAGATTTCCTGTTTTTGATGGAAAATCATAGGTTACTGCTTATCAACACATTTCCAAAGTGATTGATTTCATAGATCTTGAAGAGATTGAAAATGACGATGCCAAGATGCGCATCATTTCACAAAGTTTCTCAAGAGAGGTTAAGAAATGGTTTTGATCTCTCATATTTGGTTCAATAGGTAATTAATAACAGCCAATTAACTTGTTTATCGCGAAATGGGAAGAGAAGAAGAATCCATTGTAGATTCTGGCTGAGTATAACATCTTGAAAATGAATCCCAATGACTCTGTCCAAGTCTTTACAGCTAGATTCAATTAAATATATGATTCAATTCCAAAGAATATTAAGCCTCCTCTAGGCCTTGCTTTACTTCATTATCTTGATGGTTTCGATCCTGACATGGCCTATCAGTCGAGGGAAAGAAACCCATCAACTCTTGAAGAAATGTAGAGAAACGTAGTGAGCGTGAAAGCTAATTTGATGATCAAGAAGTCTAAAAAAAAGACTGAGAAAAGTGTCACTATCGAAGAGGAAGCATCTACTTCATAAAAATAAAAATTACACACCTTGATCAAGACCATGGAGAAGATGATGGACAAAATGTCCATCGCTGATAGGCAAGTTGAACCCTCCATTAGAAATCCGAATTTCAGGGGTCAAAATCAGCAACCTCAGTACAAGATCAAGCAAAGGAACAGAGGGGTTAGGATCCACAAAGTCAGCAAACAATTCACACTCTACTTTAATAGAAATACACTAAAGGCCCTGATGAAGAAGATGAAGAAGAAATTTCTGGCGATAATCACATATTTGAGGAAAAACAACAACCTGTTTTCCTTACTGAAGAAGATCAACTTTTTGCAGAAATGTTTTCATTGGACTATCAACAATATGTCTTGTCAAATGATGACATGTTCTTAGTATGGACGAAAGATTATCAGAGGGGATATCAGAATTCTCTTTCTCAAGTGCAGAGACAATATGGTTTGATGAGCAGGAATGTTCGTATAACCTCCAATCAGAAAAAACATAATGGTCAAGTATATTCTTATCACAAAGAAAATGTTGCTCCAAATCAAAGTAAAGACAAAGGACTTGTTGTTCCTAATCATGCTAAAGGCAATGAAGCTTCCTCCAATGGTCAGAGAAAGGAAAAAGAAATCCAAGATGCTGGAAATAAGAAGGAGACTTCACACAAAGATCACCTCGAAAGGAAATATGTATCATTGAAAGAGGTAGAAAAATATTCTTCTCTTTTTAGTCTTGAAAATGAAGTTTCCAAATCGAAAGTCTCCGTTCCTCTAACTGAAATAGTCAAGAATGCTCAGTACAAATTTCAAGTAGCTAAGTTTCTTAGAGTGGATCAAATGTCTGACATGGTTAATGTGAGTGATGATCACCCAGAGCTTCTATTTGGTCATGTTGTTGATGGTGATCTAGAAGATAGTGAGGTCCCTCCATTTTATCTAAGCCCCAAAATCCATGATTTTATCCTCCATAGCACCATGTTTGATTCTAGAGCCTCTCATAACCTTATGCCCAAGGCCATTATGGACAGATTAGGTTTGCATATTACAAGACCTTATCATGATATTTATCCATTTGATTCAGGGGGGGTGAAATGTTTTCACCTCATTAAGGACCTAGTGATGTCATTAGAGAAAATCCCAGTCAAGAATGCCCTCGTGGATGTTGTTGTGGCTCATATCCTTCCCAGGTATGGAATTTTTCTCTCCTAGTCACGGGGAGCGATGTTTAGAGGTACCTTACAGCTTGAAGTTTCATATGCTACCATTCTCGTCTTTAGGCAACTTAGGAAATTATACCAGGAAAGTAAAATGATGTACATAATCAGAAGCTGAGAAAAGCCAAATAATCATCCCATACATGTTGTCCACACAGATTTAGAATCCTTTATCTTATTAAATGATGAACATTTAACATCCTCCGAAGTTTTGATTGAAGAGAAAGAAAAACTTTCTAAGTTTTCAAATTCTGTTTTATAAATGGAAAATGTAGAGATTCATTAAAAGACGCCAAGTGGTTCGGGACAAAGTACATTATCCCAAAAAAGAGGTGAAAAAATGAAAGAAATGGAAATTTTTGGTATAACAGAACTCTCTCAAGCAGTAAGTAAAGTTCGGTCATCCGATTTGCAGCTTCTAGATGAAGAAAGCAGTTTGTGGATCACAGACTTCGATGGAGCTTTGGGTAAAGAAGGGCTTGGCATTGGAGTGTGGATTCACAGCTCTATAAATAAGTCACTAAAATTTCCTCCCAATGTTCGAATGTCCTCTTATAAACTGGCTTTCGACTGTTCAAACAATGAAGCTAAGTATGAGGCTTTGATAGCCGGTCTGAAAATTCTCAAGAAGTTAGGTTCCAAGAAGATTTTTGTGTATGGTGACTCCGGGCTAGTAATAAAACAAGTCAAAGGGGAATACCAGGCCAAGCATAAGGATGTGAGCTTATTGAAATGTAGTGTTATATATCGTCAAGACCTTCACCGAGTATACTTTGTCGTTGATCCCAAGGGACAACAATGTTATTGTTGATTCTCTTGCTACTCCAGCCAACATGTTCAAAATTCCATTGTATCCTAATAATAAGTATGAGAACATAGTTACCGATCAAACGAGAAAATTACCTCGTACCAATTTTGTTGAGGTAGCTAAAAAACACTCGATTTTTAAAAGTAGTGACGGAGAATCACCCTTTTGTTTTTGAAGCATAGTTTTGGCACTTTAAATTTGTTTATGACCTTTTTTTTTTAAATGTCATGATTTTCATGTCGATTTTGAAAAGTGGTGTTGTAGAATAACCTGTTTTTTTTTTTTAAGGATATTTTTGGAACTTCAAATTTTCTTTGATTTTTTTTTTAAATATCATGTCGATTTAGAAAAATGGTCATTTTTTTAGCATTTTAAATTTTTTTATATATCAAGTATGAACATTTGCTTTAAAATGTTAATGATTTTCATGCTAATTTTGAAAAGTGTTGATACAACATCAATCCTTTTTGTTTAGAGTGGTGATTTTCATTTTGGTAATAACACAAAAATAAAATAAAAAAACATGACAAAAAAATCAAATATAAAAAATATAAAAAAATATGAAAAAAACCAATAAAAGTGTAAACAAAAACAAAAACAGCTTGTAAAAATAAAAGATTTAAACAAAAAAATAAAAATAAATAAATAAATAAAACAAGAAAACTCAAAAAATAAATACAAAAAGGAAAAAATTCAAAAAAACTCATAATTTGAAGACAAAAAATAAAAAATCAAATTTAAAAAGAATAAATTTTAAAAAGAATAAAAAAAGTGCTCACACACACACACACAAAATACAAATTAAATTAAAAAAATAAATAAATTTAAAAAGAAAAAAAAAAGCGCTCACACACACTCTCTCTCTCACACACACAAATATATATATATATATATATATATATATATATATATATATATATATATATATGAATTAAAAAAGTTAATAATAATAATAAATTAATAAAACCAAAAAAAAATGAAAAACAAAATTTTAATTAAAAAAAACTAAAAATTAAATTAAAAAAATAAAAATAAAAATTAAGTAAATAAATAAATAAATAAAAATGACCGCCGCCCATCGACCGAGCCCCATCGGCCCCTGGGTAGTAGGGGTCGATTATGGGAATCACTGCCACCATGCGTCGACTTTGAGAATCACCGCCGCCCTAGGTCAATCCCGGGAATCACCGCCGCCTCCCTGGAGGCCGTGGGGCTCGACTGACTGGCGACGAAGAGCTACTAGCTCTCCGTCGGTCCTCGGCCAAGCCCCTTGGCCCCACGATGGCGACAGTGATTTATATTTATTTTTTAATTTTAATTTTAATTTTTAATTAATTAATTTATTTTAATTTAATTTTTAATTATTATTATTTTAATATATTTTATATTTTTTAATATATTTGTTTTATTTTTATTTTTATTTTTAATTTAATTTGAAAAATGTTTTTTTCTTTTTAATTTTTCTTTTTTAATTTTTATTTTTTGAAATTTTTATTTTTTATTTTTATTTTTTAATTTAAAAGAAAATGAATTTTGTTAATTTTTTTATTAAAAAATGTATTTTCATAGATTTATATGCATTTTTTTTTTAATTTAAATTAATTTTTATGTTAATGTTTTTTTTATTAATTTTAACTATATTAAAAAAAAATCATTTTTTTTAATTAGGTGGTTGTTTATATTATTATTACTTTTATAACAAAAAAATAATAATATTTTTTTTTGTTTTCTTTGTTTTGGGTTAATATTTAATTTTTTTCTTTAAATTGTGTGTGTTTTTTTTTTCCCTTTTCTTTCTTTTGAATTTTTTTGTTGTTTTTTTTTAGTTTTAAAGGTAATATTTTATCTTTAATACCGTGTCTAAAAGTTATTGGAATTTTATTTTCATAAAGGTGATATTTTGTCTTGAATGTCATCCTTGGATTTTCAAGGCTTTTCAGAGACACGCTAATGGATTATATTTAATACCATGCGTAAACACTGTTGTAATTTTAAGACTTTTGATATTTTATCTTTAATACCATGTTTATCGTTGAAATTTTAAGGTTTTTTTAGAGTCATGTTCTTTTATCCTTAATGTCATTATTAGAAATTGTTGACAATTTACCCTGAAAAGAAAAAGACGTTATTCCAACATTAACACTTTTCGTTTGCAAGGTGTTTTTTGCACACAAAATTTGACGACGTTATTCTAGCAACAACACTTTTCGTTTTCAAGCTGCTTTTTGTACATAGAAAATTGGTGACATTATTCCAATATCAACACTTTTTGTTTTCAAGTTGTTTTTTGCCCACAAAAAATTGGTGATGTTATTCCACCGTCAACACATTTTAGTACCTTGGGAGGATCTTTTCGATCAAGACGATGTTGCACACAAACCTGCCATGTTACCAACAGAAGTGGGAGTGGAATTCCTAAACTTCACACTCCGGAAAAGCCAAAAATGGTCAAAATTTCAAAATCCTTGAGTGCAAAAATGAAAGGTAAATACACAACGCTTATGTCTTAGTTTTCTGATGTATTTTCTTGAGAATATTCTGATTTGAAAGTGTACGATACGAGTATAATCCAGCATAAAATTCCCTTAAAGTCGGATCAGAATCCTTTACATCAGAAGTTAAGGAGAATGAATCCCAAGTTGCTTCCCTCCATTCAAAAGGAGGTAAAGAGATTATTTATTGTTGGTATTATAGTTCCACTTCACTTTTCAAGTTGGATGTCTAATATAATGCCAGTGAGAAAGAGGACATGAGAGATTCTCTTGTGTATAGATTTCAAAAATTTGAAAAAAGTGTCATTGAAAGACAATTACCCACTACCAAAGATGGACCGTATTCTGCAAAGGGTAGTTAGATCTTCCAGAATTTTGTTTTTGGACAAATGCTTCAGGTATAATCAGATTTTAGTTCATCTAGATGATCAGGAAAAGAGAACCTTTACAACACCATGGGGCACCTTCATTTATGCCAAAAATATTTTCATATTGAAGAATGCAAGGGCAACTTTTCACGGAGGAATCGATATTGCTTTTGCCAATGAAAAGGATGTCTCTTTGATCATCTATCTTGATGACATCAATGTTTTCTCCAAGACATATGAGCAACACTTAAAACACTTGAAAACAATTTTTGAGAGATGTAGAAAGTTTGGCATATCGCTGAACCCAAAGAAGAGAATTTTCTCTATGGAGGATGGTAAATTTTTGGGCCAAATCATATAAAAAGATGGAATTAGGATATATCCTTCAAGGATTAAAGAAATTCAGAACTTAGACTATCCTAGGAGAAAAAATGAAATTCAGTCGTTGAATGAAAAAATCAATTTTTTGAGAAGGTTTGTCCCCAATCTTTCTGAGCCCTTAAGGCAAATTACTGACATGCTGAAGAAAGATAGTGAAGTAAAATCGACTCAAGAGGGAAAGAATTCATTCAATCAAGTTAAATTGGCCTTATCTCATGCTCCTATTCTTATTGGTCCAGATTACACACTTGATTTCATCATTTTTTCCTTTTCTTCGGAGCGCACTCTAGCTGTTGTCCTTATGCAAAAGAAAAATCAGAACATGGAGCAACCTATTGCCTTCTTTAGTAGAACCATAAGAGACGTATCCTTGAAGTATAACATCATTGAGAAAAAATCCTTTGCGTTAGTCAAATAAATGAAGGAATTCCAGATCTATATTCTCCACTCTCATGTCATTGCATATGTCCTAATCGTTGTTGCCAAAAATGTGCTTATGCAGAATGATCCTGAAGGGCAGAGAAGTAAATGGATCGCTGCTATGTTGGAGTATGACATGGAGATCAAGCCCACAAATATGATCAAAGGACAAGGCTTTGAAAATATTATGGATGACTCAAATCTACATGCTTTGGACATTAATTTTATTGCTGCATTATCTGAGGAGCAAGAGCCTAAAACATTACCTAAGGTATCTAAAATTGTTTCTTCATCGCCTTGGTATGCTGATATAGTTCATGTTTTGTAACACTTGAATCCTCCTCCCAGCTTTCCAAGTAAGAAGGCTAGATCTCTGAAGTTGAGATCTCTTAAGTACTGCATCCTTAATTGTCTTGCATTGGAAAGATCTGGGTGGAGTGTTGTTGAATTTTTTGGTTGAAGGAGAAGTTGAAAAAGTTATGACTGAATTTCATAAAGGTGACTGTGGAGGTCATATTTATTAGAAGACTACAACTAAAAAGATATTGTGGGTGGATTTATATTGTCCAAGTCTATTCTCTGATGTCTATAAAAAGATCATGAGTTTTCATGAATGTCAAATATTTTAGGGAAAGAGGAGGCTCTTTCCTCTTCCCTTAAAACCAATTGAAGTGCAAGTGTCATTCCAGCAATGGGGACTTGATTTCATTGGCGATTTTCATCCTCCATCATCAGCTAAACATAAATGGATACTCACTACTACATATTACTTCACTAAATGGATTGAATCCATCCCCATGAGGAAAAATATTGACACTGTCATTATTCAATTTTTAGAGAACAATATTCTGTCTCGTTTTGGCTGTCCATAAAAAATCATTTCTGACAATGAAACCGCATTTAAGTCCAAGAAAATGACTGACTTTTGATAAGTATCACATTAGTCTTGGTCATTCTACAACATAATATCCTCAAGGCAACGGGTTGGTTCAATCGTCAAATAAATACTTAGTGAACATAATCAAGAATACGCTGCAAGAAAAAAAGAAAAATTGGAACAAAAATATCACTAATGCTCTATGGGCGGATAGAGTTAGCAGGAAGAGATAAATCATCATGTCACCTTTCCAACTCATATATGGTGTTGATGTAGTGTTCCCTACTTATTTAGTTGTATTAGTGATGAAAATTCCGCAAGAGATTGACAATGAACTAAATGATATCCAACGAAGAGTTATCCAAACGATCCATCGACAACAGTCAAGAGATGAAGTCTTTAGTCGCACTTCAAAAATTCAAGAGAAAATAAGAAATATTTATGATAAGAAGACCAAAGATGATGATTTTAAGCTTGGAGATGTTTTTCTTCACTTGGACGTCCAGAATGAAGACAAAGGTAAGCACAGAAAGTTTGATAATATATGTAAAGGCCCTTACAAGATCACTGTATTCAGAGGTAATAAATCATTTTTATTAGAGGATCTTGAAGGGCAAGAAGTTCTAGGAGGAACAATCAATGGTAGGTTCCTCAAACATTACCTTACATGATCTTTGAAGATGAAGTCCACTTTCATTGTACATATGATTTTAATTTGATGTCCAAGTAATAAGGAAGTTGTTGCAGAAGTTTGAATGATCCAGGTGGATATCAGTGGCCACCCACCTATTCCATTTGAACCCCCACCATTAGTTCTTTCAGTTTTTAAGCTGCAGCACAACTTACTCTTTTTAGCAATTTTTCGGGTCCTGAACTTCCGAAGCTGTTTTGAGGCCCTAAACGATGTTTTTTGGGAAAACAAGGAGCAACATGGGTCCATGGATAAATATTTCTAACGATCTATTGAGCACGTCAAACAGAGATCGGATGCCAAATTTACATCCTCGGGAAGTTGAAACACCAATTTACCCAAACGGGGCCCATAATTTTGCCGCTTCATCTCCTAGGGTTACGTTTTTGGACGTTTAGAGTTCTCCATTGTTTCTCAATAATAAATAGGCCCTTGAGCCTCATTGTAACATAGTTTAGAGGTCTATAGCCACCACATCTCTTCTCAGAGATTCGCTACCAACACCCTAGCTATTTTATTTCCATTATGTCTGTAAGCATATTTCTGTTATTTGATATTAATGAAATGGCACATTATTTTCACTGCATATCTATGTTTATGGTTATTTCTGTATTCTGTTGCATTCCTGCATAAATCCGTATCAGTGGTATCAAAGCGGTATACTCTTTCTTTGTTTTTATTTGCATGTCCCCAACACAGTCAGGGTATAAGGATTTAGGGCTCGATCTGGTTGAACCCTTGCAAGATCAGCCTCACAAACCCTGAAGACCTCCCATGGCGGAAGAAAACAAAGACGAGGGAGCAGGAGATCCTATCAAAATATTGCTCGAGGAGGCCCTCGAGAAACAAAGGAACGCGATGATGGATAACTTTTCTCAGATCTTTCAACGATTTCCCACCTATGTCTCATCTGCATCCAACAGCTACTCTGGAGGCGCCACTCCCTTCAAGGTACAGGTAAACTTTGATATTCCTGTATTTGAAGGCCAAATAGATGAAGACGCCGTAGATAGATGGTTGAATTTGCTGGAAGGGTATTTCTCGGTCCATGATTTCTCTGACCGATAAAATATTATTTTTTCACTCCTCAATGCCACCCCCCATGTCAAAGACTGGTAGGAAACCTACTGTGAGCAAGAGGACGAAGGGGAACCCTCTCTGTTCTTGGCCAAACCCACTTGGAATTCTTTCTGAGATGACATCAAGGAGCAATATTATTCTGTGGGGAGCTACGAGGACAAATACATCCAATGGACCATGCTGCAGCAACAAAAGGATCAAGATGTGCACGAACTGATGAATCTGTTCCATACCCTGCGCACAAAGTTGGGTATTAAAGATTCAGAGAGACATTTGGTGCTCAAGTACCACAGCTATCTACACAAACACATTCAGGAGGAAATGGAGTTCCTTGACATTACATCTCTTGGCATGGCATATTTCTATGCCGCCAAGATCAAGCATAAATTTAAGGAGAAGAAGCGAGACTTTGGGTCTGCGAATCTGAAAGGTGCCCCCGAACCGAAGAACAATGGCCAAGGCCAAAGCGGTGCCACTTAGAAAAACACCACAAATCCAAAGAAGGACACAGGGAAGTGGTGTGAATTTCATAACAACCCCACTCATAGCACAAACGAGTGTCGGGCCAAACAGTCATTGGTGACCGAACTAAAGGCACCCGAATTAGATGAATTTTCTAATCCTGAGTCAGAACTAGACAAACGAAATGACAAAGGAAAGCAGATCATTGATGCGGATCTCAGTGCCATTGTTGCCACCACCAAGATCCAAAGGGAGGATCCAGAGGATAAAAAGGAGGGGGATCACCTCTTCCATTTGTAGATGTGGGTGAAGGGTTCTCCGTTGCAATTTCTTATCGATAGTGGAAGCAAAAAGAACCTCATTTCAATAGAGGTTGTGAAGTGGCTCAGCCCACCAACCATAGCACCCCCATAGCCGTATACCATCGGGTGGCTCCACCTAGGGAAAGATCTCTGCATCCGCCAGCAATGCTGCGTTCCGTATAGTATCAAGCCATTCACGGATGAGGTATTGTGTGATATTTCTCCTCTTGATGTAGTTGATGTATTATTGGGCCAACCATACTTATGGAGGCGACATGCTGTGTATGAGCCTAGGCATCGTGCTATTGTTATTACTTTTGGAAATAACTTGTACATGATACTGGAGGTAGTACCACCTCCTGTCATCTCTTTGACTACTGCAAAACAATGCAGTAAGATTGTTTCCCAAACCGGGAAATTTATTTTCCTTACAACTCTTTCACAGGCAAAGAAGAAAATTGTGGTCACAACCTCAAAACAGGGCTCCGCTGCATGGCTGCAGCAGATGGACAAAGTCATGAAGGAATACGAGAACATTTTCTCCTCACTCACAGAGGTTCCTCTACACTGTCATGACAAGCACTCCATTGATACGACCCCCGACGCATCACTGCCTGATTTTGCCATACCTCATGCGACTACACAAAAAAAATCCACACATGTACTGTCTGAGGCTGATAAAGAAACCAAATTTACTAATGGCATCCAGCATGTCCACCCACAGGTCCATGACATCTTCGACAACAGAGCGTGCCTCATCTCATGGAGGATCTCAACACAATGGGGACCATTGCTTCTTAAGGAGGGAGGAATTATCTAGGTGGATATCGGTGGCCACCCACCTATTCCATTTGAACCCCCACCATCAATTCTTTCAGTTTTTAAGTTGCAGCACAACTTACTATTTTTAGCAGTTTTTCGGGTCTTGAACTTCTGGAGCCATTTTGAGGCCCTAAACGACGTTTTTTGGGAAAATTTGGAGCAACATGTTTCCATGGACTGATGTTTCTCACACCAAAAGTTGTATTCCTTGGAAAAATATTTCTAACGAGCTATTGAGCGCGTCAAATGGAGATCAGATGCCAAAGTTACGTCCCCGGGAAGTTGAAACACCAATTTACCCAAACGGGGCCCATAGTTTTGGCGCTTCATCTCCTAGGGTTACATTTTTGGACGTTTAGAGTTCTCCATTGTTTCTCAATAATAAATAGGCTCTCAAGCCTCATTGGAACACAGTTTATAGGTCTATAGCCACCACATCTCTTCTTAGAGATTTGCTGCTAGCACCCTAGCTATTTTATTTCCATTATGTCTGTAAGCATATTTATGTTATTTGATATTAATGAAATGACTCATTATTTCCGCTGCATCTCTATGTTTATGGTTATTTTTGTATTTTGTTGCATTCCTGCATAAATCCGGATCATTGAAGCCCAAGCACCCTAGCTATTTTATTTCCATTATGTCTGTAAGCATATTTATGTTATTTGATATTAATGAAATGACTCATTATTTCCGCTGCATCTCTATGTTTATGGTTATTTTTGTATTTTGTTGCATTCCTACATAAATCCGGATCATTGAAGCCCGAGGAGAAGGCCACAAGACTTTAACATTCATCTCATGTTTTCTTTCAAAAGATTCAAAAAGTTTCAATTAGTTGTCAAGTTAGAGTCAAGTTATTTTTTCTTAGTCAAGTCATTTCCAGATTTATTTCATCATTTCAAGTTTGTCAAAGTTTTTCCAATTTCTAGTTTTACTCCATTGCCCAATGGTAAGGCTACCTACTCTATAGTGTTCTTTACACCTCCTGAAGGAGCTGCCATCCCCAACTGGAGCCAATTTTAGTATCAATATGTCAGTGATCAAACATACTCTTTCATTGAATTTGCTACTGTCATAGGTGAAAAATTTAGTTTTTCAAACAAGTTTTCAAAATAATTTTAGTCACTGAAGGAGTCAAGGTCAAAATTGCTACTCCCTAATCTCATCAATGGCCATCATCACTTTAAAGGTCATATCATTCATTATAATTTAAAATTTTTAGGTCATTCACTCCATCTCATCTAGGTCTACTGTCTAGGTGTCATTTTTCTGCCTTTAGAAAGGTCTAATTTGTCATCAAAACAAGGCAAACAACCCTTAATTTCACTCATAATACTTTAAAAGGGATCTAGCATACTTAGGACGTGAAGTGAGACAAGTTGTCTTATTTAAAAATGTTTTTTAATGTTAAAAATTTCAAAAGGAAAAATTGTCTTATTATTTCACTACAGGAAAAAAAAATGTCATTTCAGGGCTATGAAAGACAAAAGCAAGCTCATCCAAACTCATTATTCTCCTTTTTTGTGTGGTATAGCTCCTCTCTTATCTCCATTGCACTCCTAAGTTGTCAAGGGTTTGAAACCAAGGCAAGAAACTACTCCAAGAACACTTTGTTACGTTTCTGGTTGCCTTTGTTAGGCATATGTTCCCTCCTGGTACGTTTTTGAGCATGTTGTTATACTTATATAGCCTCTTTCTATGTTTCTGAGCCTATTGTTACACTTTTTCACCCTTATGCTATGCTTATGGGCACGTTGTTACATTTTTGCTGGCAATTGCTACGTTTCTGGGTACATTGCTACGCTTCTATAACTTGGTGTTACGCTTCTCGAAAGGGTCTAGGATAAGGATTTTTGTTTCCCAAGCCATTCAAACAAGCTCAAGGCTTGTGGGTAGCAGTTCTTCAACCTATTAAAACAATAATTCAACATTTTCATAACCTTCCATGGTCAAATTATCAAGTTTATTATTAATTTTCATGCTCACTCCATACTTCATTATATCATCACTTCTTCATGTCATTGAAAGACTCTATAGAAATAAAACCTAACCCTCCCATATAACACTATCCTATACCTCTCACATACCTCATACTCTCATCCCCCATCATCCATATCCTCCCTAATATCCATTTTCATGAAACCCCAATTTCTAGCTAGTTTTCACAGTGATAAATCGGAAATTTCCCGTGTTTCCCTCATTTTACCACCTTCCTCACATCCATTTCACTTGATTTCACTCATAATATGGACTTAACATGAATTCCTATCTCTTGAATTTTTTGTAGAATTTTCCTTAGCTCCATATCCCTCCATCTAAACATGTAAACCTACCCCATCCCTACACTCTATTTTTCCCAAATTACACTACACATACCCATCCCATCAACACACTAGGGTTTCATTCTTTCATTGGTAGAAAATATGGAGAGTGAGAAGAATTAATTCAAGGGAGGGTGCCACCTCAGGTTAGAACCCTTCACCATGCATGAAATGAATGCTTCACCCTTGGCTAAAAGATGTTTTGGGAGGACTGGATGTTTGAGATTCTATGAGAAGCTCATGGAGGAAGGATATCATCTTCAAATTACAAGCTTATTTGCCTCTAATCGCAACATGGGAAATATCATCATTGCAGGTGTAGAGTTTAACCTATCAGCAGATCTGATTTCTTCAGCAACAATTATTCCTAGTCATGGAGAGAAGTGGTTCAAGGGCATGGACTTATACCTTGAAGATTACAAACAATTTCTCAAACCTCATGCTAGAGAGGACCATATTACCTCTTCCCTTTCAGACACCTCCGTAACAAATATGATCCTTTGATGATGCTAATAATGAAGTATTTCACATGTGAGGGAATATTTCCAGGTTGTATAGGTATCATATCAGGTCATTGATGCATTTCACCTCTATCAATACACTTAATTTGCCATATTACTTGTACAAGAGTTTGATTAAGATAACTCAGAAGGTTTAGAGAAGAAAAAAAGACCATTACCCAAGTATTTTTCAGCATCGTTTTGTCAAACTCATTGTTTTTCATCACCTTTCATCCATCAGCATGACTTGGGAAACCTTCATGGAAAGAGTAGAAGCAATGCCTACCACTAGCCATCGTGTCATGCATAGCTCATCATCACCATCACTTTCAGCACAACCAATGGAGTTTGGATCTTCTAACACGCAAACTCAAATTTTAGAAGCTCCTAGGTTTTTTTAGTTTACTCATATCTATGAGAAGGGAAAGAGATGGGTATTTGTGCCCAACTCTATCAAAAGTGTACTTACACTTGACACTATTGTTGAACAAAGTGAAATAGAGGAGAAACCTCTTATGCATCAAGATGAAACACCTTTGCACCAAAATAGTGAACCAACGCCATTGGAGTTGAGGTAGCAGAGAAGGTTGAGATAAAATCACCTGAGCAGATCATTAGGGAGAAGGATGAGGAAATAGTAGAGTTGATGAGGATCTTCTCCATTGCTAATTCTCAAATACCTTTCCTACATCATGAGAATTTTCAATTGAAGGTAAAGAAACTGTTACAAAAAAAACCCAAGCCAGAACTAGAGGCAGATAAAGGTAAAGGTAATCAGATCATAAATGTTGAGAAAATGTAGGATATGGAGACTGAAACACGACGAAGAAAGCCAAAGACAAGAGGCCTCAAAAGGGTGTTGGAGCTAGAACGACAGTCAGCTCATCTACTTGAAGAGTTGACCTTTGATGAGCTAATAGCCATGGAGATCAATCAAGATAGAGAAATCTGGTTGACAAGGGTAAATGAACATTTGGAGATTCTATTGAAGAGATATAAGAGGGACAATAATCTCCAAAGAGACATGGAAAATCACTATCGTACCAGGAACATAATTTCTCAAATAAGGCTAAAACAACTGAAGAAAAGGCTAAAAGAAACTAAAATACAGCTTAAAGAGAAGGATAGCTTAGATTTGTTGGTTGAAGCTTCCTTGTCTATTTATCCCATCACTCATAGGTGCTACAAAACCAATTTCGAGAAGTTTTGAAGAATTTTGGTATTTTTTGTGATTTTTGCACAATTCTGAAAATTCCTCCTCACAAAAGCCTAGCAAACATTTTCTACACTTATTTTAGGGGCATCCAAATGATGATTTATTTATATGGTTGGATGCATTTCGATGAGTACATCACAAATTAGGAACTCTCTTTGCATGAAAAGCTTTAATTTGGGATAAAATGCCAAAAAAACACTCATTTTATATGCCTTTGCCACCTTTTTGGAGGCCTTGCTACACTTCTAGAGTAACCTTGGGAGAATGAATTTTTGGAGGCCTTCCCATGGGTAATTTTGCAAAATTCAAGATTTTATGGAAACTAGACACATGAGGCTATTTGACCATTCTTTCAGAGCTGGATTTGGATAGCTTAAACTTCCTCCAAAGTGGCTTCAAACTTTCGATACAGTTCTATAAAATTATTCAATGCTTTTGATAGAAATGTTACACATCTGCATTGGATTCCTCAGGACACTTGTCAAGATCACAAAATGTCACAATTCAACGTTTTGCTATCCTATGAGTTGAAATTGGAGTAATTGAGTTGGTTTTTTCCTCCTATCATGAGGGAATATGTAATTTAATGTAAGGGACAAACACCCATAGTTCATAGCTGAATTTTAGGGAATGGTTTATAACCTCCCTAGAATCTAGGAAATAACTCATCTTGTTTATTTACGATGAAATTTTGATGGGATTTTGATCTGATGAGGTGTCATGGTTCATATTTTCTATAATTAGAATCTCTTTAGTCTTTTGTTGTGTTGGATAGTCTTATTTTGTGGTGGATCTATTGTAACAATAGTTTAGAATGAAATCAAAGACATATTTGCAGAACTTTTATTGAGAATCATGTGGTATGCATTGGAGAATTTGTTCTTCCTATGTATATTTATCTATTCATGTTAGATGATATATTTCCTCTTTCAGATACATATTTCCATGTGTTTATCTTGTAAGTTTATAAGTAGAAATCATGTTTGTTCATGCTCTATTTTAGACAAGATTTACATGATATGTCTATTTACTTCTAAATGAATGAATTCACCTCGGTGCTCATTTAGAATCTCTATTACTTCATCATATACTCAATGAAAAATTAAGAATGCTTTCAAACTACCCATCTAGCCTCACAAATTCTCTGCAAATTGACCTTGAAGTTCAGACCTAAAAAACCTAGACCTAGCCTTCTCACTGACTTTCCTATCCAATGCTTCAAAAAAAAAAAACCCTATTTACTGAGCTGCCATACCTAGCCTAAGATAAATAGGTATTAATTCAATCCATTGACTATAAAGTGGAAACAAGAGAGCCCTCTTTGGTCCTGGTAGGGCTAGCTACCTGGCCTAAAACCTGGTCTATGGTTAGCTTCCTTTAACCCCATTTTCAGCCTTGGGAAGTTGGGGGGAGTGATAACAACCCTGAGATCTCCTATTATCCCCTTCAACTCATAAAATTTCTTAGGAAACAGGTCCTGATATTTATTCAACAGTTCAATGACCTTTCCCACTGTATCCTCATCCCAGTAATCCTCGATCTTCACTAATTTCAGCTATTCCTCTGAGCCATTATTGACTTGCCTAATCTTCATAGGTCTAGTTACATTTAGTGACTCAATCGAAAGCCCAAAAATTTCCTATTTTACTTCGGATTTAGAGATCGTAATGTTCCTTTGATCTTCCTCATTATCTTCAACTGGTAGATTTTGACAATTAACAATGTGCTTCATCTGCGCATCCCATGATGGCAAGCCACGCTCAACCTTCAGTTTTGTGGTGTCAAAGATGACCTCTTGAATATCCTATAGTGCGTCATTCAAGCATTTGAACCCACTTAAAAAAGTAAAGGTCATGATAAAACTTTATGTCAGCGCAATCCATTCATTGGTTCCTCGTCGCAACTCAGTTTCAAGATACCAGTCGGTAGGCACATTCCCCAAAGTGTGGATGGATATATGCACCCATTTTGGCCTTAGTTCTGTGCCCCATGCTTCAGTGCATTTAGCCAAATTTTTGTGCGGATCACCTTCTCCGGAATAGGTCTCTCCCATTTTGGTATTTGGACGCTCAAATCACAGACGCATCATGCAGGTGCATTCTTCCTAGTTACCTAAGTTTCCCTTGTGTGTCTCCCACTAGTGTGCTAGGGTTGAGCGAACTTGCTATATCAAGTGCATGGAACCTTTGTGCTCCTAGAACAAATTTTTCAAGTTATCCTAAAAACAGGTTAACATTAGTGAGACCATCATAATAAGGAAATTCTCTTACCTCTGAGGATATGCACTGAAGAGCTTTTGTCACTCGATTGCAGCGCAACGTAGATACTTCATGCAGTTGCTTATGCTAGTTCTCTAGTTCATCATTTGAATATAAAAAGCAGGAAATATCTTTCTTCCATTTGAGTCTTCCATCAGTTGTAAGGTTGAACAATATTCATCTCGCATAGTCAGCTTATAGATATGATCGAAATCATCATCTGCACACACTAGCTCTGTATATATTTCACCTTCTGCAAGATCAAGGGGAACAAAACTCTAGTTCTATTATTCTCAATACCATACTTCAGTGCTTAATATTGATAATGCCACCCATATCAATAGCCCAATATAAACCCAACAACACAGGATAGGGATCAATATCATCCACAATCTGTATAACTTCAAAGTATGCGAGCACCTTTACTCCTTCAATATCTACTACAACTTGCGAGAGTCGTCCTAATGGGATAATATTTTACTAATTTTCCATGCGGAGCTATATTGTGGCCCATTCCAACTTAGGTTGTCCCATTCATTGCCAAGTATGTTTTGGTAAAACATTCGTGTCATATCCTAGATCCAGAATAACCTGATCCATCTCATATGCACCAATCTGAGCAGTCAGGCGCATCTCCTGTCCAGTTCTTACTTTATTATTATAGATATTATTAACAACCTTCTGCTCCATCTGGGGCTATTATTTTTCTCCGTGGTTGTCTATCAATGTTTGGAGGTTCTCGATAGCCTTCTTATTTCCCAACAATACGATACAAGCCTATAGGAAGGGCTTTATCTCTTCATCTAATCTGACCATGTCCATATATTTGCTTGATGTTGAAGCACCCACTTCAACAAAACCATTTTTCTCTTCTACAAAGGTTTCTTTTTTGTGCTGTAACTTGAATCCTTCCTTCTTTTTAGGTGGTTTTCGGATCCAAAGATCAATATTCAACTTTGTCCCTTTGTCTCCACTAGTGGCTACACCACTCCTAGTGATGGCATTCACACTTGGTTCTTCTTCGTGCAGCTAAGCTCTTACCATATGAATATTATGAGTGGGAGTATGTGTTTTCTTTTCCTGCATCTTTGCAATCAAATAAGACAATCTTCAATAACATGATCAAATTTTCTAGAGTACCTACAGAACTGTCATGTTGGATTTGGATAGTTGCACGGATAATGACCTGCGTCTCCACAATTGCAGCAGATGAGCTACCCCTTCCTTGACCATCTCCTCCTTCTTTTCTTCCTCCTCTATTTTTGAATCCTCCACACTGTGATGGGGATGATGGTGAGGTAGGTTCAATGTGCATTCTATATAGGTCAGCTCAGTCAATCATCAGATCGAAGATGTGACAATGTTGTTCGTCATGTCCCAACAATGGGAAAAATTTTCAGAAAGGTTTCTTAAGTTCAGGCATATATTTACCAATGTATAGACAGTAGTATTTCATATGCATACCCATAGCTTGACAAATTGCACACCATAATGTAGGAGTCCCGTAGCGGGCTTGGTCCTCCACCTTGTAGATAGTCATTAAATATGGGGCACTGATCCTTGTCATGCTCGAAAAATTTGCAGCGTGTACACCATAAATATACGCATGCCTCCTTACCCTTATCCTTGCATAGAATTTGTATTATAAGTCAATTTCCTCTAACAAGACTTGAATTTTCTGGGTCCCGATATGCACAGTGGGTACCGATGAAGCCTCTAGCTTCATTGTAATCTATATGACTTCAGCCTGCGCGAAAATATTCTGTGTGTTTAAGGGCTGGCATAGATGTGGTAGTTGCATGGAAATAAACCACTCTATGTGTTGGGCATTATCAATAGTAAATCCTCCATCTCTGATAGTGCATTTCAACCTTTGATCCGTGTCCCATACATATTCATTCCATTCTTGGTGAATCTCCTTCAAGTCAATGACACCATTCATAAACAATTTTGGCCTCTTGAATTGTTCTTTTAATGCAGCCTTCAGACTATTAATAGTTTCATTAGGATTTTTCATTGCATACCTTATGTACCAATCCAGCACGTGATCTTGAAAAGCAGTGGCGATCTACGCTTTCTTAACATCATCATTATTAACCTATTGTGTTGTCCACACAACATCAGTGAAAAACTGGAATTGGTTTGTATCTTCATTCCTGATACCAGAGAAAGTAGGTAAATTCATGGAGTTGGCCATCTCTGTGATTTGTCGTGGAGGTGGAGGTGGAGGTGGGGGTGGAGTGGATGGCTTGTTAGAGTGAGATGAGTTTGGAAGTGGGGTGGATGGGATCTGAACTATGGCCAACAACCCAAGGATATTTTGATCTTGCGATACTTGTTTTTTAGAGTGCACAGATTCACCAAAGCTACTATTTTCTAACTCTTCGTCACTGTCAAATTTTCATTTGAGAGGATTATAAAAAAAACCTTCTTCTAGATCTACTTTGTAAGTTCTTCCACTGCGCCTAGTCGGGCCTCTACAGGACATTCAATCAATATGTCTGCACAGAGTACCATGTTCACACAATATAATTTTAATCCACAACTTTAGAGAACACATGAACTTACCTCTAGGACCCTTGAAAAACCTTCATTCAACTTCAAAATATGATACAAATTGATCAATAGCAAATTTAGTTGCAAATCCTACTAGGAAACGATCGATCCAATGATCTACTGCATGGGTGATCTTGTTGCTATTCTTCTCTAATTTTTGTACCAACTCCAAGGTCCACTAAGTCATTGCATCGTCCTTTGCACAGGTTTGGAATTTAGTGAGCCGATACAAGCACTCGTGCAACTCGGTCGAAAGGAAGAAAAATAAATTTCGTGGACTTCTGTATACATAAATTTTGTGTCCAAACTTCTGCACACAATGTAGAGTTTATTTTTTCTTGGATTATAAATTCAAGTGTCTTCTTATTGAGCCAATCTTGTGCTTTGTTCTGCGTCAAATGAAAATACATAAAATCTCCCTCAAAATGATCCCAGTCCCAGAAAATAACCATTTTTTTCTTGAGTGGTCTTGACCCAGGTTCAGAGTTATTGTGAAACCAACAAAAACCTCCAACTACTAGCCCTTTCGGTAGTGATATGCTTGCGCAGATAAAAATATCACTCAAAGTAGTATGGGAGGGGGGTGATGGAACCAGCTTTCCGCACCCTGAAGAAGCTTTTGATGTGGTGGCCCTAATCAAACTTAGTGCACATAATATAATAGATGCGCGCATGCATAGTAAACAAGTCGAACCCTTCGCATATTATCAGAGAATACTTCAATATATTTTATGCACAGTAATTAAATATACTTCAATCAAATCTATTTATCTAACATCAATTGATATTCATGCATAGAAGAAATTAACCATTAACATAAGTAAATACGCAATAACAGAATAGATCCACAAAAAATAACAAATAACCAAATCATGTAAGAATCCAGGTTCGCCAAAATGTCTTATTTATTAAGATATATGAAATCAATACATTCAATCCTTCTACGCACACAGCCAGTAGAGTCCACACATAGTGAGGACTTAGGTCTCTGCACACACAGCCAGCAGGAGCCTTTCTACCTAGAAAAACCCAGACTTAGATCAAAACCTTAACAACCATACATGCAATATCTTGATTCATTACTTTACTCAACTCAATCCTTACATATTTATACTATCATAGACGTGCACATACCATGGTCCCAAACCATGGTTTGAGACATATGGTTTTCCCCTTTAAACCCATTACAATGATTAAGGGACATTGACCTACCCTAAAGCCCATTTGACTATTTGCGTGTAGCACGTACACCAAAACTTAGACAAAATTAACCCAAAAATGTACACCCCAGGGGACCCCACTCCAACATGGTGGTAGTTGATAGAGTTACCAAGTATGCACACTTTTGTGGATTATATCATCCATTTAAAGCCAATATAGTTGCTACTGCATTTATGGAAACAATTCAAAAGCTACATGGAAACCCAAATATTATTGTAAGCGATAGAGATCCCATTTTTACAAGAAATTTTTGGAAGAAATTATTTTCTTGTTTGGGTACTCAATTAGCTCATAGCTCATCATATTATCCTCAATCTGATGGGAAAACTCAGAGAGTGAATTTTTTTTTTGGAAGGATATCTTCGTTGCTTTCTATCTGACAAACAAACACAATGGATCAAGTGGTTACCTCTGGATGAATGGTGGTATAACACTTCCTTCCATACTACAACCAAAATGACCTCTTCTATGGCACTTTATGGATATCATCCACCGTCCATCACATCATATTTAGGAGACAATTATAAGGTTCAAGCAATGGAATATCACATCGAGCATCAGCAAAAATTTCTCCAACTCTTAAAGGATAACCTCACTTTGGTGTAGAATCGAATGAAACAACAGGCAGATCAACATCGCAGCGAAAGAATTTTTGACGTAGGCGGCTAGGTATTTTTACGGCTACAACTATACAAATAAATGTCCTTCAAGCAAGCTAATAAGGATAATAAATTATCACCAAAGTATTATGGTCCTTACAAGGTGTTGCAAAATATTGGTACTATGGCATACATATATGAGCTTCCTGTATCTTCTTGAGAACACCTAGTTTTCCATGTTTCATGCTTAAGAAGGCTATAGGTGACAAGATCCCAGTTCAAACAATATTTCCAAAACTTGACAAGAAAGGAAAAATCATATTGGGACCTGAAGCAGTCATGGAAATAAGAACTCGATAGCTATGAAATCAATCAATTTCAAATATCTCATCAAGTGGGAGAAATTACCCACTGAAGATTCGACATGGGAGGATGAGAACTTTATACAGAAGCATCCACAAGTACTCAAGCATTGAGGACACCACTCTTTTGAAGGAGAGAGTCATGTCAGCTCCCCATAATACTAGTGTAGCCGGTTATTATTGTTAGTGTAACTCCATTATTGTTATTTGTGTGCCCATGTAGTCCTCATATTGTTATTATTGTTCCCCATAGGTGTAGCCCCATTATTGTTACTTTTGTTCCCATGTGGTCCCCATATTGTTATATTGTGACCCCTTAGATGCCTATATATAGAAGGTAGGTTTTCTCATTTGTATCATCCAAGAATTTTCATTTATGTAATGTAGAGGAGGTTTCCACCTCAAAGAGGCTGATTTCTAAGTTATGATCTATCTTTTCTTCTATATTTTGAGTTGGTTGCATAACACTCTCATAGAAATCTCAATAGGATTTTGATATTGTAAGATAAATAAGGGAAGGAGGTCTATTCCCATCAAGATATCAAGCACACAGTAGTCCAACACCTCAAGGATATTACATCTAAACTGCCACGAAACATATTAAGGTCAATCAGGAAAATCCTTAGGAATATACCAAACTAATCATAGAGGAGAAAAATGATAATTCTAACAGACCAATATTAATGGAGAAGGTAGAACAGGTGGTGCAATATATGCCTACTGGTAAAGAACATGGTGTGGATTGATTTAGAGTCAACTTCTTCAAAGCATGTTTGGAAATTGTGGGTCGTGAGATAGCTGAGGCAGTTGAAGGCTCCCACAAATCGACATCTGTTGTAAAATCCTTGAATTATACTCTAATAAATTTGATCCCCAAATAAAAATAAGTCAATAATGTAGATAGGTTTCGACTATTACACTTTGCAACGTAATCTATAAAATTATCTCAAAAGTAATTACAAACAAGATATAACCCCTTTTCCCAATTTTGTTGTTAGAGGAACAGGCGGGATTTGTGGAAGGAAGGAAAATCCTCGATAATATAATCCAGGACCATGAAATCAGTCACTCCCTTAAGGCTTAGAGAGGGTGGAAATGACTATGAAGTTGAATATTTCTAATGCATATGATAAGCTAAATTTGGAATACCTAAAGAACCTTTTAAGGCCCTTGGATTGGGGCATCGTTGGATCCAGCAGATATGATGTCATTTGTATCCTTCACCAGTTTCTCAATATTGGTCAATGGGGCCCCTGCGAAAATGATGAGGTGGATTAGTTTAATTCTCAAAATTCAAAGCGATTGGATTTTCTTGAAAACAATTTCAAAGCGTAGATCTCGTCGCCTTGAATCCAACATAACTCGTTTCACTGAAATCCGACATCAGATGCTCCCAATATCGTGTTCTAATTGATTTGGGAAAAAACAACAAAAAATTGGAATCTGGTTCCTGGTACACCCAGTCATCATTCTGTACATTGACTCAGCCTCTGACTGGGTTGACTATGTATTTATGTGGACTTGTCATTGACTGCCACTTGTCACGATGTGATTGGATTAAGGTTTGGTGTTTTTTGGTTGGTTGATGGAATTTTGAGGTGGGCTAATGAAGGAGTTCCACGTGGGCCAATCAGTGGTTGCCATGTGGCCTCTAATAATTCATGTAAATTTTTTTTAAGGGGTCAAGCTGCCTCCATGGGGTTCGAAACCAAGATCTCACACCTACCAACAAAGACCTCCACTGAATCTGCTATTGTCTTGCTTAATAGCTATGGTGTAACGGTTATATTTAAACTTTATTTGTGGCAACGTCGTAGGTGGGGACTAGGGTTAACTCTAGACCCTGTTCCACTAACCAAGGTCAGGGGTTAACCTCAAACCAAAGTTTATGTATGCGCCAAACTATGTGATATTGCATTATATCCAAAGTCACAACACCAATACCATATGCCATGTATAAACCATATATCAAAGTTTAAACTGTCTATCAGTGGTGGGTATATATCAAACCCAAAACGTTATAATATGTGTACAACCTAAAGTATTTGACCATATACAAAACCGATAGTCTGGAGTGGCAGAGTTCAGAACTGATAGCAGAATCGATGGTCACAAAACTGTCTCATGGCACAGTTAAAGTGGAAGTAAAATTATATAGTAGCATGTTTAAACCCGACAGTCATCACACCAATCACATGCTATGGTTAAGTTTTATGTTGTAGTGAAACTCACAAGAGGGAACCCATGACGGAACATCGATGGTTAAGCTGTAGTGCACAAGTCACTATTTGTATCACTGTTGATTTCATATTCAGGCCACCAGGAGGGGATCAAAATATTCTTTAGGTAGGGTTTCTGCTAACCCCAACCCACGGTCGAAGCCAGGCACCAAACCATAGTTTAAAGAGAATTCCAAAACTAGGGGGAAATGTGAAACCAACTCTGAAATAAATGGTCGGGAGAGCACCACTTGGCACCATTTTAACATGTCTAAGGCCGACTAAGGAAATTTAAAGAGGTGCCAATTTTCACCTGGTGTGGCGGGAATCTCATCGTCGCGGGGCAAATTTGTCACTGCATGTGGCCGCAAAAGGAGGGAATTGTAGAACCAAAACATAGTTACCGATAAAACATGAACTATTACCTCAAAATCAGAACTATAGACCAAAAAACTCAAAAAGCATAAAAAAAAAACCGAAAAATGAAAAGTGTGTCTTCGAGAACACACCTTTTTTTAGGGTCAAATTTCAACATTTTTTTAAATTATGATAATAACCAATTTTTTTCTTGAAAAAAGGATTGATTAAACACCCTAAAAAAAAAAGTGTTGATGGTGGAATAACATCGCCAAATTTTTGTGTGAAAAAACACTCTGAAAAGAGAAGTGTTGATGCTGGAATAACGTCATCAAATTTTTGTGTGAAAAAAACACCTTAAAACGAAAAGTGTTGATGTTGGAATAACGTCTTTTTCTTTTCGGAGTAAATTTTCAATAATTTTTAATAATGACATTAAAGATAAAACATCATGACTTTGAAAAAAAAACTTAAAATTTCAACGATAAACATGGCATTAAACATCAAATATCAAGTCTTAAAATTCTAACAATTTTTAGGCATGGTATTAAAGATAATCTATTATTGTGTCTCTGAAAAGCCTTAAAAATCCAAGGATGACATTAAAGATAAAATATCATGTTTCTGAAAATAAAATTCCATTGATTTTAGTCATGGTATTAAAGATAAAATATCACTTGTAAAAAAGAATAATAATAATAATAATAATAAAAATTTCAAAAATAAAATAACAAAGGGAAAAATTCAAAAAACAAACAATTTAAAGAAAAAAAAAAAAAACGAACCCAAAACATAATATAAATATATATTAAGTTATAAAATAATAATAATAATAAACACAGTTTAAAAAAATGACGAAATAAAACAATTAAAATTAGTTAAAAAAATAACCCAAAAAAATAATAATTAAAATAAAAAATAATTTAAATTTTCAAATTTAAATTAAAAAAGAAGAAGATTAAATTTAACAAAAAAAATAATAATTTAAATTAAAAAATATATATATAAATATGAAAAATATTTTTTTAGATTTAAAAAATAACAAAAATCATTTCTTTTTTAAATTTGAAAAAAACTTTAAAAAATAAAAAAATAAATAAAAAATAAATATATAAAAAAAAGATTTACAAAATTAAAAAAAAAAAAATACAAAATACAAAATAAATAAAAAAATAAAATAAAACAATTACATTTTGAAAAAAAATAAAAAAATCGTTGACCCCTCGTGGCCATGTTGGAAATTAATTCCAACTGCTGAAGTCAATCAACAGTAATTATAGAAGTGAAAGATCAACGGCATATTGAAGCCTATGGAAAGGTGGTTGCCTGCTGTCTTGAACCAATTGCAAAAGGATTGGAAAGCTGCACAGGTGCAGTAAAGAGCTTTGATTATAGACTGGAATAGGCTTTAAAGCCTTACCAGTATAATCGGCAGAATTAAGTGGAAGAGGCGGTAATCGCAAGACTTTACTTGCAAGTGTCTTGTTGATGTGGCAAGTTCCGCGTTCAGAACGAACAAACATATATTACAACGGCCTTTTGTTATGGGTCTATGCGATCACTCAAATCGCATGTTATATAACAATCGCCCTCCACTTTAAGCCGAGGCCCACGAGTGGTCCCACAGACCATGCGACATTGTTTTAATTCAATCGCAAGTGAATCAATCGGGGGAGTTTTATGTTATGGCCCGATTGCACTGTCAAATGGCAGACCCAATCCAGTTTTTTTTGGCGCAGTTTATTTTCCCATCGCATCCGTTTTTAATCGCAATCAGAACCTCTTTTGTACAAGGTCTGATTGCATTAACCAAAGAACGGACCCAACGTATTTTATACGGCAGAGTTTATTTGATTGATCGTGTCCGATCCCAATTGGAGATCGAAACTCTTTTGAGTGTGGCCCGATGGAAAGTGTTGAAGTTCCGGACCTGACGCATGTTCTATGGCGGATTTAAATATGGATCATCGCATCCGCATTTGCAATCGCAATCACAATTTTTATTTTGGTAATTTTATTATGTTTGAAACATGGGCCCAATACAATCATAAAAAAGGTGTTAATTATAAAATGGGCCTGACAGTCGGTTTAATTGTTTTTGTTTTATTGTTTTATTATATGCGCGACATATAAAAGAAAAGGCCCGAGAGCCTGTTGTAGTAAGTTTTTTTTTAATTGTAACACAGACAGTGAATGAACGCACAGTAGTGCGGATGAAAGAAAGTACACTGCAACGTGTTTTCTAGAGAGAGATAGAGTGTTTTGTTTGAGTGACAGTGAAGGTTTTGTGAACTGTGTTTGAATCAGTCACATATTTTGTAAATCCCTCTGTTAGAGGAAGAATTTGTAACAGTTTTTTGTGAAATAGATGTTTGTTTTTTCTGAGTTGAAACTCTGTCTCCTGTGAGTGAAATTTTATTTTCTCTGTGTTAAAAGAAAAGAGTATTACTCTCTCCACTGTTTGTTCTGGAATTTTCAATATTACAACATGGTATCGGAGCTAGTCCAGGCTCTTTGAAGGTCAAAGAAGCTGAAGGAAGGAGTTCTTTGTTGCAGCATCTTCTCCAGCAGAGTGAAGACTCAGCCAAAAAGAATCCAAAGGTATTTCTCTATATAGTTTTTGTGTTACTGTTGCAGTATAGTCAATTATTTTAAAATACACAGTCAAGTGTTTTTGAATCATAGTTAAGAGTGCAGAATGGCTGGAGCCAGCACTGGTATGGGTATGGGAAATATCCATCTCCCACAGTTTAATGGGAAAAATTATGACTACTGGTCAATAACTATGAGAGCATTATTTTTCTCCCAAGACTTATGGGAATTTGTTGAGGAAGGCTTTGAAGAGCCAGCAAATAAAGAAGAGTTTGAAGAGTTAACTCAAGCAGAGAAAGAGTTGCTGAAAAGCTTTAGGAAGAAAGACTCCAAGGCTCTCTTCTTCTTGTATCAAGCAGTGCATGAGAGTGTGTTTCCCAGGATAGTAGCAGCTAAGAGATCCAAAGAAGCATGGGAAACTCTCAAGACAGCCTATCAAGGCATGGACAAAGTGAAGACAACAAAACTTCAGTTGCTGAGGAGATACTTTGAAACTCCTTGTATGAAGGAGTCAGATAATATTGACTCATTCTTCACTCATGTGATTGGAATGGTCACACAAATAAGATCTCATGGAGAGACTCTTGAAGAAAATAGGATTGTGGAAAAACTCTTGAGGAGTTTACCCTCAAGATTTGATGTGATTGTCACCACCATAGAGGAGACTAAGGATCTCACAAAGTTTTCAGTGGATGAACTTCATGCATCACTGATGACCCATGAACAGAGATTGGGTAGGAGTGAAAACTCATCTCTTGAGCATGCCTTTAAGACCCAGATGTCTTTCGGAAGAAGAGGGCAATGCAAAGGAAACAAAAGAGGAAGAGGCAGAAGCCAAAATAGAGGTGGAAGGAATAGCCCTTCACATTCACATGGAAGGTGCAACAGTCAAAGTCACAACCACGGCCAAGGCAACAGCCAGCAGAGTGGTCAACAGAATGCTCAAGGATAGAGGTATGATAAGTCCAATGTCTAATGTCACTATTTTAAAAAATATGGTCATTATGCTAATGAATGTAGAAAGAAGCAGAATGATATGGGAAATAGAACTAGTGCAAATTTCACTAGAGAAAATATCAGCCAAAATAATTTGTTTTTAGCTTGTAATATGGCTGAAGAAAAAAGTGAGGATTTATGGTTTCTAGACTCTAGTTGTAGTAACCATATGACAGGAAACTTAGCAATGTTTTCTATGTTATATGAGAGTGTGAAGTCACAAGTCACACTAGGAACTGATAGCAAAGTTTCTATTATGAGAAAAGGAAATGTAAATGTTTTAACAAGGAAAGGTGCAAAGAAATCCATAGCAAATGTTTATTATGTTCCAGGAATGAAGTGTAACCTCTTAGGTATTGGAAAACTTGTCCATAAGGGGTATAATGTTTTCTTTAAGGATGATGTTTGTACCATCATGGACAAACCACCCATCAAACAATGTATTGCTGAAGAGAAGATGACAAAGAAAAAAATGTTCCCTCTTAGAATGAGAGCAGACTTGAAGAATGAAGAAAATATAGCAGCAGTGGCACAAGAGACTTTCCAAAGTGAACCAAAGGATGATAATTGGTTATGGCACTTGATATTTGGACATCTCAACTTTGGAGGTCTTAATTTGTTGAACATAAAAGGAATGGTAAGTGGTTTACCATTGATAGAGAAACTGGACAGCCTTTGTGAAGGTTGTATCTTGGGGAAACAACACAGAGAAAGTTTTCCTTCTGGGAAAAGCATAAGGGCAAAGGCACCCTTAGAGATTGTCCACTCAGATTTGTGTGGACCGATGCAAAATCCATTGCTTGCAAGCAGCCACTATGTGCTAACATTCATAGATTATTTTACAAGAAAAACTTGGGTTTACTTTTTGAAAAACAAAAGTGAAGTGTTTGAAAAATTTCGCAATTTCAAAGCAGTAGTTGAGAACTAGAGTGGGCTGCATATCAAAGTCCTAAGGACTGATAGAGGAGGTGAGTACATCTCTAAATATTTTCTACATTTTTGTAGCAAAAATGGTATTCATAAGCAGTTAACAACTAGATATACTCCGCAACAAAATGGAGTAGCCGAAAGGAAGAATAGAACCATAATGGACATGGCAAGGAGTATGTTAAAGGCAAAGCATTTGCCTAATGATTATTGGGCTGAAGCTGTACATTGTGCAGCGTACATTTTGAATAGGTTCCCTACAAAAGCAGTAATGAACAAAGTGCCGGAAGAGGCATGGAGTGGCACAAAGCAAGGTGTCACACACATGAAGGTTTTTGGATGTGTGGCTTATACACACATTCTGGATTAGTGAAGAAAGAAGTTGGACAGCAAGGGGGAGAAATGTATTTTCATTGGATACAGTGAGGAATCCAAGGCATACAGGTTATATAACCCATCCACCAAGAAGTTTATTGTGAGCAGAGATGTTCAGTTTATTGAAGAGAAAGCTTGGGATGGAAACATAGAGAAAACAGTGAATGTAAAACAATGTTTATCTCATGATGAAAGTAATGATGAGTTAGCTGAAATACATCCCCAAACAGCAGCACCAACACAAGAGCAGCAGAGCACACCCTTGAGGAGAAATGACAGTGCTTCTCCAAGCACACCACAAGGAGGAAATTCAAGTGCTTCTTCAAGCATTTGTACATCTAATGAAAAAGGTAAGAAATTCAGAAGTTTGAAAGATATTTATGAAAAAGATATAGAAAATGAAGGTATCAATTATTTGTTTGCTTTATATTGTCATGTTGATGATCCTGTTCATTTTGAAGAAGCTATCAAGAATGAGAAATGGATAGAAGCTGTGGATGAGGAGATAAATGCCATAGAAAGAAACAAGACTGGGGATTTGGTTGAACTCCCAAAAGGTAAAGAATTCATAGGAGTTAAATGGGTCTACAAGACCAAGAGTAATGCTGAAGGAAAAATAGAGAGACACAAGGCAAGGCTTGTTGTCAAAGGTTATAAGCAGAAGCATGGGATAGATTATGAGGAAACTTTCGCATCGGTTGCTAGAATGGAAACCATGAGAGCAGTGCTATCCATAGCAGCACAAAACAAGTGGAAAGTTTACCAAATGGACGTGAAGTTAGAATTCCTAAACGGAGTGTTAATGAAAGAGGTTTACATTGAATAACCTCTTGGTTATGAAAAGAAAGGCCAAGAGCACAAAGTGTGTAAGTTGAAGAAAGCTATTTATGGGCTGAAGCAAGCGCCAAGAGCGTGGTACAGTAGGATAGATTCATATCTACTGGAAAATGGATTTGAAAGTGTGAGAGAGAACCCACTGTTGAAAATGGCAACAAGAAACAGTGAAGGAGGCCTCCTGAAACATCTTTCCTGATCCTAGTTGGAAAGTGATCACCTAAACTAGGTGGGGACCACACATGTGATTTTTGTCGAAAAGTCTATTTTTAGACTATGTCTATTTTTAGACATATGGATCATGGACCGGTAGTTGCAGTATGCTATTCTTGGAGGATTGGTCATGTTGGTAAAAATAGATGGATCTCTATTTTTAGCATTTAGGTCGAAGTCTATTTTTAGACTGGCGGGCTAAAAATAGAACAGTCAAATATTATTTACCCTTAATAATATTTGGACTCTAAACTTCAGTTTACTCTCTTGGAGCACTTCAGTTTGACCCCTAGAGGTGGGGCATGCAGCTGCCAGAAGGATTTATGCTTTTCCTATGGGTTAGGTGAGCTAATGCATGGTTGACTTCAGTTAGAGCTCAAGTGGCGGAGTTCGGTGGAGTTGATGCGACAGTTAATGGAGATGGTGTTCTGGTTAACTTGTTGAACTAGTTGTATTTATTTTAACTGGCTAATACACTAGAGATGAGTTGTGTGAATTAAATATTATTTAATTCACAAATTATTAACTCATTATTCAACTAAAGAACACATTAGTTTAACTCAGTGCATGGACAGTTCAATGGCGACAAGTGAAAGAGGTAGATGAAAGGGTTGAGTTAGCTATCAGTTGTGACATCAGTTGTGCATTAGATTTGCACCACACTTGGAGGCAATTTCCCATGATGATTGCGCTGTCAAGCCAAGGAGATTCGAACCTTGGATCTCTATTTAGACAGGCCATGATTGCGCAATAGAGGCAGGGAAATTAGTGGGTGTGTTTTGAACCTGTGACTTGTTCAAAACCAAGCTAGTTTTTGTGTAGCTTTGGGAGATAGTAATGAGTACTTGTGAGGAGTTTTTACTATTTATTTGCTGCATGTTCTCTCCATCTAATATACAGAATAGTTGAGGGGTTTTCAGCTATAAGCTTTCCCCATACATATTGTGTTAATGTGTGTGATGATTTGATGTGCTATCGCTTCTATTCTTTCCGCATGTGACAATTAATTGTAGAAGAGATTATGTGTTATGCATGCAATTCGAAATTGATGTGTGATCAGGTTAATATCCATTGAATAAGTGATTTATTCAGAAAATTTCTACATGGTATCGGAGCAATATTAATTGTCGAGATCTATTACGGTGATTGCAAACTTATTTCCTCGGATAGAGCCTGCATACGGGCCAGATAGCCTCCGGATTCATCTTTCTTTGGAAAGTGAAAGGTCTGGTAAAAGCCCATGAAGTCAATCTCTGATTTGGAAATAATTTTTTCTCAAGTGTAGATCGGAAGCGATTGAGTTATCAGCTGGTGGTGAAATTCGAATTTGCAGATTTGTGTTCTTGGTGCCGTGGCGAAAATGTCTTTCAACGGTTTGCGACTCGAATATGCCTTGGAAGGAAGTTTGAATTATGTTGCATGGAAGGACCGCATGGACGCTGTCTTAGATGATAATGGGGTGTTGGAATTCGTGGAGAAAGAGATTCCAAAGCCTACTTCTAATGATGTTGCTGTTGTGGAAGCCTGTCAAAAGAAACAAGAAAAATGTCGAAGGATCCTGTTGGAGGGCGTAACGGATCACATTGTATCCAGCCTGCATGGAAAGGCTTCTCCATATTTAATGTGGAAAGATTTGACGGATCTATACCAAAGCAAGAGCGACCAAAGGAAGCTGGCGCTCAAAGATAGACTCAGGAACATCAAGATGGAGAAAGGCGACAGCATCGCAAAATACCTCACGAAGTTCACTCAGTGCAGAGATGAGCTGGGAAGTGTGGGGGTGACTGTCGAAGATGAGGACTTGGTTGACCTGGCTCTCCTTGGTCTTCCGAAGGCTTGGCACTCCTATCAGGATAGTGTCAATGGTTGGGAGAAGTTACCGGGATGGGAGCGACTGTGGTCGGATCTCATGCAAGAGGAGATCAGGAGGACTACCAAGGACGGATCTTCATCAAAGGTATCTGATGAAGAAGACTGCGCTTTGGCTGGAAAATCAAGGAAGGGGAAGGGAAAGGAGAAGGCTTCTCAATCCGGTGCGGATGGTAAAGAGCGTGACATGTCCAAAGTGAAGTGTTTTCACTGTCACGATCATGGACATTATGCCACGAATTGTCCACAAAAGAAGAAGAACAAGCAGACTGCTGGATCTGTAGCTGGTGAGGCTCTTGCCTCGCAATTTGAGCTGGAATTATCATTGATCGCATGCATGTTTTCTAGTGCATTGGGATCGGGGTGGTATATTGATAGTGGCGCTTCCTTTCACATGACGGGAGATGCAAATCTGTTCAGTGACTTGGTGGTCTCCAGATGCATGTTGAGTTGGGCGACGGTGGATGATACAATGCGACCGGCATTGGTACCATAACCTTTCAGAGGGAGTCAAGTAAACTCATTCTTTTACAAGATGTATTGCATGTACCAGGTCTAACAAAGAATTTGATCTCAGCCGCAATGTTAGAGGATAAAGGGTATGAAGTTGTCTTCAGAGAAGGAAAAGTTTTCCTTCGGCAGAAGGCAACGGGACAAGTCAAGAAGGTTGGGATTCGGGCAAAGAATCTCTACAGACTTGAAGTAGATGGGATGTCTACGGAGCTTCCTACTGTTGGGAAGTGGAAGGAAGACATGCAACTGAAGCTTGAGAGGGAGCAAGTGTTGCATGCAGGCGAGAAAGACATGCAATTGAAGCTTGAGAGGGAGCAAGTTTTGCATGCAGGTGATAGTGAACCTCGGGATGTGGAGCAGCCACAAGAGGATCATGGAGTGGAAGAGACCACTCATGCAGAGAAATTTCGTGCCAGACGGGCAGAGGGAGTGCATGCAACTATACCACCAGGTATGAGGTGGGGCGACATGCATGATTAATCCCATGAGGAGATTTCTGGGCAGATTCATGAGATGGTGTGGATCTCATGGATTGAACTTGGCTACGAGGTGCCCACAGTGCAACAGTAGCAAGATCAGTTGGAGTGATGCAAGCAGATCAAAGTGACAGTGTCGGATACTGGAGCGCGGATCAGAGTTGACAGCAAGTGCAAGAGTGCATGGGTGCAAGAGTTCAACAGCGCAGTAGTTCCTGATGACATGTGCAGTTGGCCAAGCAGAAGTCAAAGAATTTGATGATAGATGCTAGATGCATCAAGACTGATTGAGTTGTTTGGAGCCTATTCAGTTTCAGAGGAGTTGCAGAGCATATGCATGGAGTTGCATGGCGCTTGTGAAGGTTGCAGGGAAAATGCATGGAGTTGCATGTCGCATGCAAAGACAGTCCTTTCTTGTTGAGAGGGAGTGTTGAAGATTACAACAAGAAATAATGAAGGAGGCATCCTAAAACATCATTCCTGATCCTAGTTGGAAAGTGATCACCTAAACTAGGTGGGGTCCACACAGGAGATTTTTGTCGAAAAGTCTATTTTTAGACTATGTCTATTTTTAGACATATGGATCATGGACCGGAGTCATAGTGATGCTATTCTTGGAGGATTGGTCATGTTGGTAAAAATATATGGACTGCTTAGTATTTAGGTTGTAAGCCTGCCTTTAGATCAAGTGTTGTAATAGAGAATAAATAAATATTATTTACCCTTAATAATATTTGGACTCTAACTTCGCCATTTCTTGGAGCACTTCTACTTTAGTTTGACCCCCGCAGGTGGGGCATGCAGCTTCCGTAAGGATTTACGCTTTTCCTATGGGTTAGGTGTGAGCTAATGCATGGTTGACTCTGGCTAGAGCTCAAGTGGCGAGTTCGTGGAGTTGACAAGACAGCTTAATGGAAAATAATCTCGTTAACTAGTCAACTCATTCGCATTAGTTTAACCGGCAATACACTAGAGATGAGTTGTGTGAATTAAATATTATTTAATTCACAAATTATTAACTCATTATTCAACTAAAGAACACATCAGTTTAACTTAGTGCATGGACAGTTCAGTGGCAACAAGTGAAAGAGGTAGATGAAAGGGTTGAGTTAGCTATCAGTTGCGACATTAGTTGTGCATGAGATTTGCACCACACTTGGAGGAAATTACCAATGAAAATTGCAAAGTTGGAGCCAGTGAGATTCGAACTTGGATCTCTATTTAGACCAGCCTTGATTGCGCAATAGAGGCAGGGGAAATTAGTGGGTGGGTTTTGAACCTGTGACTTGTTCAAAACCAAGCTATTTTTTGTGTAGCTTTGTGAGATAGTACTGAGTACTTGTGAGGAGTATTGTGCTATGTATTGCTGCATGTTCTCTCCATTATAATATACAGAATAGCTGAGGGGTTTTCAGCTATAATCTTTCCCCATACATACTGTGTTAATGTGTGTGATGATTTGATGTGCTATCGCTTCTATTCTTTCCGCATGTGACAATTAATCAGAGAAGAGATTATGTATTATGCATGCAATTCCGAAAACAGAAATTGATGTGTGATCGTGTACCTATCAATAAGTGATTTATTCAGCAAATTTCTACACCCACCCTCTACATCGAAGAAAAAGATGGAAAAATATTGATTGTAGTTTTGTATGTTGATGATGTGATTTTTACAGGTAATGATGATTACCTTATTGAAAATTTTAAAACAGTCATGAACGAAGAATTTGAAATGACTGATATGGGTTTGTTGAGATACTTCTTAGGAATAGAAGTAGAACAAGATGAAAATGGGATTTTTATCTCACAGAAAAAGTATGTTAATGAGGTGCTTGAAAGATTTAACATGCAGGAATGCAAAGCAGCAATCACTCCCATAGTGATGGGATTAAAACTCAGCAGAGAGGATAGCAGCAAGGATTTTGATCCTAGTTTATACAAAAGCATAGTTGGCAGCCTTATGTATTTGACTGCAACTAGGCCGAAAATAATGCATGTTGTCAGTTTGATTTCCAGATTCATGGAAAAGCCAAAGGAAGCACATTGGCAGGCAGCAAAAAGAATTCTGAGGTATGTTAAAGGTACAAAAAGGTTTGGTATTTTATATATTGCTTCAGAAAATTCAAATTTAGTTGGATACACTAATAGTGATTGGGATGGAAGTGTAGATGATCGGAAGAGCACTTCCAGTTATGTTTTTCACATGGGTTCAAGAGCCATTTCATGGGCTTCTAAGAAACAACCCATTGTAGCATTGTCTACAGAAGAAGCAGAATATGTGGCAGCTACAGCAGCAGCGTGTCAAGCAGTTTGGATGAGAAAAATGTTGAGAAGTTTATACCAAGAACAGGTAAAAGGGACAGTGATCTTTTGTGACAATAGCTCAGCTATTGCATTGTCTAAAAATTCAGTTTTTCATAAAAGAAAAAAGCACATTGACACCAAGTTTCACTTCATACGTGAATTGGTTAACAATGGTGAGATAGTTTTGCAACATTGCATAACAGAGGATCAATTTTTAGATATCCTCACAAAGCCACTTGTGCAGAAAAGCTTTGAACATTTTAGGAAATGTCTGGGTATGCAGAAAAACCTAGCAGTTGAAATTAAGGGGGAGTGTTGGAAATTAATTCCAACTGCTGAAGTCAATCAGCAGCAATTGCAGAAGTGAAAGATCAGCGACACATTGAAGCCTAGGCAAAGGCAGTTGCCGCTATCTTAATGAAATTGCAAAAGGATTGGAAAGCTGCACAGGTGCAGTACAGAGCTTTGATTACAGAATTGGAACAGCCTTTAAAGCCTTACCAATATAATCGACGGAGTAAAGGATGAGGCGGTAATTGCAAGAATATCTTGCAAGTGTCTTGTTGATGTGGCGAGTTCCGCAAGCAGAATGAACTCACATAATATCACAGCCTTTTGTTAAGGCCCGATGCGATCACACAAATTGCATGTTATATAACAATCACCCTCCACTTTAAGCCGAGGCCCGGGGGAGTGGTCCCAATGTGCATCATCGCTGACGTTGTTTTAATTCAATCGCAAGTGAATCAATCGGGGGAGTTTTATGTTATGGCCCGATTGCACTATCAAATGGCAGACCCGATCCAGTTTTTTTTGGCACATTTTATTTGCCCATCGCATCCATTTTTAATCACAATCGAAACCTCTTTTGTACAAGGTCCAATTTCATTAACCAAAGGACGGACCCGACGTATTTTATACAGCGGAGTTTATTTGATTGATCACGTTCAACCTGTTCCAGATCGAACCTCTTTTGAGTGTGGCGTGATGGAAAGTAAAAGCAGTTCCGACTCGACGCATAGCCCTATGCAAGGCATTGAAATATGGATCATCGCATCCACATTTGCAATCGCAATCGTAGTTTTTAGTTTGGTCGTTTTATTATGTTTAAAACACGTACCCGATACAATCATAAAAAAGGTTTTAATTATAAAATGGGCTCGACAGTCGGTTTAATTGTTTTTGTTTTATTGTTTTATTATATGTGCGGCATATAAAAGAAAAGGCCCGAGAGCCTGTTGTAGTAAGTTTTTTTTTAATTGTAACACACAGACAGTGAATGAACGCATAGCAGTGCAGATGAAAGAAAATACACTGCAACGTGTTTTCTAGAGAGAGACAGAGTGTTTTGTTTGAGTGACAGTGAAGGTTTTGTGAACTGTGTTTGAAGCAGTCACATATTTTGTAAATCCCTCTATTAGAGGAAGAATTTGTAACAGTTTTTTGTGAAATAGATGTTTGTTTTTTCTGAGTTGAAACTTTGTCTCCTGTGAGTGAAATTTTAATTTTTCTATGTCAAAAGAGGAGAGTATTACTCTCTCCAATGTTTGTTCTGGAAATTTCAATATTTCAATAGGCCACGGGGCTGGACCGGTGGGCCACAGGAGAGCTGGGGCTTAGTTTCGTTCTTGGGTATACATTCACATATTCCAGAAAAAGGTTGAGGCCTGTTTTACGGGCTTCAGTGTTGGGTATAAAGAGACAATTAAAGGGTGGAGAAAGTAGACTGAGAAAATGACTTAAGGAAGCCAAGGGAAAGATCAAAGGAGGTCTCTCTTCTCTGGTGCAGCTCTTTTGGGGCTCGCTCGGATGATTCCTATAAAGGTCGGGTGGTATATATTTTCCTAAGATACAAATTTTGTGGCATTCAATATCAATCTGTTAGATCTACGACCTCAAATATGGTTGACTTTGTCAATGATACTCAGTGATCTGTGACCTCACATATAAACATGTGGTATAAAGAGACAAACAACGTGCATATATGGAAAAACCGCTTTCAAATCAAAAAACTCAAAGAAAATAATCACAGGGACGCTGCAAAGCACAAAATGACCCATCAATTCTTCCATGACTAAAATTTCTTGAATCTTTCACTGCCTCCAGCTTCTCTATACTCACAGGATCGAATTTTTCTACCATTTTAAGAAGCTCCTGCTCTATACTAGCTCTAAATTTGAAAAGAACATGCCAATATTAATTTTGAGCACTTACCAACGGATTTTATAGCTTTTTTTGTACTTTATCTGAGAAAAATTAAAGATGAAAATTCCTTGAATTGATGAAGAGATTGCAGAATTGATGGTGTGTGTGAAGGACTTCATTCTACGGAACTAAGTGGCCTCAAAACTAGTATTAAAGGATGATTAAGGCCCGGGGATTTATAGAATAGGAATTCGTTTAATTCTACGATCTCTACGTTTGAATAATTCAGGGCATATAGCCTCCACGTGAAGTTCATAGTCTTTATCTGTTGTGGAATTGTTGGTTTTCCAGATTGTACACACAACGTACAGTGACATTGAAGAATTCTGGGCAGTTTACCCATTTTCTGAGATTGATTTTGGGTGTTAGTAAGTTTTTTTGAACTTCAATTTTGGGACAATAGGAGAAAAATCTATATCTACCAAAGACTCAGCCTCCAAGGTGCGACGATAGCCTCACATTGGTTGTATTTTATAGGTGCACACGTTCTAACTTACCACCCTCGTGTTAAGTTTTGTTTTATTACACTATGAATACTTCCCCTCATATTTCTAAGCCCCCCTCTAGCAAAGGCAGACAAACTAAAATTACATTATATAGTCTCTATGAGTACATTGAGTCTTTACAAAGAAGAAGAGAAGAAAGAGAAAATCATTTTAAACTCGAACTAATGGCAATGCTTGATAAAAACCACAAATCATAAGAAAATAAAATAACCACACTCGAACAATGGTCAAATAAAATGACACCTTGAAAAGCGAAATTGAAAATCTAAAAGAACAACTACATAATAACTCAACCTTAAATAACACATGCAATAACTTAGATATTAAACCCTTCAAATAGGAATTTAATAAATTAATTGTTCTTGACCATGAGCACCAGAAACGAGCCTTAAATCTTATAATTGTGGGTATAGAAGAAAAAAAAATTAAAAGGCATTAGAAATGGTTAAACAACAAACAACAATTAAAAACAAAATATCAAATTGAAACAACATATCTCATGGAAGCAATAAGGTTCAGAAAGATACTTGAGCATAAACAGAGACTATCTGTGTCAAGGTCAGTTTTCATGAACATAAATTGGATATACTGAGGAAATCCCCAAGACTAAAATGAATAGGAATATTTATAAATGAAGATTTTATTCAAAAAGACCAAGCTGAAAGTTAGGAAAGAAGTCCAAAAGTTCAAGGATGCAAGAAAGGTCAGGAAATGGGCAATCATTAGGAATAGGAAAGCTATTATTAGAGATAGAGTCTCAAGCACAAGTGATAAATAGGGATTTTCATCACTCCGGATCCTCTTCTGGAACTGTCGTGGCTTTCAATGGTGTAAAGGTCCTATGTTAATTAGGATCCCGAGTGATATTGAACTTATTCTCTTAGTTGAAACATGGGAGCATGATGAATCTAGGGTCCCTCACCTCGACGATTTCACTCTTTGGTCTGGTTGGAATATGAAATCCTCTCAGAGGGGTTTTGGTGTTATAGGATGCTATATAAGGAACACTTTTTCCTCTCACATCCGATTTCATAAAATCGACCCCTTCAATCAATACATTTGGATCTAAATCTTTGATTTTACCACCAATAGGATCTTTCTTGCAATATGCTATTTCGCTCCTATCAAATCTACATCCTATAAGAAGAGATGCCTTAGAAATTGAAAAAAGACCCGTTAATCTCAATAGAGATGATGGGTGGATCATCAGCAGGTGTTGGATACCTACCTTATATTCATGACTTTTTTTTTTTTTTTTTTTTTAAGTCTTTCCCCTCTTATTGCTCCTTTATTTATTTATTTATTTTATTTCATTTTAGTTTAGTTTATTTATTTATTTGTTTTTTATTTATATTTTATATTTTATATTTATTTATTTTTTAATTAATTAATTAATTAATTATTTTTATTTTATTTATTTATTTATTTATTTAATTTTTAAATATTTAATTTAATTTAATTTAATTTATTTATTGATTTATTTATTTTTTAAGGTCATTGTTGTTCTTTTATTTGGACCTCGTGCATGGATTAATAAATAAAATTTATAATTAAATAAGTAAATTAACCAAATTAAAATATGAAATTTATATTTATATTTACTAAATAATTATTTAATAAATTATTAATTAATTGAATAAATTAATTAAATAATAAAAATGAAACTAGCCTTTATTTATTAATAATAATAATAATAATAAATAAATAAATAAATAATTGGTTAAACTAGTCGTTTTCCTAACGGCTAGTTTAGCCTTCTCTACATCTATTTAAACTTAATGTCCTGATCTGATCTCTCACATAGTCCTGATGATGAACCACATTGGCTGGTTCGAAATGCATCGACAATATTCCATTGCATGTGATTATTACTGAAAGATTTTTTACAAAGAATTGTCCTTTCAATTCTTTAGAAAAATACATCTCCAACTTCAGAAATGATGGTAATATCCTTTTACTCAGAGACATTAATTCTAGAACTGCTACTAACCAAGCCATTAGATTAAGCAACAACTCTAACCCCGACCCCTTGTGGCTTCAAGACGATAGTAACTTAGATAATAAATTCAAGAGAAAACATGAAGACTTTATCGAGAACTTATTTAGCACCAAGATCCTCAGGGCTAAAAATTTGTAGTTCCCAGGACCTAATTATTTGGAATGTTATTAACAAGTGGCCCCTCTTCAGTTAGATGATATGTTTCCATGCGCTAGGTAACAGTGTCGTGGATTATGCAATTTCTGACATTCTCATCCTCAACCATATTACGAGCTTTGATTTTCTTGATGGTTTCGACCCCGACTCTAACCACAAACCTCTGTCTCTATCCCTCAATCTTGCTATGCATACCACCCACATGGAGGACACCAATGAAAGAAAAAGACACATTTGCTTCGATAGAATTAAAACCGACCAGTCTTAAGGGATTTAGAGAGGGATTTAAGCCCCATGGATTACAATAATAACATCGATCAATGCTTTCCAACACCATTATAAAGTTTTCTAATTAGATTTCGTTTAAGCAGTCTAATAGAACTTCCAATCCATGGTATGACAAAGTTTGAAAAATTTCCAGAAAAGTAATCAGAGATGCTCCTAATGAAATCATTAAGCTGCATAATATCAATATATACAAAATATCATCAAGAGGAAGAAAATATCATACATTAATAAAAGACAAGATTATCTTATCCACCTTTCTAAAGTCGTGCCCAAATTTTTTTGGTGGAATGTTCTTGTTTGTAAAAGTAAAGATAACCATTCTATCCCCTTAGAAAACTAGGACAACTATCTTAAGAAGTTGTATGACTCCCTGGACACTATGGGAACCACATTAATCATTCCAATTAAGGAGGATGTATTCTCTCTTGAAGACATTGATTTTGGTATTAATAAGCTCACTAATGGGAAAGATAAAGATATTGAAGGATACCAAGTTGAGATCCTTAAAGTGGGATGATCTATCCTCATTCCTTATCTCCACAAGCTTCTCAATTTGGTTGTAACCATGGCTTCCCTCGGCTTTAGATGCAAAGCCTTATTGTACCTATGTTTAAAAATGGGGACAAGAGTGTTCCATCTAACTATAGGACCATTATGGTTAGCCATATCCTGGCCAAGATTTATGGGCTCATTTTGGAGAAGAAGCTTAGCCTTTGGCTTGAAAGCGATGGAAAAAGAGCTAAAGGACAAGTTGGTTTTATCAGAAATCACTCAACTATTGACCATATTGTCACTCTTAGAATCATTGTGGAGGGATGTCGCAATAGTAAAGTCGATATCTTCTGTTGCTTTGTGGACTTTAGAAAAGATTTCGACACTATTCCTCGAGATAAACTTTGGGAGAGACTTAAAGAGATCATGGTCCCTCTTGAGTTGAAGATTGATGTGATCTGTCTCTATGAGACTGTCACTGCCAAGCTTAAGACCAATGAGGGGTGGTCTAAAGACATTAAATGCAATATTGGTGTTAAGAAAGGGAGTCCCCGATCCCCTACCCTTTTTGTCATATACATCAATAAGCTAGAGGAGTGTCTAGAATCTTTGGGGTGCAAGGGCACCGAGCTTGCTAGTGTTCTCATTACTCTCTCCTCTATGCTGATGATATCATTCTTCTTGAAAAAATCCATGATGACCTTGACAAGCAACTCCAGATTCTTAATGACTACTGCTCCACGATGGGTATGAAATTTAATATTGACAATACTAAAGTCATGATCATTAAATCCAAAAATATCGCCCATGGTAGTTTCGTGTATAATAACGAGTGCTTAGAGCAGGTTTCTTCTTATAAGTATTTCATTTTTTACTTCTCTCATCATCTCAACTGGATTTATAGCATTGAGAAAAGGATTGTTGGGGGTTGGAAAGCTTATTATGAGATTGAAAAAAATTGCAAATCGGTCGATATTTACATTTGAAGTAAAAATAGGTTCCTCTTTGAGACCCTTGCCACCCTTGTTGTCTTATACGGATGTGAAGTTTGGGGTTGAAGTATATCCAGAAAATCATAGAGGAAGATTGAGATGATTCAAAAGAAATTCATAACCTACAACCTTAAGATCAAGGGAAGTATTCCCTATTCTATCTTCTTGATCGAATCTGGTTTGTCCCCGATTGAAAGTACAACTATGTTTAGATATCTAATGTATAAGAAGAAGCTTGAAATCCTGGAATAAAAAAGGCTCCCTAAAATTGCTTCTAACTGTAGTCAAAACCCTTACCTTCGCCTCAAGCATAGGTGGCATAAGGATGCCCATTCTTGGCTCAACCGTTGGGGAATTAAGGAGGAGCTCAATATGGGAAGCAAAGATAATATCAAAAAATACTATTACATCCAAGTTTAAAGACAAGTTGTGGGAGGGTCAGGAGCTGGAGTGTAACAGGAAGCTAAGATACTATAAGGAAGTGATCAAACCCACCCTTCATAATCAGAATTATCTCTCTATGTTGTTGAGCAATAAGAAAAAAATGAACATCGCTAATGTTGTGGTGGATTTGTCGCACGGGTTTACAAAATCGCACCAGCTTAAAAAGTGTGGTCTATTCTTTAAACTATCGGTAACAAGCAGAAAGTGGGGGAGCTCAAAAGCATAAAACTTAATGGAAATAGTATGCTAAAGTATGCTCTGGCTAAACTAAAACTAAAACAAAAATATACAGAAGATATAGAGAGAGTCAAAATGATAATAATGCAAACAATGGCTCAATGGCCTCTTCTTATTAAACGTTTGAAATGGAGAAGAAATTTTACCCACTTGCCAAAGGGCCCTTAGGCAATGGCTCTACGTCCCGATGCAAGGATGTTGCCTTCGAGGCTCTGCCTCTAATGCAGTCTCCCTCTCTCTCTCTCTATTGTGGTGGACTAAGATGTTGGGTGGCCAACTATCGAGTCCTCTTTAGCTCTAGCTCCGGGTCAGACACAATGCTGGTGTTGCTTGGGCAACTTTGGCTAGCATAACAATGTGATCACCATTTCTTCATCTCTTGGTGGCTTTATATAGGTGAGTTTCAAATCCTTCTTCCCTCCCTTGGTACATGATGGATAGTGACCCAAGGGAGAGGTGTGATTCTATTGTGTGCTCAAATATTCTTTTGTGTGCTCACATAGTGTGTAAGGAGGCGCTGGTGGCTATCCTGAGGCGGCTTTCACATAAGGAGTAATTGTCCTATGCTTGGTGTGGTCTCGGAAAGCGACTTTTTTCCATTTCCAAAAATGCGCGCTTATCGGGAAAAAAGGCACGTAGAAGTCGCTCTTCTCAAAGGACAAAGCGCACAATTCAGCATTTAGGACTAGTTCAAATCTGATTTTCTCAAAACCATAGAGATTTTAAATACTTCTTGATTCCATAATGTGTTCCTGCCTTGCAAATACTTAGGCTCGACATTAATTGATGTCGTCTTCTGTTGTACGCTTTTCTAGTGTTAACAGTTGCCCCCTAATGTGTGAGGTCTAGGAAGAACTGTATAGCCAAAATACATTATAGTTTCTTTTTTGTATCATACGCAGAGAGAGAGAGAGAGAGAGAGAGAGAGAGAGAGAGAGAGAGAGAGAGGTCTGCGTGTATTTTGGAATTGACAACACTTTGCACCTTTTTCGAGATAACCACGGCCTAAGGGACCCCCTGAAAGCAGACAAAAGATACAACATATTTACAAAATTTCAACGAGGCGGGCATGTCCCATGCTCGTGATGCTATAGCTAGTTAAACAAAATTGACAGATACATGTGCTGTCTGTGCCACTACTATGGTAGTGATGCTGGTGGTCATTGATGACGACTGCTAATGCCCTCAGGGGTGTTTTTTATTTGAAAATAGGTGGAATGTGGTACCCATATGCGTAATCTTGGTATGGAATATCACTGCGCCATGTATGCATATGTATTGGCTGGGACATTCCCGTGTAAGCATTGTTGTTAGAGACGCTTATGGAGGCACGGATCTTTGACGGATCTGATCAAAGTGCAATGGTTGTAATGTATGATACCATCGCGACATGAAAGCTTTTTCTGTGGTCGAATGTTAGGAGGATTGAAGACATTTGTGGAAATTGATGTCTCCCACAGTGCCACCTGATGATACCCCTTTACATGGGGAGGAGTCATCCAAGGTACCACTTCCTTTTTGGAAAAATGTGTCGGGGTCGATAAAAGGGAAGCCTTAAGCGAACCATGGGTTGCCGACCTGAGGGGTTGGGGACCTAGATGTGATGAGTTTAACATAGGCATGTTGGTGAGAGGTGACTAAAAACGGATGATGGGGATTCATTGGCCCGAGGTCGAAGTGTATTTTCGTAGCTTGGCGGTAGTCATAGTTATTTTTGAAGGGGAAAGTCCCTGGAGTCGGTAGGACTTCCAAGGCAGGTGTGAACTGGTTATGAATGTCGTGACAGTGTGTGCGTGGGGGGAGTGAAATACTTCGACCAAGGAAAATGGGGGACTATTTCCATGGGAGAAAAGGTGAAATATGAGGGTGAAGTGGCGAAGGGCATCATTTGCGGTCTTTGTACACTTACCAAAAGAATAAAATAATGGGTTTTGGTTTGTACAAAACACAGAGACGGGTACCCCAAAACATGAAAGAGGGTCGCTCACTGAAGGTGTGAGGATGGTTTTTTTATGGGGGTAGGGGTCCCATTGGTTGGTCTCATGTGCAGGGTTGATGAAGTGGAAGATGTCACAGATGGGGTTATGCTGATGGAGGTATGGTGGGCCAAATGCGATGAGCGGAGGTGCGCTTTCAATCTGCTTGTACAACCTGGCTGTCTGGGAAGGGGGGTTTTGAGTTTGAATGGTAAAATTAACCTTATGCATGTTAAATGGATGGGAATGAGGTGCTTCCCGAACTGAAACGATATGGCCATGGCGTCACTTGTGGGGTGATATATGGTCTACTTTGGATGACGATTGCCATGGAGGGGAGGCTCTACCGACCAACGCGGACGTTTATCATATGCAGGGTTAGGTGGCGATAAACGTGGTTGAGTATGAGGACCCTATGGTTTATTTATGATGGAGAAATGATGTCAGGATATGCAAAGTTTTCTGCGACTCTATCATGCTGAGGGTAGAATGATACCTACTCCGGAAATTTCAGTGAATGGTGTTGTGAACGGTTTGCGGTTTCTACTTGCAAAAACAACTACCTCAAGTGAAAGCATCTTCTTTTCATCAAATATTATTGAAAGACATGAAATTTGGAAAGGAAGATGGGAGGGTGCATATCTGTTGGCGCTGAAAAAATTATTTTTCCGGAAAGCAAATGTGTGGCATCACTTTCGTTTGTCATGGCATATTGATGATGGTCCAACTTACGGTTTGTGGAATGGACCTTCTGATCTCCTGTTATCGACCTTCGAAGTACTAGGAAAAGGCAATAAATATGGGGTTATGGCCCTAATCCTATTCATTTTTACTTACTGAGTTTTGGGAGATCAATGGTGATTGCAGAGCCTTTCTTGTTGTTGCGGTTAGATTGTGTACCAGGGATTAGCAATATTATGCCGAGGTAACTTCCATGATGTCCTACATTTCGATTTTTTCATTTTGGTGGTGTCGAGGGCCATACAAATTGGGTTTGTACAGCCTGAAAGGGACCTCTTTTCCCTATATTGCACGGGCGAACTAGGAAAAGAGGTGCGCCCCTTGCGCGCATTTATGAGAGACAGACGCGTGAGGGTGCATTGTTCCCTCGTTTTTGTGTGCAAGGGCGCGCCTGTGTAGGCAACAGGCGTGCAAGGGCATGCTTATCTGAGAGACAGGGGCGCAAAGGGCAGGGTGTTGTAAAAACATGGGTTTTTGTCCCTTTTGATGTTTTTCTCTGTAATATTGGGTGCATGTTCCTTGGCAGGTTAATTTGGAGAGAGCAAGATTGGCTGGAGATCCGGGCCACTCTAGCTGCTGATACTGGGGCGCGCCATCAGTTGGCTGCATGGAACCTTCTAAAATTTGTTGAGAACGAGTTTCTTCGGTATCAAGACCAATTGTTACGTTACATTATATAGCATTGGCATAGGAGGAGCAATATGTTCGTACTGAGGGGGACGAACTTGATTATCCGTTTGGATATGGATATATACTTCATGATCAGGTTACTTCCTCACGGTGAGGCACTGAGGTATCCACTCCCTACTGGGAGAGTGAACCTATACCAGTTCCAGAGGAGGCATTGCGGTGGTGCGCCTCTTACTGAGGGGTGCATCAGTATTGCATCAGTGATAGATGTGGCCGAGCGGTGTGCTCTGGCTATTATTGTGCAACTGGCGGGGTCATTTGCTCCACATTGGGCATTGGGCCCGCAGGTGGGAGTTTTACACCGTTTGAGGGGCCGACATTTTTTCGATTTCTCTCGCTTTTGTTTTGATGGTATGGTGTTGCAATTGAATAGGGTCCAACATGGATCCAAGTCATTTGCGTATGCTAGCATCCTATGCAGCATTATGTATGAGAGGGTGGTGTTGCTGAGGCCCGTTCTGGCAGTGCCTATTTGGGGGCCGTGAGAGCCACGCATGAGGAGGTGAGCTCCGGTGATGCTGCACGACAGTGGTGGCATGGTGGGTTGTTATTGGAACGAAACGATCGAGGCTTGTTTTGAGGCCAACCCACAGATGTTTTTTCCATTCCCGTATGCGGGAATGGACTTTCACGGTGATCCAGATATTGGTCTCCCTTTCGGTTATTTTTGGGGTCCTGCGGTATGTGCTTTATTTTTCTACATTTGTTCGAGTTTTAATGTACTTATGTGTTTTTTTATTGACACTGACATTCTTTTGGTTACTCATGTATATGTTGGCAAGGTGAGACACCCAGTGGCCCGAATGGTGGGTCACGATCCTCCGCCACGACCTCGGGGTGGTCAGGGGGGAGGAGGCGTAGGTGGACCGGGTGGTGGTGCTGGTGGACCTGGCGGGGATGGTGCTGGCCCTTCTGGTGAGGGTAGCGGCTCAGCTGCAGCAAAGGTTGTGGCCGAGCGAGCTCGTATAGATGCAGCTGAGGCGCGCATTGTAGTACTTATGACTCAGGTGGCCACTCTAGAGGACTTCCGGGGTCGAGTGGACCACTTGACCCAGGGGATGCTTACTCGAGGTTTCGTGGACAACTTCGAGGAGGTTTGGCTAGAGACGGTGATGGCCTACGAGAGGGATTATTAGTGCACTCTACGACGGGTAGCTATTACAGTGGCGACAACAGCTTCGGTAGTGGCACCAGGAGAAGTGGTGGGCCTAGCTGCTCCTCTTGAGGGGGCACCCCCCTAGAGTAGTTTTGTACATAGGGGAAGCACTCATTATGATGATGCTTCGCTTATTTTTGACGAAATTTGTATCTTTGGGCTGGCTAATGGTCAACGATACTATTTTTTGTACTCAGATACACATATTTTTTGATATGTATATGAGAGATCTTTTTGTGGCTCTATATGGTGTGCTATCTATTTCAGTTTATATATTTTGTGTTATGCTGATGGATATCTATGTTTTTTGTTTTTTATGTATGATGGTTTATTCGTGATGCATTCCAGTCTAGGATATTGTTAGCTATGCGATCAGCTGCTTGGTTTTGATTCCTTGATACATGTGAAAATTTAATGTAATCAAATTGTCTGCTTAATCTTTTGGCACGCAAATATTTTCTAAACAAGTTTGCATCTCTGGTTTCAAATGTTTGGTTTAACTGCGATACTACTAACTGGGAATCGAGGTAGACATGCATATGGCAGATGCCTTGATGGAGGGCCTCACACATAAGTCCGATAACAACATCATATTCTGCCTGATTGTTTGTTGTTGATCTGATGCACACGCCGTTTCAACAGAGTGGTGATCAGTCAAGGTGGTATATGACCCAGGCAGCTGCAGCTAAGTTTTGAGACCATCACGATGCTCCATCAGCAAATCCGAAATAGGGGTCAAGTTGGTGATCCATGGTGGCACATAGGTCTTTGGGTCAAAAGTATTTTAGTGTTGGGATTTTTGTGTACTCTAACCCTAGGGGATAAGGGCTTCTGGGGCCCTTATGGGTAGAACTTCTTGAGGTACAGGATGTTGACGAGGTTAGTGTGGTAGGTCCTGTCCGGTTCCACCAAGATGTATGGCCCCTGTCAGAGATAATGTTTGATGATATAGGGTCCTTTCCATAAGGTTTTGAACTTTCCTGGCCCTAAGGCCTCTTTTGAAAAATCGTAGCAAAGGATTAACTCGCTGTCGGAAAATGAGCGAGGGGTGATGTGGCAGTCGAATGATGCTTTCACCCTTTTCTTATGGGCCTCATTGTGTTGCAGCGATTGTCGCCGACTTTCGTCAACTAGCTCTATTTGTACTAAGCATTGTTCTAGAGGTTGGGTGTCATCAAGAGGTTCGATGGCAGTGTGTAAGTTTGGGATCTCATGTTCTATGGGAATCATGGCTTCAATCCCTTATACTAAGTGGATGGGAGTAAAGCGAGTGGAAGTCTTAACCACTGTGCAGTATGCCCACAGGGCAGAGAAGAGCATGTGGTTCCAATTGATTTTGTGGTTATTCACCATGCGTTATAACATATTTTTGAGTACTTTTTTAATGGCTTCTACCTATCCATTGGAATGGGGATAATATGGTGAAGAGAAGTCATGGGTGAATCCAAGATGATGAGATAGCTCCTCGAAGACTTCATTTTATAAGTGCTTTCCATGGTCAGAAACTAACTCTTTGGGGACGCCAAATCGGGCGATCACATGGTTGAACAAAAATCGAGCAGCGGTTTCTGCTATGTTGTTGTATGTGGGCATGGCCTCGGCCCACTTGGTGAAATAATCGACAGCCACGATGATGTATTTATGGTTGCCTGGTGAGGTTGGGTTACAAGTCATGAAGTTGATTCCCCACTTACATAAGGGGCCGGCTACTATGACATGATGCAAAGGGACAGGTGGTGTTCTTGCTTTGTGGGCGAAGCGCTGGCACTGCTCGCATCTTTTGACTACCGTGATACAGTCGCGAAACAGGGAAGGAAAAAAATATCCTGCTCGTAGGAATTTTTGGGCGGTAACCATTCTGGATAGGTGGCCACTGCAAGCACCTGCGTGGCAGTGGTTCAGGGCTTGCTCTGCTTGCTTGTGAGTGAGACATTGCCACAAGATTGTATCGATGCCTCTTCTGTATAAGACATCTCCCATGAGGAGGTATCGAGGGGATTGCTGGCGTATGCACCGACGATCGTCTCGCGTGAGGTGAGGTTTGAAATTTTGGGTTCGCAGGAATCGGAGAATATCCCCATACCAAGGGTCATCGGTTGCTACAAATAAAAGGTGTTCATCTAGTAGAAAATCATTTACTGGTGATCCTTTGGAATCTCCTAGGAGGTCAGTAATGAACTCTGCTAGGGCAAGTGCCTTTTTTCTTTTGGGAGAGCGAAACTGCAAGTCATATTCTTGGAAAATGACTATCCAACGGGTGTATTTGTGGTTCATTAGTCGGCGCATCAGCAGGTACTTGATGGGATTAATATCTGCTATGACCGTGGTAGTTTTTAAGACGATGTAGTGGCAAAGTTTCTAGACTGCGTGGATTAATGCCAGGGCAGTTCTTTCTTCGGGCTCATATCTTAATGTAGGGCCTGATAAGGTTTTACTGACGTAATATATTATGTGCTCTTTCCCATCTCGGCCCTCCTGGACCAATAATCTGGCCAACGTGGAGTTAAAGGCTGATAGATACAGGATATAATCCTTGTTATAGTCCAGGGGACTGATAAGTGGTGCTGAAGATAATGTTTCTTTCAACGCATCGAATGCTTGTTGGGCATGATCATCCCATTTAAACGAGATGTCCTGGTGGAGTAGGTGCAGGAACCCTTGAGCACATGTGGCATAATCTGGGACAAAGCATCTCAGAAAATTGGCCTTTCCTTGCAGGCTTTGGAGTTTCCTAAGGGTTCGAGGTGGAGGGACTTCTTTAATGGCTTGAACCTTTAAAGGGTTGACTCAAATCCCTTGCTGGGACAGAATAAAACCTAATAGTCTCCCAGCATTGACGTAGAAGACGCACTTAGGAGGGTTCAAGCACAGGTTGTATTGACGGACTCATTGGAATACCAATCGCAGATCCTCGAGATGGTCGGAGCGCTTCTTGGAGCGTACCGTAAGTTCGTCCAAGTAGGCAAGGATGAGGTGTGCCAAGTCGTCAAATATGTAGTTCATGGCCCTTTGGAAGGTGGCTCCAGTGTTTTTTAGGCCAAATGGCATCACCTTATATGTGAATGTGCCCCAGGGGGTGGTGAACGCAGTTTTGTATTGATCTGTATGGCAGATCTAGATTTGATTATAGCCAGAGAATCCATCCATAAAGGATGGAGCCTCGTGGCCAACACAAGCATCGATAACTTGGTTGATGAATGGGGTGGGATAATTGTCTTTAGGACAAGCTTTGTTCAAATCCCGAAAATCGGTGCAGACGCATATGGTGCCCTATTTTTTCATGACGAGAACAGGGTTAGAAACCCAAGATGTATAGGTGATGGGGTAGATAAACCCTGCTTTGTGAAGCTTGTCGATTTCTTGTTTTATTGCTTTTGCCTTTGATGGGTGCAGTTGACATTTCTTTTGGCGAACTGGGGTTACATCTGGCCAAGTGTCAATATGGTGCTCTACAATCATAGGACTAAGCCCAGGCATTTCTAAGTAGTCCCATGCAAAGGTATCTCAATACTCTTGTAATAATTTGGTATAAGAGGTTACTTCTTCTGGAGAACATGTTAACCCCAGTGAGATTTCTTCGACCTTTAACGGCTTTTGAGATATTTTCACCTTGATGGTAGGTGAAATATTCAACATATTTCCTTCCTCAAATGCATCAGGGGTTGGGATGGATTTTTTGAACCAGTCAACCTTTCCTGATGGCAAGAAGTCTTTTTATTCGATCGCATAGATCTCTGGTTCGGTTGTCTTGTCAGGACTGACTATTTTCTTGGGGAGAAATAGTGAGCGGTGATACCTTGCATCCCATGGGTAATCGGGCTCTATCATGGTTTCTAGGATATCCTCATTCGAATGAAACAAGGTCCCGAAGGGGGATTGTTCCTTTGTAGGTTTATACTGAATGGGGGTGATCCTGGTGGAGCTAGTTGAGAAACATGACAAAGATTCCATCGTGGATGTGGTGGAACCAGACGCCGTTGATAGAGTGCAGACAGATTGGGTCTGTACTGTCGTAGGGATAGCTACTCTTGTAGTTGTAGCTACCTCGACATCTATGGTAGATGAGCATACAACTCGAGTCATGGTTTTGATGCATGATTTCATGAACCGTATGTGGTGTTGCGTCGTCGGCATTTGGCGCGGGACAGATTTCCCTAATTGACCTTCTTCTTGATGGCGAAGACGGGGTGGATGTATTTGTCACATCCTCTTGGGTTGTCGAACTATCCATGGAATCCTAGTCCACACCATATTCTTGGGAGAGGCAGATGATGGTCAATCACATACAAGCTAAAGCTGTGTGGAATCTTGGCACATAGTGACAATGACATACAGGGTCATTGTCCCTACATATCTGACATGAATATTGGATATCCATGTTAGCAAGGTATACTACATGGACTGGGTACCATCGTTGAAACATTTCCAAGGTTGGGCAGTCAATGATGAAATTATCAAGTTCATCACAAAGTACGCACCTTTCGACTGGGGGAGGTGGTATGGCGGGGGGCCTTTCGGGTGATTGTCGCTCTTCCTGCAGGTACAGGATGATACGAGGCTCGTCATTGATAGATTTGATGGAGGCATCCTCTTGATAGGATCACTCGATCACGTGTAAGGCATCCCGATATCATGGTATTTCTGGACAATGGTGGGTATATTGCCCATAGGTGTCGCATAGAGCGCATGCGTGATTGGTACGCAGCGGCTTGCCTTTATTTTTTGTGGTAGGCTCCTTTTTATGGGAACACAGTGTTGAGGTTCCTGATTTAAAGCCAAGGAGTGGTTTTAACTCATCCAAATCTGGACATACATGGGTAGGATGGCCTATGACATCACATATGGCGCAGGCTGATGACTCCCTTTTCATGGTGGGGGTCACCTCTTTCTTTCCTCTCTTGGCGATTTTATTGGCTGTGGTAACCAGTTTCGTAATGGAAAATTCCCTTTCGAGGGAGGTTTTGACCATTTCTTGGGTTGGCTAGGGCTCCTCGGGACTGAGGGGCTTTAACCCAACTGCAGTAACGTTGGTGGCTCCTGTTCCTGAAGGGAGAATGAGGTACCAAACTGGGAATGCCAAAGATGTGTTGGGTAACACCAGTGTTGCCAAAACCTGCTGGGAGACGAAGCAAGGAGATGGGTAGAGGAAAGGGGTTTGGGAGGCGGCGTAGGCTAGAGAGGCTGCCGTGGCCGATGCCTCAGTGTCATAATTGCTTGAGTCTATGTCCTAAATAACCTCAGTGCTTGATGTGGACATCATGCATACCAGGGCCCCTGTGGCATTGGGCGATACCTTAGGGATAATGGGAGGATCTCCTAGGAGTGACCCTAGGACGGAAAACGGTTTGAATTGGCCAAGACCATATTCATGATACCGTTAATGACCATATGCAGCTGTATCTATGTAGGGTAGAATTACATCCGTGTTGGTTAGGGGATGCTTTTCACTATGTGTCAGATGGTCTACTGTAATGGTTCGATCCTCGTGGGGGCACATCATGATGCAGAAGACGGAGGATCCTATGGAAAACATGGCATACATGTAACTCCGCCCAAGGAGTATATTGTAATCCAAGTGCACATCCAAGACTTCGATGTCTATGTGGACTGTCTTGCCAGCTAAGCAGACCGATACATTTTGGAAGAGGCCGACAGGGGTCGAGGGACGACCATCGTATGCTTTTAGTCTGATGACAGAAGGATTGAGTTTGGGGGATCCTAACTTCTGCCACACATTATTTGACATGATTCATGTGGATGCATTCTCCTCAATGACACATTGGTGAATAGTGATATTCTGTACCGATACTAGTATCTGGAAGGCGACCATGGAGGGAAGCCTAGGGGTGGCTTTGTCTAAGTAAAAAGCCATGATGCACGTATTGGTAGGGTCGACAGCGCCTAATGCGGAAAGTAGGGCTTTCCGTTGCTTTGGGCACGACTGCAGTACTTCCAATACGAACATAGCAGTAGGTGACTCAGCTAAATCATCTACGATGCTATAATTGTGGTCTGCTTTGGAGTAGTTACTTACTCCCCTACTAGGCCCTTTTACCATTTTTGGCAATAGTTCCGCAGGAATCTTTGGAATGGTTAAAGGTGCAGTCGACGTGCTTGAACTATCCCCTAACGTATTGGTGTCTGGTGGGGTGTTGTAGCTGTGATTCCGAGTTTGGAAAAACATTTCTTCCCTAGCCATGTAAATTTCATGGTTTCTTTTCCCTGAATTGTCTGGGTTTTGTTGCTGAGTGTTGACCGTCCCTTGATGGGGGAAGGGTTCTTGCATCAATGCAGTTTGCTAGGAAGATTCTCCTTGTCCTCGATTACTCTGTAGATTTTTAAGCTCAGGGAGTTCAGGACAACGATGAGTATAGTGCCCATACTCACCACATATTGAACAAGAATGGTTTGTTCGTAGAGGTGGCCTTTTGCCTTGCCTTTGGGCATTGCTTGGCTCCTGGTTTTGATTCCGGTTGGAGTTACCTCCAGCCTGGGATCGCGGTGGGAATTTTTCCTTGCTGCCCCACTATCCAGGGTTCCCTTTGGGCTTTTTTTTTGTCCTTTCCTTAACCACGTTAGGAGGTTAGTTCTCCTGATCATATTGGTGTGGTTGAATTTAGGACGGTTGCACAAATTTCACCTATGCATTGTTTTGCGTAGGTGGGTTGTTTGCATGGGACTGAGCATAATACTATCCTGTGTTTGCACCTGGCCATTGGGGGGGAGCTCTTCCATCAGTATTTCTTCCTATGTACTGGATCCCCTCAGCCAAAGGATAAGGTCCTCCTTGGTGATACGTTTGTGCCTTATTAGTCAAATTTTGTTGCGGCATATGATGACTTTGAAATCCGGGTTGAGACATGTTCTAGGTGGAACCATGTGTGTAACTGGGATTTTGACTGATGCTGCCTAGTTATCATTGGGTCATTGACCCAATAAGTTCGTTTGCAGAATTAGACGCGCCTGGAAATTCTTGATAAGATTGCAGGCATGGGGTGTTAGGCAGGATGTTGTAGATGTATCATGACGGCATATAGATTAGTTCAAGCTACAGGGGTTTACTAATTGCGTCCTCTTCGGATGTGGGGTTGCATTGCGCCACATCCTTTGAAATATCTAGCGTCAGAGTTTTCAAAAATAAATTTAAAAGGACGGGGTCGTCGAGTTTAGCTTTGCATAAACTGCAACACCACCTCCATTCATGGAGATGCTCTGAGATATGGATGAATTGGGATTGTCTAAAATGAGTCAGTAATTCCATTCCTGAATTGTGGTGAATGGGCAACTGAAAGTATGTGAGGAACATGGTAGTGAGGGCACTAAAGGTTCCATGTGAAGCAGGAGGTTGCTCCATGTACCATTTCGTGGCCACTCCTTTAAGAGTGCGTTGAAATAGCCTCAACCGAATAGTATCGTCAATGATGCTATACGATGAGCACCATAGGTGAAAGGTCATTATATGATTACCTAGGTCTTCTGCTTGCTTGCCTTCAAACTTTGGTAAGTTCGAAGGGAGCTTCGTGGGCATGGGAGGCCAATTGGGGTCGTGTGCGATGGGGTCATTAATGAGCTTGGATAAATCGAGTAGATTCAACGCCGCTAAAAAGGGTGACTGAGAGGTTGACGCCATGGCAACGTGTGAAGACACGAAGTTCTAGTTAGAACAAGGGTTAGTCTGTGACATACCCTGTTGTGAATTCAACTGGCTTCCAGTATGGGATGCGCTCTTCTGCCCCCCAGGGGATGAGGGGGGAGTGGTGTGCGGTGTGGTTTTGGGAGACCGACTAGGGTTCCCAACTAAGGTTGCTCCAAGGAAGGATGAACCAACAATTTTGGCAATGTTTCGTCTTTGACGCCTAAACGGCGAAAGACCTGGAACCCCTCCCGATAATGGTGGGAGGTCCAAAAGATGCTTGGATCGACGAGGTTCCATTGGAACCATTTGGGTGTTGACTAGGTTAGGTTTTGGAAAAAATTGAGGGGATCGAGTCTATGATCACGACAAATTTATGGCCACATACATAAAACAAAGTGAAAATGAAATGAATTTTCCCTTTAATTTAATCTATGTGATCAATCAAGAAAAAAATGGTTTTGTTTGTTTGTGCGTGATACTCAAAATCCTAGAAGATCTATTACGTCCTCACACAATCAAAAGTAACTAGGCCTTGAGAATATTTCTTGCGAGTGCTGGCACAATGTCCCCTAAGAGTTGGCAACATCCCTAGTCAGCTGAAGAGAATCCACCAAGGTAAGGGTAGAGGGTTTGGCGCTTGCCTGCACTGTCACCTATAGGGCAAAGGATGCCCTATTTTTTGGCCACTAAGAACCACTGTCCCACATGAGTGTTCGAGTCTTGGGCTTCTTGGTAGTCAACCAACAGTACCGAGTATCAGCTGGGTCAGGTAGCCCCAATTGATACCACACGCACTACGCCTAAGCCTAACCCCCTCTGGCGCTTGCCTGATATGTCACTTATAGGGAAAATGATGCCCTAGTTTTTGGCCACTAAGAACCACCGTCCCACATGAGCATTCGAGTCTTGGGCTTCTTGGTAGTCAACTAATAGTACCGAGTATCAGCTGGGTCAGGTAGCCCCAACTAATACCGCACGCACTATGCCTAAGCCTAACCCCCTCTGAATCGGGTCTCTGCCACGCTTGAGTTTTCTTTTCCATGGGCTGATAGGTGGATTTTAAAGCTCCCTAAATACACAACTTATATTTTTCAATGTGAAGTGTGATCAAGGCAGCTTATTGGATGCCTACCCCCTTGATTCTAACTTTAACTATAAATTATTTTGTGGCCCCTGTGGGGAGAATTTCATGAGTTGTTTTAAGTTAGTTTTAGGTGGCTTTCTTTTCTTAGTGGGTGAGTGTGTGTGAGCATATGGTGAACAATCTCATAGTTTGAACATATGGATATCGGTGATCCTTTATAAAATTCCCCTAGTTAAACTATGTGACGTTGTTCCTTGCTCAAACGAAAAACATTTGCGGATAAGGGGCCACTTCCGAATATTCCTAGTTAATCTATGTGAGTAACTAAAGGGAGATGGTGAATCACAAATGTAGAGCGTTCATATGCTTGCCTAGGGTCACCAAATGGTGCAAAGGCAGCAGAGATTACTTGCTCTAATCAGCGATTCAATCCTAGTCCCACAATTTCCTATATGCAAAAATTGAATTTAAACTAAACAATTTCTACACTAGCTTATGCACGTGTGGTCTTGGGCCACTTACTTGGACTAGTTAAACTAAGTGTGCATACCAAAATTTGCAAAAACATAAATTGTTTGGAAAGTAATGGTTAATTCGCCCCCTATTTAAACTATGTGAACACTTTTTGCAAAAACCAACTTAAATGAAAACTAACTAAATGGCTACAGAAAGCAGCAGAAAGTGAGTTCCCAAAAGTTGTGGGATATCAACACAGGTGCTGGCAGATACACTAGGGGCTACCCAGCACACTTACAAGCAGAAAAATGCAGAATATAGGGAGAAAAAATATCAGTCTACAATTTGCACGTGAAAATCCTTGACAGGTGCGCCTTCCTGCACGCAGGTCAGTCTTGAACGCGTGAAATGCACCTCTGTGAGGAAAAAATGTGCGCAAAAATCCTGTAAGTAAGAATATTAGGAGCTACCTTCTTTAGTCTGTCACTTCAGTGAGTCTAGTGACTGCAGATGGGTTAGAGGACTATCAGCTCCACTCTAGCATAGACAAAGGGTCTCCTGCAAAAGATGGCACAACCACATAAACTTGGAACATGTCAGTGGAGTCACCAATCCTGTTGTGGTGGATTTGTTGCACAGGTGTACGAAATTGCACCAGCTTAAAGAGTGTGGTCTACTCTTTAAACTATCAGTAACAAGCAGAAAGTGGGGGAGCTCAAAAGCATAAAACTTAATGGAAATAGTATGCTAAAGTATGCTCTGGTTAAACTAAAAATAAAACAAAAATACACAGAAGCTATATAGAGAGTCAAAACGATAATAATGCAAACGATCGCTCGATGGCCTCTTCTTATTAAACGTTTGAAATGGAGAATAAATTTTACCCACTTGCCAAAGGGCCCTTAGGCAATGGCTCTAGGTCCAGATGCAAGGATGTTGCCTTCCAAGCTCTGCCTCTGATGTAGTCTCCCTCTCTCTCTCTGCTATGGTGGACTAAGATGTTGGGTGACCAAATATCGAGTCCTCTTTAGCTCTAGCTCCGGGTTAGACACAATGTTGGTGTTGCTTGGGCAACTTTGGCCAGCATAACAATGTGATCACCATTTTTTCATCTCTTGGTGGATTTATATAGGTGAGTTTCAAAGCCTCCTTCCCTCCCTTGGTACATGATGGATAGTGACCCAAGGGAGAGGTGTGATTCCATTTTGTGCTCAAATATTCTTTTGTGTGCTCACATAGTGTCTAAGGAGGCGCTGGTGGCTGTCCTTAGGCGGCTTTCACATAAGGAGTAACTTTCCTTTTCTTGGTGTGGTCCCGGAAAGAATTTTTTTTCCATTTCCAGGAATGCGCACTTATCGGGCAAAAAGGTTGTTGTGTAACCAACTCAAAAAGAGAAGAAAAGAGATATAAACGCCTTAGAAATGAGCCACTTCGAGGGGGAAACCTCCAATACATTACATAAATGAACAATTCTTGGATGATACAATTCACAAAACCTCCTTTTCTATATATAGGAGTCCATGGGGCCATAATGTAATCCTAGTGGGCCACAATGTAATCCTAGCCGACCTAACAATAATAATTTAAGGGCACAATAATAACAAAATGGGGGTTACAAGGGGTACAATAATAACAATAAGGGGTTTACACTAACAATAATAAGGGGCTATACTAGTGATATAGGGACCTAACATGCCCCTCTCCTTCAAAAAAGTGTTGTCCTCAACACTTGAGTAGCTCCGGTGCTTCTGTATAAAATTCTCATCCTCCCATGTAGAATCTTCAATGGGTAAGTTCTTCCACTTGATGAGATACTCCGAAATTGATCGATTCCGTAGTTGTCGAGTTCTTTTTTCTATGACTGCTTCGGGTTCCAATATGATCTTCCCTTCCCCATCAAGTTCGGCAATACTGTTTGAACTGGAATATTTTCACCTATAACCTTCTTTAAGCATGAAACATGGAAAACTGGATGTACTCACGAAGAAGCAGGGAAGCTCCAATTTGTATGCCATAGTACCAATCTTTTGCAACACCTTGTAAGGACCATAGTACTTTGGCGATAATTTATTATCCTTCTTTGCTTGCTTGAGGGACATTTGTTTGTATGGTTGTAGCCGTAAAAAATACCCAATCTCCTACATCAAAACTTCTCTCGCTACGATGTTGATATGCCTCGTTGTTTCATTCGATTTTGTGCAAATTCAGAGTTATCCTTTAAGAGTTGGAGAACTTCTTGTCGATGCTCGATGTGATCTTCCATCGCTTGAACCTTGAATTTTCCCTTAAAGATGATGTGATGGATGGTGGATGATATCCATAAAGTGCCATAAATGGGGTCATTTTTGTCTGCAGTATGGAAGGAAGTGTTATACCACCATTCAAAGAAGAGGTAACCACTTGACCCATTGTGTTTGTTTATCGGATACAAAACAACGAAGATATCCTTCCAAACATTTATTTACTATCTCGGCTTTGACCATCGGATTGAGGATGATAAGATGAGCTATGAGCTAATTGAGTACCCAAACAAGAAAATAACTCCGTCCAAAAAATTTCCGATAAAAAATGGGATCTCCGTCGCTCACAATAACCCTTGGGCTTCCATGTAGCTTTTGAATTCGTGTCCATAAATGTAGTAGCAACTGTACTTGCTTTAAATGGATGAGATAATGCACAAAAGTGTGCATACTTGGTAAGTCTATCAACTACCACCATGATGACACTCTTTCCTTCGGACTTAGGTAAACCTGTGATAAAATCCATTGAAATATCCTCCCAACGTTGACCTGGAATGGATAAAGGTTGTAGAAGTCCTGGGGTCTTAATTGTTTCCACTTTATTCTCGTTGGCAAACCAAACATTCCGCCACAAACTTTCGAATATCAGATTTAAGGCCATCCCAAAAAAAATTCTTTCTTCACCCCTGTGGTAAGTTTTTAAAAAATCTCGAGTGTCCTCCTAGAGGAGAAGTGTGCAATTCCGAAAGAATCTTTTGTTTTAGTTGGGAATTCTTACAAAGATATAAGCGATCTTTGTACCATAAGGAATCATTTTTCCAACTAAATGTATCGGATGTACTAGGATCTTGCTTTGCAACTTTTGAATGAGTATCCATACATCTTTGTCCTTCTTCCATTCATCTCTTGCTTCGGTTATCCAATCTAGTTGGATAATAGAAATGGCACAAAGCAATGCTTCCACCTCTTCATTCTTTCTTGAGAGTGCATCTCGCAACAAAATTCATCTTTCCTTTTTTTTGTAGATTATTTCAAATTCGTAACTCCAACATCTTTGTGACCCATTTTTGTCGTTCTTCTGACGATAGTCTTTGTTCCAAAAAGTGTTTAAGACTATCATGATCAGTTTTTACCTTGAAGTGTCTTCCCATTAGGTAAGTTCGCCATTTCTTTAGTGCATGTAGTATTGCTAACATTTCCTTCTCATAAATAGGTTTCTGTAAATACTTTCCTTTGATTGGACGACTTTCAAAAAGCAATGGGTCTTCCTTCCCGCATTAAAAACTGCACCAATTCCATTTCTCGAGGCATCACATTCCACAATAAAGGTTTTTGTGAAGTCCGGGTGTAGCTAAGACCGGTGCTAGGTACATTTCCTCTTTAAGACGTTCAAAGGCCTTAGTTGCTTCGAGGAGTCCATGAAAATGCATCTTTCTTCAATAATGTTGTTAGAGGTGCTGCTATTCGCCCATAATTCTTAACAAACTTGCGATAATACCCTGTTAACCCGAGAAATCCTCGCAACTGCTTTATGGTTGTGGGAACTTTCCATTCCTTAATGGCTTTAATTTTGTTAGGGTCCACTTTAACCCCCTCGTGAGATACAATATGACCCGGATATTCCACCTCTTGTACTCCAAAGAAAACATTTGGACTTTTTTTGCATATAATTGTTTCTCCTGCAATAGTTTGAGCACCTTGTCAACATGTTCAACATGATCCTTCCAAGACTCTGTTGTAGATTAGTATATCATCAAAAAATACTAGCACAAATTTTCTAAGGAAGGGTTTGAAAATGGAATTCATCAACCGTTGAAATGTAGAAGGTGCATTGGTAAGGCCAAAAGGCATGACCAAAAAATTCATAATGACCCTCATGAGTTCGAAATGCTGTTTTTGGAATATCTTCAGCCTTCATTCTAATTTGATGATATCCCGAACGAAGATCCAACTTGGTAAAATAAATTGCTCCATGTAATTCATCCAATAATTCATCAATCACAGGAATGGGAAATTTGTCTTTAATGGTGAGCTTATTGAGCTCCCTATAATCCGGACACATTCGCCATGATCCATCCTTCTTGTGTACCAACACTATAGGAGCGAGAAAGAACTTTGACTGGGTTGAATTATACCCGCCTCTAACATTTACTGCAATCATACGTTCAATTTCGCTCTTTTGGAAGTAAGGATATCTATAAGGCACGATGTTTGGAGGAACACTTCCCTGGAATCAAATGAATAGCATGATCATGATCACGAATAGGTGGGAGTCCTTTGGGAGTTTCAAACACCTTGGAATGATTGTCCAAGACTTGTTGGAGATCTGCAGAAATAGATGATTTTGATGTTGGAACTTCTAGTGAGCATAATTGTGCAATTATGCCTCGACTGTTCTTTCTTTAGAAGCTTTGTCATGACATTAGAGCTTATTATCCTTCCCCGGCTTCCCCAGCAATACCCAGTAATTCAACTTCCTTTCCTTCGAAAAAAAATTTCAAGAAAAGTTCTTGAAAATTAAAAGCTACCGTCCCCAAAGATTGTAACCATTGTACTCCTAGTACAACATCAGCACCTCCCATAGGAATGGCAAGCATTGGACTAGTCAATACATATTCCCCCCATGGTTAGCTTGATATTATGGCATTTTCCCAGAGCAATTTATAGTTCCTCCATTTGCAACCATCACTTGACATTCGAGTGCTGGGTATAGGAAACAATTTAATTCCTTGGCTACCTTATAATGAATAAAATTATGGGTGCTACCCTGAATCAATCAACACTATTACCCTTTTCTTCTTTATATGTCCTTCTATCTTGAGAGTTTGAGGAGTGGTAATTCTCGCCAAGTGCATTACACGATATGGTCGGATTCATTTCTTCCTCTTCTAGGGGTGGTTCCTAGTGTATATCCTCTTCTTGTTCATTTTCTTCTTCTTCTTCACAATCTATATAAAATAATTTCTTCTCAGCACACTTATGACCTTTAGTGTATTTTCTATCACAACTGTAGCAAAGCCCTTTTGCTCTTTTTTTCTTCCAATTGTTGTGGTGTCAACCTTGTAGGTTGTGGAAAATCTAGGCGTAGCAACACTTCCTTCTTTATAGAATTGAGTGGTAGGCTTCCTTGTCGCCATAATTTTACATTCAACTTTTCTTGCCAACTTTCGAATGCCTTCTCCAATGAATCGGGATTCCAAAACGCGAACTTCATGTTGGATGTTATCCTTTAAAGTGCCTAGGAAGAGATCAATCCTGTGTTCCTCCGTAAGATCGGTTACCCTTATATTCAATTTTTTGGAAGTCCTCAATGTGCTCGCCCCCACTAAACCCTTTTGTTTGAGATTTATCAATTGGGTAAAGAAGGTGTTGCTCTTTGTATCCTCATAATGCGCTATCATTTCCTCCATAAAAAATTGACCAAGTGACAATTTTTTTTATGGGAGCAAAGCCATTGATACCATACAAATGTATTTTGTTCTAAATGTAAAAGTTGCAATGCGTACCTTTTGCGTGTTTTGCACGTTATGGAGATCAAAATATTGCTCCATCCGTAGTATCCATGTTACAGGATCCTTTCCATCAAACTTCCTCATATCCATTTTTGGAATATGGTGGTTCTTCCCGCCAACATTCGAGTTTATGGAATCATGATTAACATTTATTTTGTTCTCATCATGAGGTTCTTCTCCTATATTTCCGCCATTAGGAATCATTTCTGGTTTTAAGCTTGTCATCAAGCCTTCCATGTATGCTTTTAGATCATTCTTCATGTCATCCATCTTAGCTTCCATGCCGACTTCCATGCCATCCATCTTAGCTTCCAAACCATTCATCTTAGTTTCCACGCCTTTCTTCAAAACTTCCATTTCATTTTTTGTTGTTCTTTGCGAGAGCGAAATTTGTTGCATTTGCTCTTGTAATTTTGATATGTCATGTTGCCATTCTTCATCTTCATGAGTAATAGTAGAGCCTTCTAAAGGCTTAATGGGTGTTGAATTATTTTTTAGGGGCCATTTTCGGACTCCAATATTGATATCTATTCTACAATAGGCCCTTGCAATCAATTCAACTTGATTCTTCAAACAAGACTTATGCAATTCGGGAAAAAAAATACACACCTTTTTACTAGCTTTGAGGAGCTCGATATTGAAATTGTATTTTCTCTGTGCTTGAAAATCTTCGATATCTGAAATTCAGCCTTGTAGTAGCCCTCTGAAGCTTCTTTCAAATGCCACATGTCCGACCTGATTTTGATGCTCCAAGACAAAGTTGTGTCCAATCTCCCACAATGACCTAATTCTGGACTGGTTTCAGTGAGAGCGAACTTGTAAGACTTGCCACATGTCACCGTTTTGTCCTTTGTCTCTGAAATTGATAGCAAAGAAACTACGAGTTCGTGTACTTGTGACCACTTTTGACGGCACTCCAATCCAATCTTCAGAGAGAGAGTTATTGAACTTTTCCCACGATCACCTCTTTGAGATGAAATTCGAGAGCCTGAAAAAGCACTACCTTCCACGGATCATATCTCAAAAAAATATGGCGAACCAAGTTCTGAAATTTTTTCGACGAATTTCCTCAGGGATTTCAGCTTCGCACCATATGAATTTCAGACTGCGACCCTTCGTACAAAAAAACTTTATAGCGCAAATTCCATGATGACCTGTTTATGAGCACTGAAAAAATACCTAACTTCCACTGGATGATATCTCCTCAAATATTGCGAACCAAGATCTGAAATTTTTAGACAACCTTCCTCAAGATTTCAGCTTCGCACCCTAAAAATTTCAGCTTCTGAAGCTTCGTAGAAAAAAATGTTATAGCGAAAATGCCACGATGACCTGTTTAGAGCAGCGAAACCCTAGAATCCAAAACCTCTGATACCAAATGTTGTGTAACCAACTCAAAAAGAGAAGAAAAAGAGATATAAGCGCCTTAGAAATGAGCCACTTCGAGGGGGCAACCTCCAATACATTACATAAATGAACAATTCTTGGATGATACAATTCACAAAAACCTCCTTTCTATATATAGGAGTCCATGGGGCCATAATGTAATCCTAGTGGGCCACAATGTAATCCTAGCCGACCTAACAATAATAATTTAAGGGCACAATAATAACAAAATGGGGGTTACAAGGGTACAATAATAACAATAAGGGGTTTACACTAACAATAATAAGGGGCTATACTAGTGATATAGGGACCTAACAAAGGCGCGCCGAAGACGCTCTTCTCGAAGGATAAAGCATGAAATTCAACATTTATGACTAGTTCAAATCAGATTTTCTCAAAACCTTAGAGATTTTAAATACTTCTTGATTCCATAATGTGTTCGTGCCCTGTAAATCCTTAGGCTCGACATTAATTGTTGTCGTCTTCTACTGTACGATTTTCCAGTGTTAACAACTAAGATAAGAACTAATTCCCATGAGCTTCAGAGTGAGACCGGGTGGTGGTCTATTCCTAAGACCCCATTGAATGATAGAATATGTCAGATTTGCAATTCTAAGTAGGTGGAAGATGAAAATCACTTCCTCTTAGACTGCCATACTCTTACTCACATTCACTCTCAATTCCCTACCATCTACCACACTTCCAGTCTTCTTGACCTATTAAGCCAACCCACCTATAGCAATCTTGGAGCACTTATTTCCATTCTCTTTGACCATAGAAACAAGATTTTGAAGAGTCAAACTTAGATTCTTTCTCCTTTCTTAAGGTCCAATAGACTGCATTGGTCTTAGCGGACGATCATCATCATCATCATCATCATCATATATATATATATATATATATATATATATATATATATATATATATATATATATATATTTGTGTGTGTGTGTGTGTGTTTTTTATTTATTTAAATATTCTTTTTAAATTTTAATGTTTTTTTTTTAATTTAACTTTTTGTTGTTTAAAATTTTTTATTTTAATGTTATTTTTTAATTTTTTATTTTATTTTGTTTTTTTTTAAATTTAAACTTCCGATTTTTAATTAATTTGTATTTTTTTATTTTTATTATTTTAATTAATTGTTAATTTTTAATTTTTAATTATTTAATTTTATCATTTTTTTAAATTATGGTGCTTTTTTTAAACTTAAAAAAAAATTGTTTTTTTTGGTTAATTTTTTTTTTTTTTTTTTAATTATGAGTTTTTAAAATTTTTCCCCTTCTTTTATTTATTTTTTGAATTTTTTTGTTTAAATATTTTATTTTTACAAGTTATTTTTGTATTTTTTTACACTTTTATTAGTTTTTTTTTCATATTTTTGTTATATTTTATTTTTTTTGTTTGTCAAGTTTTTTTATTTTATTTTTATGTTTTATTACCAAGATGAAAATCACCACACTAAACAAAAAGGATTGATGTTGCATCAACACTTTTCAAAACTAGCATGAAAATCACTAACATTTTAAAACAAACATTCATACTTGATAAATAAAAGAATTTAAAGTGCCAAAAAACTCACCATTTTTCTAAATCGACGTGACATTTAAAAAAAAATCAAAGAAAATTTGAAGTTCCAAAAATATGCTAAAAACAACAGCTATTCTACATCACAACTTTTCAAAATCGACATGAAAATCATGACATTTAAAAAGAAAAAAAAGCCATAAGAAAATTTAAAGTGCCAAAACTATGCTAAAAAAAGGGTGATTCTGCATCACCACTTTTTAAAATCGGGTGCTTTTTTTGCTACTTTAAAAAAATGGGTACCAGTAATTTTCCTTTTAGATCGGTAACTATGTTCCAATTGCAGTGATGTGCGAATTGTATGACAATTAGCAAACAATATCATTGGAGCATAACTCAGTCAGTTTTTGACCATTTTTAGTGAAAAAAGAGCCTAGTTAGGGGTTTTTGACTATTCTGGAGGCATTGGAGACATTGTTTTAGCATTATAAGAATTGTAACTTGATGTAAACATATATTTTTAAGCATAATGAAAGAGTCCCAACATTGGAAGTTGGACCAAGAGATGTATCCCAGGAGGGGTGAACTCCTTCATCATTTGTTGTCTTTTGTGTAACGTTATGGTATTGATGTCTTCTTTAATTTCTGCAAAACTGATTTTTAAAGCATGTTAATGTGTTAATGAAATTTACATGTGTTTAAAAACCCTAATCACTTCACTTGTAAATTTCACCATAAACTATCAAGCTTTCATATGCTTACAAAGTGTTTCTGATGCTTACAAAGTTGAATATCAAAAGAGGAGAAGGAAAGCTTTTGGTTCAAAGTCCTCAAGTTAGGTTAAGGACAGGGAGAGCACATTTGCCACAATCTCCACTACAAATTTCACCTCAAGTTGCATCTGAAGCTTCAACAGTCATGGCGCACGAAGGAGAGCCTAAAAATGTGTCATAGGATGAAAAGTATTTTAAAAAATCATTCTTTGACATGATATAAATGGTGAAATTTCTCTATGAAGAGAGAAACACAAGGTTTCCAAGTGAGAGCTCTAATCCTCCACAAGGAGATAAGCCTTCAAAAGGAGATGGAGAAAATGGGGATAAGACTCTAAAAGCGAATGGAGGAAAGGGTGAAAAACCACCTTTGACTCCACCATTCTCTTCACCTCTATCCTCACCACCATATTCACCATCATCATCTTCTACATCAACCCCTTCAGAAATACCTCCACATTCTCGAAAGGGATATGGTAAAACTCCATTTTTCAAACTTGGCATAAATTTTTATTTTCCTATGTATGATGGAGAGGTAAATTTTGAGAGATTAGATAATTGGGTTTATTATCTTGAAGTGTATTGGAGGATACAAAGGATCAAGGATGATGAGACCAAGATTCAGCTTGCTTCATTAAGGTTGGAGAGTGAAACACTTACTTGGTGGGAAGCCAAAACTCAAGAGGACATGAATAAACATGGTAAGGTCTTATCCTCTTGGAATGATTTTTTTGCTACATTAACAAGACAATTTTATCGATTAGCATATATGAAAAATGCTTTAATGGATTGGCAAAGTTTTAGGAAAGAAAACGGACAAAGTGTGCAAAGCTATACTCAAGAGTTTAGAAGGAGAGAATTGATATTGTGTGTGGTTTCGTCATCTCAAGATACTTTGCTGAAATACATTGGAGGTTTGCATAGCTAATTGAAACATACAATTCTCATTTTTAACCCTATAAATTTAGATGAAGTTTGTGTATAGGCCACACATATAGAAGCAAGCGGGAAACATGTTTCTCATGAAACAAGTGAGAACACCTTAGAGTCTGGAGAAAAGGGAAAGGGTAAGTTCAAAGGAAAATGAAAGAAGAATGCTTCCATCAACATGGAGAAAGAAAAAATCACATGAAAACATTGTTCCAAGGATGTTCGTGATGAATATCATTATTGGAAACTTCATCCAGAGATGAGACCCAAAAAATTTAAAAACAAGGAGAAGGAGAAGACAATTGTAACTACACAACATGAATTAGGATCTGATTATAGAAATGAAACAAATATCACAACCATGGGTTTGAAAGGTAAGGACATAGCAAGTACTAGTTGATGAGCTCCATCATTAGACATATTTGGAGGGGTTAGTAGTCACCTTTTTTCCTTCTTAGATCTTTTTTTCTTGCATTTTTATTATTATTTGGTTTTATGATGCTAGTATAGATGGTGATTAAGGCTAACATACTTTGAGTGCCTAATATAAGGTTCAGTAAAGAAAATCATGACTTATTAATCATTTTTCTAAGGACTTTATCATAAAGACTCAAAGAAGACAACAAAGAGGAATTATAGGAGGATTGTCTAGCCTCAAAGGTAGCCGAAGGATCCCAAAGATTCTGTCTAGTAATTCAAATTCCAAAAGCAACCAAAGGATCCCCAAGGATTCTCTATAACAATTTCAATTCCAGAGGCAACCAAGAAACTCAAAGAGGAGTGCACCCAATCCTTTTTCACTGGGAGTCAAGTGGAATCAATCACCATTTTCTAGGGAGCTATTAGTACCTGCCCTGTAGAAGAAATAGATTAGAGATAAAGCTAAGAAGAGTTAATATATTCTAGCCTTGATTCCATTCAGAACTATTGTTGGTAGCTATTGAAAATTTTGTTTTATTTAGGGATCAAACTTTCAGAGATGTATGTTTTTATTCTTTTATTAAATGAGTTGACTAATTTCATTTGAATGATTTAAGTTTTAGAGATCTAGGCTCATGGGTTGGCGCCCAATCCATGTGCCTCAGCTTCTCTGTTATTACTATCTTTTCCATTATGTCATTTAGCTAGTTTTTCTTCTACCATTTAAGTTAGATCTACTTCTAATAAATTTCATTGTTGTTTAGTTTTTGTGTTGCTGTAGTTTTTAATTTCTTATGTGTAGTAAAATAGAGGAAAACTCAAAAAAATATGGTCAAGTATTCCCCTCTCATCTCTTTCAATAGAGTTTGAGTAGGGCAGACCTTCCCACAGGCCAAAATTTCTTTCTGTTTGAGTTTTGGGAAGAATTTGTATTACCGAGTCCAAGAATTTCTTTCACTGTTTTATCACACATTTCGGCCTGTTTCCCATGCATAATCCACATGTGTGTTTCATTTCTGAGCACTACTCTTACGCCTCCATTCCCCTCCTTTTCTTCTCATCTTAACACTGTACTTACCTTTTCTTTGCCTAATACACTTAAGCCCTTCAAAGCCTTATTTCTCTATTTTTTTCCGTTGACGACCTGTTGTGATCTCGTGATTTGGTAGACTGGCATACCAAATGAAAAGGAAAAATGAAACCAATATTTAGAGTTCTAGGACCTAGCCTTCCTAGACTCAGAGAGGGATCTCTCAAATTGTTTTGCAAAGGATATGTGCTTGTTTGCTTTTAAGGATTGATTTTAGGCTAGTTATGAAGTATGAGGTTTGTTTGTTTGTTTTGCTTGGGTATGATGATCAAAGAGCATAGATAGAATGAGGAAATCTCTAAGTAATTGGGCAATGGAGTCAAATGAAAGTCATGATATGTTCATCAATGGATCGGGGAGTATCATAGGGAAAATCTAACTTGGCCAGTGGATCTTTACAGTTTTAGAGATAATGAGGTGAACATTAAGGATAAGAATGAAAATTAGGACAAAGAGAAATTAAGAATTCTTTATCATGTACTTTAAACAAGAAACATCTTTCAAGGCATCTGTTTTGAAGCAAGCCAAAGGACAGGGCAAACCATAGACTTCTTTGGACATACTTTTAATAAGCAAACCTTCCAGAAAACAATCTAGAAATCAAAAGACTACTTTCAGATAAGAAAACATATAAGATAAATAGTAAGAGCAGCCTAAGATCAAATAGAAATAATCTAATCTGCTTTTGACTAACTCTTTAGGAATCTTTAAAGCAACCTTTTGAGGCAGTCTAGAGGATAGGGCACACCATAGAATTCCCTGGTTTAGAATCTACTAAGCATAATTTGAAAATATCTTTAAAAAAAAAATCTAAATTTTTACTCAAAGGAGCATGGACTCACCACTTAATTTCCTGGTTTCACTCTATTGAAATCATTCCTCAAAACAACCTCTCAAGCTGTACTCAAAGGAACATGGAATTACCAAAAGGGAGACTCATTGGTTATACTCTATTGAATCATTTCTAAAATAACAAGCTATATGGAATTGGAGGGAACGTAAGAATCCTCCAATCAGATCTTGCAGAAGAAAACATGTAATATTCCTTTTTCAGGATTGCTCATAAATCAAGCATAAAAAACGTATTTCCATAAAAATATGCAATAAAATAGTGAAATGGACTCTTGGATCCCATATATTAATCAATATACAACATAAATCCAAGAATAGAGCTTAAAAAAATCAAACTAGGTGGGATAAACAAGCCTCCCACACTAGTGTAGCTAAAAATGGTGAAAAACCCCGAGACTGCAAAATGCCGGAGCAGCTGCTCAAGAGACTAAATAGTCTAAGAGAGGGTTTACACATAAAATGATAGGATAAAAATATATCTACTCATGTATTTATAACTAATGCTGAGGTACAAAGATCTAATCTCCTATACAAAATACAAAAGAAACCGACAAGGGTTTCTTGTCAAACACTCTATATATAAAAGGCGATATTCAGGATATGACTAGATAATCACTGCAACACTAAAGTATGTGAGTGTAGAAGGCTGAAATATGTATGATATTATGTATAACCTCAAGGGCTTCCTCCCATGAAAGGATGAACCTCTCAATCATAAGGAAACACTGCAATGGAGCCACCAAACCATGCAATGAACACTGCCTCCAAAATAACGCACTCCATAGTAGAAACATCACTGGGAGGGTAAGAGAAAAGTGTGTTCTGATACCACAGATATGAAATAAGTCCGGGAGCTCTCCAAATAGATCTCTCAAGTGAAGGAAACCTTCCTTCAATGAGAAACTAGCTCAGAAGCCGGGATTCCAATCCCTTCCACTGCTGCACCCAGCAACACTACACAAACTCCGACAAGTTGTGCTGATGAAGATGGCTAAAGCTTGGACTAAAAACTTGATGTATAATGATGAATAAAAACTCTCCCAATGAGCTCCTCAAAGGAAAGAGGTGGGATTCCTGCCCGGGAATACCCAGTGCTAAACAACACTGCAACTTTGCTAAGCAGCAAAGCAGCAACAATTCTTGGCAGAAAAGAATTATAATTCTACAACATGATGAATAATGCTGCCATCCCCTTCCTTATATAATATGTGAGTTTTCTTTCCCTTGGCCCCACTCACTTAGGTTACTTCTAACCCAAGTTACATTTCCCTCCAAAATTGCGTTATCCATCCTAGGATTCCTCCTCCACTAAAACTGCGCTGTTGACTTGGTCAAAGAAGCTTCATTTTAACCTTGTTCACACATGGAGGTGTTTTATTAGGCTTGAAATAGTGTCCCTTTCACAATTGGAGTATTTTATTCCTCCTTAGGAGACTTATGGGCTTTTCTACCCATTTATTTACTGGCTACAACTACTGCTAACTCTAATGTTCCATTTAGCTTGGAAGCTAAATTTTTGGAACATTATAGTCCTCCCCTCCAAAATATTTTCCTGTACTTAAGAAAATGCATAAGGAGAACAAAATTTCTCCCCTCATGTGGCCTCCATCAATAGCCTCCATCACTGCATCAAGAGAATCTGCAAATAAACTGTCATCCAATGCTTCCTCCCAAGTGTGCAAAACCAAAGTGTCTGCATCAATAAAAGGTGGAAAGTGTGAGTGGAAACATGCTATCTATCTCATGGCCTCCACAAAGTAGGAGTGATGATAAACATGGTGAATGAATGCCTCCCTCACCCATGCAATCATCCAAATGAAGTGAGTCACCCTCCAACATGGTAACTCATGAAAAGTCTCTTCCACCTTGTGCTCCTGAAATATAGGTTGGTTGAATAAGTGAACATGATAGGAAAGAAGGCCTATCCCACGCTAGCCTCCGATCCACTTATGATAAGTGTATAAGGCATTCTGATCTTGGCCTGAAACATGATGGCCCTCCAATGGCTAGAAGAAGATTGAGCCTCCAAGGACTCCTCCCAGGACTCTTCCTCCAAAATCATGACTCATGCCAACCCAAACCATTCCATTCAAGATGAATGGCACATCATCACCACATGGCATCCAAATCAGAAAATGGCTGAAGGTTATGTGCAAGCTTGGATGATACATATGGTATCTCTGGTGGATACAGTGCAGTTCCCCCAATTGCTGGTTGAGAATGTCATAAGGCAAGTGGTCCTGCAACAAGTTACAAGTTGTATATGTTTGTTCTCCCAACATGGGGAAGTAAGCATCAATGTATGTCAGCTGTACATATATAAGATAACAATACACTTACCCATAGTCATGTATAGATGAGCTACTATCATCATAAACATTGGCCCTAAAGTGACCATGAAACCCAAAAATACTCTTTCTCTTTTGAGGAGAAATGCACTATTAAAACATGGTGGGAAAGTACAAATAATCAATGGAGTAATCGACAAGTACAAAAATGCATTTCCTACCATACATAGTGAGTATGCTAAAAGTGAGGTCCATGTATAAGCTCTCACATGAGGATTCCCTCACAAAAATCTGTATGAAGAAGGGATACACATACTCTTTGGAACACTCCATCAATAAGAACACACTCTCATGTGACAGCGTTTTAGGCCTTAAGAATAAGGCTCCATGACTTCTCCCTTTGACATTTCACATGCCAAATCCATCCACCATCATGCTGCTATGTGAGAAGATCATCTTTCGGCATGGAAGTCTCTCATGATCTTTCAATACTGAAGGGTAGCCTCCTTGCACCATGAATGTGCCTTTCTTCTCTTCAGAAATATCATGAAAAGTATGGGAAGCATTTTTCCCATACTCCCTCAAGTGCAACCATAGCAACAATAAACTTTGTTGCTGCCTCATCTCTCCCTCATACAAGCTTCCTTTGAACAAGAACACATCAACAATACATGGAAGCAAGATACAATAAAAACAAGTTATCAATTGACAACCGAAGAGTGAATCTTGGTCCCTCTCATGGAACCAGCGCAGTGCACCCTTGGCCTGCATAAAAATAAGAATCAATAAGTTCTTTAATAGCCACTTGTGTGCTGCCATAGTCATCTCATAAGATGAGAACATGAAGTCACAATATGGTGTCATTGGTGCACACCAAGAGACATATGGCTTCCCCCATAGCTCATAAAAAAGATAGCCAAGATCAATGCTACGAGTAGCTGCAAGTACATCATCATATAACATGCAAGAAGAAATATTTCTTCTTGTTACATCATGTTGCTCAAATAAAGGAAAGAAGTAAAATACAAAACATGAAATGATACCTCCTCCATTATGTACTTGAGGTCTTGAGCTGAAATGGCTCAACTGGAAATTCTCCCTCACTCCCAATGAGTAGGAAGGTAGCTATGACATCCTCTCTATCACCATCCGGGCTATGAATTTCTCCATATGTTGATATATGTCATGCTGGATTCCCTCCCAAGTGAACTCCTCCATCAATTGGAAATATGCTTCAAAGTGCATAGAAGAGAAGTCCTCATGTGTTGCATGTAGCAGCTTCTCCTTGAGACTAGAAGATCTAGTCAAGAAGATCCTGCTATAGGAATAGATGACCACATCTCTCACCAGGTATATTTCATCTCCATATGGGTCATCAAGAATCATGCATGGACCAAGATCCTTGGAGTACTTTACCAAAAGCTGAGATCTCCAATAAGGATCAATCCTCCTCAGTGAAAGCGCTGGTGATCTGGCATGTGAAGTTCCACTCATGCTGCTGCCTGCTACTTTGACATCCCCCATGCCAAATTTCTCTTGAAAACTCTTCACCTCTCCAAAATCCAAGAGTGGTGAACCCAAAGACAAGACATCTCTCATCAACTAAAGATTAGGTGGCCTCACAGGTGGAATGCCTCCATGAAGTGAGACATCAATGTCAAGAGTAGACTGCATAGGTGATTGGGAAATCTTGCCCCAGCTTCTACAGTGCAAATCAGTCTGCCTATTCCTTGCATTGGCTCTCTGAAATAGAGAAGTGTGTATGCCTCTCATCAACTGATGCTGCTCTTCCTCCTTTCCTCCTCCTTCTAGCTGCAATGTTGCACAATCATTCTGCTCAGTGATTGTGCTTGGACCTCTATGTATGAGATCCTGGGGAACTTCTTGCAAAGATACAAGAATCCCTCCTGTGGGATCATGTGCTCCTCCCTCCTTTGAATGAGGCACTGGATATGCTCTAGATGTGACAGCGCTGTTGCCCTCTTCTCCATCAATGTGTGTAGGCAACATCTCATCAATTGGATCTCTTTGTGAAAAAGTGATCCCCATGCCCTCTTGTTCAAGAGTATGAACTGGAAGTTCTACTTCTGGCAATGTGTAATTCAAGACATCATCTCCTCTTATGGTTTTCTGAAATGGAGTTTCATCCATCACATGCAAGGGTTTTTTTTCTCAAGTTTTCCTTGCTCATGTGTCTTAAGAAGTTTTTCACCAAACCTCTCCATCAATGTTTTTATGAAACTTGCAAAAGAGAAAGTATTGGAATTCTTTAAGGAACAATATTCAAAATTCCACCATGCATGAGAACCATACATTACACTTCCAGAAGTAGAGCTCAAAGAAATAACCCTAGGAGGGTTATTCGGATCTCCTTATCCTCGGTATCTTGAAAAGTGCTCAAAGAGTGAGCTACAACAACATATGAGCATAATCATGAAACTCTGCAAAACTGTACATATCAATATATAGAATACAATACAGCCATCATGTTTATTAATAGATCAGCTATAATATACAGAAAGATGTTGAGAGACAAGCCACTCAAGCTACAGGAATGAATCTCCAAGGATCAAACTATGAAATACATGAGCTGCTGCAACTGCACAAAATGCCGGAGGGCAATGACAACGCTGTATATTATGGTAGCTACTGAAATAGATACATATACATGAAATATGGCTGAAATATATAAATAAATGCCCAACAATAGAAGAATGGGCTCCAATACAAGATTTCTAGCCAATCTAGGAGAGATTGCTAGAAATGCCAGAAAATGTACAATGTGACAATCTGACTTGTCACTGCAACCAAATCAAAATATAAAATGAGGATAAAGCAGATAAAAAATAGTGATGCCCTCCTATGATAGTGAATCTAAGAAATTTCAGATCCTTTTACTCATAAAAAAATCCTCCTGATGAGCTCAAATAACCCTCCCAGCAACTGCTAGCCAAAATAGCGCAAATCAAGCTGGAAACTGCTTTGTGAGGGAAGATGGATTGTTGGTATGATGCCAATGATACGAAAATAAGCTTGGGAATCCTCCTCACTGATCCTCCAATGAATATCTAAGCCCTCTACTGAAAAATAATCCAAGGAACAACTCAAGAGATCCTCTGTTGCTGGACCCTGCAGCACAAAATTATCCTGCTCCAGGAATAATGCTGTGATTGAAGGAGCTAGCTTTGGCCAAATGCCGGAATGAGGAAATGTAGTTCTAGAACATCTCCTTCCCTGAGGATGAGGTAGGGATTCCCGACCAGGAACACCCTAGTGCTATGCAACACTGCACTCTTGCTAAATAGCAAGAGGAGTGAAGTCTCAATAGACCAATCGAAATAATAATCAAGCATGAAAAACAATGGCTCTCCTCCTCTCCTTATATAACAAGTGCTCCTCTCCACCATGGGTCCCATCCACATGTGCCTTCCAACTCATGCATGTAATCCTCCTCTAAAACTGCACAATCCATCAAGGAGCTACATTGTATCTAGACATTGCATGTGGACTTGGTCAAAATGTCTAGATCAAGCATGATCCAGTCCTGTTCACACCATGTGGTGCTCAATTTAGCTGCTTTATTCTTCCTCCTTTCACATGAGGAGTGTTTATTCTTCCTTCTCAAGGATAATGGGGCCTTCTTACCCATTTTATTTAATTAAATAAAATACTTCTAACTATAATGTTCCTTTTAGCTTGAGGCGAAAAATGGGGAACATTACAAAACATTAAGACAGTGAAGAGTAAACAAAAATAAGGTGCTTTCGAAAGACATTTCTTAGCCTAAAACGTTTACTCTACTATAACAAAGAAAGGTGGAAACATAATGAAAACAAGAAATAACAATAAAATATAGAAGCACTTCACCAAAAGCCAAGCTCAGGGATCCAGCGATCTAGCCTCCTCCATCAACAAAGAAATCAGGGCATCCACAAGATCCAAAACATCAATTTTCCTTCAACTTCCAAGATACTGTGTATTACTTCAAAGAGTCATCAAATTCCAACAATAAAATGAGTTCAGATGCAGTATTTATGTTGCAAATGAGGAGGTTATGATGGGTTTTTAGAGGGGAAAAAAGGGGATGAATGAGGGTGTAAGTGATGTGATGAAATAAGTCAAACAGACCTAGAAAATGGAGTTTTCTTTGCAGCAGGGTAAAATTTGAGAAGGAAAAAGATAAAGTTTATAGTGGAACATTTAGGTGTAGGATGATGAAGGCAGTGAGATTTCTAGAACTCACAATGTTTTCTTAAATATTGTTTCTAGAAATCTAGGATTTAGAACTTAGTCATCTTTTGATATCAACAAAATTACTGATGACTAACAGTGGCTCCACTTGGGGAGGGCAACTTTCTTTTCAAGGTGTCCAGAACCTCCAGTTTATCAAATCTCTGAGTTTTAGTAGACCAGTGCGTTTTCCATTGGGTAGATTTCCTTCTTTCACTTGCTGGTACTTCTTTGAAATGAAAATCTTCAACAATCTGCAATATATGATTTTTCCCAGCAACACTTCTATCTACCCAATCCTACTTGTCATAACATTTTTTCTTCTTTGAGTGCATTTGAACTAGAAAATTCTTTGACATTTTTATTTTTGAAAACAAGAATAAACTACCTAATCCTATCCTTATTTCTTCCAAGAGTTTAGATTAAACTGTTGAACTCTTTTTATTTTCTACCTAAACTTCTTGACCACCAAGATTAAACTGTTTGGCAGTCTTGTTTCTCTAACTATTGACATGAAATTTAAAACATGGTTCAAATCAAGATTAGATAGTCTGATTAACCATGGTTGTGGCATTTGGAACAGCTACACAAAAACATTATTTTGCAGAAAAAGTAAATTAGACAGATAAGGCTGTGATTTTTTATTTAGGAATGCATCCTTATCTATCTCTTTGGTTCTGTTTTGAGTATGTGGAACCAACATCTTCATATTTTCCTAACCTATCCTTTTTATAAGTCAAGTCTGAAATAATCTTGACAATCATTGTTTCTACTAACTTATCAACATAAATTTAAAGCATGTTCAGCCATGATTACGCTAGATGACTGAACAAGATATCATTTTGAATCAGTAGTGGCATTTAGACTTGCACACTTTCAACAGTACTATTTTTTGGGTATGGGGTTGTACCTCTTTTGAATTTTTCCCTCTTTTTCCTTTCTTTTCTTTCATTTTTTTTGTATTTTCTGTAATTTTTCTCATGCTATGTTATGTATAATGAGTGAAAACTTTCAATCTAGGACTCTTGACAGAAAAAATGTTTGAGCATCCTGCCATTGACAGGACCTCCAAATAATTATTCTCCATTCAGCTCTTGTAAGAAGAAAGCATTATGACCACTAATGGATTGAATGACATAAGGCCCTTTCCAAAAATTCTCAAATTTACCGTGTTTACCTTTGTCTTCTCTCCTGGAATCCCATTTCAAAACTGTATCTCCAACTTGGAAATTATTTGATTTGGTCCTTCTGTCGAAGATCTTCTTGATGTTTTCTTGAACTTCTTGTGTCCTTTTGTACACTTCTTCTCTTGACTGCTGTAAATGAATTGTTTGATTTAGGCTTCTCTGCATGTCATTTTCCTCTATTTGCACTTCTTGGAGAAGCTTCATGACTGGAACTCCCAAAGATGTAGGGAAGACTGCATCAAGGCCATATACCTGCTGATAAGGGGACATATTTATTGATTTCTTGGTGGTCAATCTATCAGCCCATAATGCATGAACAAGCTTACTATGCCATGACTTCTGATTTTGATCTATCAGTATTTTGATAATTTTAATCAGGATTTTATTGGATGATTCAGCTAGGCCATTTCCCTGGGGGCAGTAAGCTGTGGAATGCCCTAAGGTGATATGATATTTATAGTAGAAGTCAATCATTCTTTTGGATTTAAAGGCATCAACATTTTCTGTAACGATCTTTCTAGGACAACCAAAACGGGATAGTATGTTGGTTTCAAGGAACTTGATAATGACAGAGTCAATAGCATTCCTAGAAGGGATAGCTTCTATCCATTTGGTAAATAATCAATGGCAGTAAGGATCCACTTATGTTGGGCAGATGAGGTTGGGTGAATTTCTCCAATAAATTCTAAACACCATTTCTGAAAGGGAGCCTCAATATTGATGGGATGTAAAGGCAAAGGTAGGAGTTTCTTCTTGCCATAAAATTTTTGACACTTATGGCAAGTCAGGACTAGTTTTTCAGTATCTGGGAAAAGGGTGGGCCAATAATAGCTAGCTCTGAGAATATTGTTTACTGTGGTCTTCGAGTAAAGATGGCCTCCACATTCTCCCTCATGCAGCTCATGCATGATTTTTCCTGCATCATTCTCAAGAAAACATTTAAGCAATATGCCAACAACCTTTTTCCAATATAACACTCCATCCAAAATGCGATAATTTAAAGCTTTATGTTTTAAGAATCTAGCTTTAGTCTTTGATACAGAAGGATGAGTGTTAAGATATAGAAGCACATAAATGATATCAACATACTAATGTGAATTCAAAAAGATTTCTTCAATGTATGGAGCTGTGAATTCTTTTGTTTCTTCTAAAACATCAACCATATTCATATCTAATGCTTGGAAATTTGATTCTGCCATGAGTTTTTCTAATCCTTGTCCTTTAATCAGCTTGGTAGGCCTAATTTATAAATCATATTCTAAGATTATTGCAATCCATTTTCCCCTTTTACCATCAGGGTCTTGATTTAGAATGTCATTGACAACAATATGTGGGACAAAAGCAATGATGTGAGAATGTAAAATGTAGACTCAGAAGTCTTTTAGTACTTTTATCAAGGCTAAGGCATGTTTATCCATGATATTATATTTGAGTGGGGCATCTCTTAAGGCTCTACTAAAAAAGGATATTGGTTGTTCTTTCCCTGCATTATTTTTTTGTAGCAACACTGCAGCAATTGTATGTTCAGAGGAAAATGAGAAAATATAGAAATCCTTAGTGAAATCAGGACTAATAAGAACTGGGGTTTGAGTAAGAGATCGTTTCACTAGTTCAAATTATTGTTTGGATTTTAAGGTCCATTTAACCCCTGTCTCCTTTTTGAGCATGTTTGTGATATTCCTCAAAAGTTCAGGAAGGTTGGGGATGAACCTTCTCAAAAATTTGATCTTCCCAATGAAAGACTACAATTCGTTGAGGTTTCTAGGATGAATGATTTTCAATATGCCTTCAATACTTTTAGGATCTAATTTGATTCCCTCTTTAGAAATTATGTGGCCAAGAAGTTTCCCTTCTTGGAGACCAAAGAGTGTCTTTTTGGGATTCAATGATAAGCCATATTTCCTACATTTCTCAAATGAATCAAATGTTCTTGGTCAGTTTTGGAGAAAAAAGTGATGTCATCATGGTAAATGATTATAAAATAGCCTATGTCTTCTAAAAAATCTATGTCCATGTCCCTTTGGAATGTGGCCCCTGCATTCATCAAACCAAATGGCATTTTAACGTACATGAATATACCCCAAGGTGTGGTAAAAGCAGTTTTGTGTTGATCACTTGGGAGTACTAGCACTTGGTTGTAGCCTGAAAAACCATCCAACAGTGATATTATTTTAGATCCAACCACCTTCTAAAGTATATGATCCATTTCAGGCAAGGGATAATTATCTTTCAAGGAGGCTCTATTCAAATTTCTAAAGTCAATGCAAAGCCTAATTTCCCTGGCCTTATTCCTAACAGACACAAGGTTGGAAACCCACTGTGAGTATCTAAGGGGAACTATGATCCCAACATCATACATCTTCTTGATTTATTTCTCAATAAAAAGGTAATAAAATAGGGTTTATCCTTCTTATTTTTTGTTTGAACGGTTTCTGATTTTCCTTAAGAGGAATTTTGTGTTGAATAGTGCTGGTATCATAGGATTTTAGATCTTTGTATCCACATGCAAAGACATCTCTGTAGTCCTTGAAAAGTTCAACATACTATTTTTTGATATGAGTAGGGAGAGTGCTAGATCACTGGATCATTTTGGGTTCATTTATGCTGCCTATGTTATGTTCTTCCACATCATTTTCTGTAGGCTCCATCTTTGGTTTTTTAGCTACATCATTGACGTCAAAAAGTTCCTCTAATGGTGTAAGGCCCCTTGGTATTGAATCATTTTTACATTGTAAAACTTCAAGGTCCTTTTGATCTGTTTTGTTTAGTAATTCTGCTATATAAGGATATTCAAATTGGTTTATATCAGCAGTAGATGACAACTCTGTTTCATGGGCACTTTCTTCATCAGAATAGTCTTTTTCATGGCTTGAGTTAGGCGTTGGTTCAGAAAAATCGTTTCTTGATTGTAGAAAATCATCAATGTGTTTATCATCCTTAAACACTTGCCAATAGTTTTCATTGTCAGGGACTGTAGGCCTGTTTTTCACTTTGACATTGAATTGTTCATTTATTCAGGGTATTTGGCAATTGCTGACAACAAAGGAAAGTTAATTTTCTAGATTGTTTTGAGCTCTAGGGATGAAGGTGAGCTCATATTTTTCAAAGGTTTTTAAGAGATCTAGGGCATCATTTCTATATTCTCTTAATCTTGGGGTTTTGGCTGAATACTCCCCTTTAATCTGCCTAATAATCAGCTCTGAATATCCTTGGACTGATATTTTCTTGGCTCCTAAATCTTTGAGCAAATGTAGGCCAAGGAGGAGGGATTCATATTCTGCAATGTTATTGGTGCATGGAAAATCAATTTTATAAGAATGTCCTTTGTTTGTATTGTGTATCCATACACCTGATCCAGAACTTACTTTGCTACAAGAGCCATCAAAGCTCATTTTCCACAGTGTTTTTGCCTCATGTTCATTATCATTTTTATTTTCAGGGCTGCTAAGGTTAAGGCTCTTAGTTTCTTCTTTTAGGGACAGATTTGATTACTTAGGTGGACTTAACTCCATCTCATTTTCCTTTTCTTGTTGACTGATTTCATCTTTATTGTATAATATAAAGGAATCTAAATCTGAATGAATAGAGTAAACATGAGTGTTGTTTGGCCTATCTATGTTACTTACCATAAATTTCATGTGAGATTCTCTATAGAATCTTCTTTTTTGATTAAAAACTGGAATGGTAGCATAAGACATGTCCATTTGAAGGCTTCCCTGAAGTTTGGCTCCCCATGATTTAGATAAAAGCATGCCATACTTAGGGGGGATATTAGCAACCACTATGTCCATAACTAGATCCTTAGTAGGAATTTGTGCCAGATTGACACATAAATCCTTGATTAGACCTAAGCACTTAACTCTGCTTGAATCAAAGGAATACAGGTCCTTATAAGGTTCGGTAATTTCTACGCCTAATCTCTCCATCACCAGTTTTGGCATAATATTGTGAGAGGCACCAGAGTCTAGCATGGCATTGTGTAAGATATAATCATGTATATTTAAGCTGACATAAAATGGAAGAATGGTCCCTTCTTTGTATTTTCCTTCTACTTCAGGACCAAACAACAATTCTAGTTTATCATCTGTTAAGTTCAACGTATCAGTATCATTTTATATATTCAAAGCTTTTAAAACTTGATTTTTATATACATCTTGGGTTACTAGTTCAGCTAGAGGTATGCTAATTTTGATCTTGGCAATTTCACCTTCAAGGCTAAAAGGGACTAATGTTTTTGACATATTTAAATCTGTTTTGTCAGTCATAGTTTTTTCATCAATTCTGATTTGCTAAGTTTTATTAGGATTTTTATTTAGGACAGATTTCTGAGGGCCACTAGCAGAAGTACTAGGGCAGCTTTGGTTAACACTTTGCCGATTGGTTTTTTTCTTATCTGAGTCAACTTTCTTAGTCAAAGTGTTACTAATGTTTGCTCTCTTTTTAGGAAGGTTTTCTAAAGTTTTCCTAGCAGCAGTGTTAGTGTTTTTATCATTGGAAATTTCTGGGTTCCTTTTTCTTCTAAGATCATATTGTCTATGTACCTCCATTATTTCATTTTCAAACCCCAACTGGTAATCTTCAGAATCCTCATGATGGTTTTCAATTTGTTCTGAGGAGAAGAACCCTTCTTCTTCTTCAGTGAGGAAAATATCTGTCTCATTGTCAGATCCTATCATATTTACATGAATTTGTTCCAACCTTTCAGTATCCCTTTCTTCATCCCGATCTACATAATTTTGTTGAAAGGGAGGCTTAATTTGCTGGTCATTATCTCTTTATCTATCTTGAATAGGGTCTCTTCTGAAATTTGAATTTCTATTTCTATTTTGGGGATTGGTTTGGTTTTCTCTAGGAGGTATTCTATCATTCAAGTTTATTTTCTCAAGCATTATTTCCATTACCCTCACTAAGTTGTCAATTTTAGCATCGGATGATGAGGTTGATGTCATTGTTTCATCTTTGTATGTGACTCATTTTTCTGATTTCAACCTAGCTCTTTTCTCAATCAGATTTGCCTCTACAGTTATGGCTCCCCTTTCCATATCTTTTAAGGTTAAGGGGTCTCTTTCTCTTAGCTGGTAGGCCATGTCTGGATCAAAGCTTTCAGGAAATTTGGTTAAGGCTAAGCCTAGTAGAGGTTTCATATTTGGGGGAAATGCATTGTAAACGCTATTGAACCTAGTGCAATAATCTTGGACACTTTCCCCAGCATTTCTTTTGAGGTTGCTATATTATGAAAGGATTTGGAGAGGGTTCTTTTTAACTTCCCATTTGTTTATGAATGTTTGGTATAAGGAAGGGAGATCATTTATGCTATTAGGAGTTAAGTTTTTAAACCATTTCTTGGCTTCTCCTCCTAAACTTTGGGCAAAGATTCTCATCTTAATGGTCTCTTCTTCTATTTCCATGTAATCAAAAGCATCATCGATTTTATCTACATGTTGTTGGGCAGTATTAGATTCAGCTCCAGTGAAATGGGGAATTCTGGATTGATAATCATTTGTTAAAGGAACCAGAGGTTGTGGTAACACAAGTGGGGCATACCATGCTGCCATGGTAGGAGAAAATGGGGGATTTACAAGTGGTGGATTTGTGAAAGGGAAAGTGGGATGAAATGGAGTGTTTTGAATAGTGGAAGTATGGATGGGTGTGTTGGAAATGCTTGGACTAGAAAACTGAGTTTGAACAGATTTGTTATGGAAGAAGCTAAAGTGATGGAGAATCTGAAAATTAGGTGGAGTAGAAGGGGTGGCTTCTTTACTAGAGCTTTGTAGCAAATATGTGGGCTCAAGGTCAGCTTGGTCTATGTCAATGTGTGACTTGGTTCTAAAAATATTCTTTGTATGAGACAAGTCAAAGTGAGGATCTTTCAAGACTGTAAGGTTTTTAGAGATAGATCCTGCTCTTTAGATAGTCCTATCAGTAGTTAAATTTCCAGATCTAGAACTTTGCCACAAAATCTTTTCTGGATCATCAACTATTGTAGGAGGATTAGGGTCTGGATGAGATTTGGTATTGATCCTTTGTGAAGCCAGATTTCAAGTTCAAAATTTAGAGAGGCTAAAAGTATAAGGTCTGTTTTCAGAAGCTTGAACTCTTTTAGTGTTTGGTATCCTTCTAGGATATGGAACTAGGCCTCTAAACTCTTTTAGGATTGATTTGATACAATCCTAAGGGAATCTGAGAGTACTAGTGGATTAAAGGACTACTGGGGCTAGTGGAGTCACTAGGTGGAAATTTTTAGCTTTTTTGAAGGTAAAATATGTTATGGTCCACCACCAAATAAAAATAAAGCCAATCTAGGAATATTTTGGGTTTTTTTTTAGTTTTTTTTTATTTCTATGGTTTTAAAGAGTGTTATATACTTGATTCATCATGTAGCTAAGATGGTGAAACAAACAAAGTCTACTCTATGGCAGATAGCTTGATTTTCTTAATCTTGATAATGGTTTCTAGAGTCCTAAGGTGTTCTTAGTTTGTCACTGACTCAGAAGTCCCACTGTGATCGCCATAATGTTAGGATGGCGATGAGGTGGCAGATAAACCACCAAATGCTATTTATTCAAGGGTTTCTAAGCTATTTAAGGAATGTTTAAGCATGAACGTACTCAGAAGTCCCACCGTGATCGCCAGAATGTTGTGATCTTGTGATTTGGTAGATTGGCATACCAAATGACAAGTTAACATGAAACCAACCTTTAGAGTTCTAGGACCTAGCCTTCCTAGACTCAGAGAGGAATCTCTCAAATTTTATTACAAAGGATATGTGCTTGTTTTCTTTTAAAGATTGATTTTAGGCTAGTTATGAAGTATGAGGTTTGTTTGTTTGTTTTGGTTGGGTATGATGATCAAAGAGCATAGATAGAATGAGGAAATCCCTAAGTCATTGGGAAATGGAGTCAAATGAAAGTCATGATAAGTTCATCAATGGATTGGGGAGTATCATAGGGAAAATCTAACTTGGCCAGTGGATCTTTAAAGCTTTTGGGATAATGAGGTGAACATTAAGGATAAGAATGAAAATTAGGAAAAAGAGAAATTAAGAATTCTTTATCATGTACTTTAAACAAGAAACATCTTTCAAGGCATCTGTTTTGAAGCAAGCTAAAGGATAGGGAAAACCATAGACTTATTTGGATATAATTTTAATAAGAAAAATTTTCAGAAAACAATCCAACAATCAAAAGACTACTTTCAGATAAGAAAACATATAAGATAAACAGTAAGAGCAGCCTAAGATCAAACAGAAATAATCTAATCTGCTTTTGAATAACTCTTTAGGAACCTTTCAAGTAAACTTTTGAGGTAGTCTAGAGGATAGGGCGCACCATAGACTTCCCTGGTATAGACTCTACTAAGCATACTTTGAAAAGATATTTAAAAACGATATCTCAAGTTGTACTCATCGGAGCATTGACTCACCACTTAAATTCTCGGTTTCACTCTATTGAAATCATTCCTCAAAACAACCTCTCAAGCCGTACTCAAAGGAACATGGACTTACCAAAAGGGAGACTCCTTGGTTATACTCTATTGAATCATTTCTAAAATAACAAGCTAGATGGAATTGGAGGGAAATCAAGAATCCTCCAATCAGATCATGTAGAAGAAAACATTAAGACAATGAAGAGTAAACAAAACTAAGGTGCTTTCGAAAGACATTTCTTAGCCTAAGAATTTTACTCTACTATAACAAAGAAAGGTGGAAACATAATGAAAACAAGAAATAACAATAACATATAGAAGCACTTCACCAACAGCCAAGCTCAGGGATCTAGTGATCTAGCCTCCTCCATCAACAAACAAATCAGGGCATCCACAAGATCCAAAACATCAATTTTTCTTCAACTTCCAAGAGACTATGTATTACTTCAAAGAGTCATCAAATGCCAACAATAAAATGAGTTCAGATGCAGTATTTATGCTGCAAATGAGGAGGTGAGTTCAATTTAGGGTTTGAGTATCATTTATGATAGAGTAAGTTCATTCTTAACCTTGAAAACCATGCAAGGCATAAGGAAGGAATATCTGCAGCTACTTCTATGTTTCAATAAATATGTCTTAAATCCTAAGGGAAAATAGGTGAAGAGTTTGAATTTAAGGCCTATTTTTAACTATTACAATAACTGCCTTGACAGATAAAAATATCTTATGACTGTGTAATAACTACCAATTGCCTTTATGAAAGGAAATCATGCTGTAGGTGGCAATTTGATATTTTGGAGGAGTAATTTCTTCCTTGTTGAGTTATTCAAGGCTGTCTTTAGGTTATATGTCTTTGTTTTAATCATAAAACTTAGAAATTAGGCTTTTGAACCTTGATTTTTCTTTGATAATCTGTCTTACTGCCTTTATCTTTAAACCTTTGATCTTTCATCTTTAATCACTGCCTTTAAGGGCTAATCTTTTGTTTTATCCTTTGATATGTAATTAACCCTTTTGATCCTTCTGTTCTTCATTCCTTTTACTGACGCTTCTGTTGTATTTGTCCTTTGTGTGCAGGGAGGGTTTCTTTATGCGTTGGAGGGTCCTCGATTGATCGACGATAATGATTCATCACCAATCAAACCCTGAGAAAAAGGCTCTTTGATCATCATAATTTGTTTTTAAGACCCCTGAGTCATCACCAAGGGGTTTCATTCAACAAACAATAGTGGGAGGGCATCTAGCCTATTTCTGCCATTAATAAATGCAACACATAAACTAATATTAGTTTTAAAACCTGCGGGAGTGGTGAAACTACTTTTTTGGGGTTTTGGAGCTATCGTGTGCGATCTGCAGAGAAGAAATGGAGCAGAGGATGGGCTTCCAAAGGTGGAACTAGGTGAGGATTTGAATTTTGGCGTGGGGAGGAGAAAGGTGGTTTTGGAAAACTGCGGTGGTTTATCACGTGGGTTAAGAGTGGTAAGTGGTTTGAGTGGAGGGCGTGTGATACCACTTGGTGATTGACGTGTGGCAGAGAGAAACAACTAATTTTGTGTGGGTCGGGGCCATTAAACCTTATCACAAAAATCCGCGTGATATTGGGTCTGGATCGTCAGATCTCAAGGGGTGAGATCGATGGTGTGGAAGTGTTGAAGGATCAGCTTGAAATTCTAGAAGGTGGAACCCAGTGATAGGTGGTGGACTACGGTTGGTTGGTAGGGGGTAATGGAAAGTGGGGCCCTGCTTGGTGACGTGACATCTTTGGCGTGTTGTGGGGTTGAGTTAGAAGTTGGGATGAAGGGCGGGAGTGCGATGGCCATCAGATAAGGGTTATAGGCCCTGATCAATGGTGGGAATTCGGCCAGATATAATAGAAAGCGGGAGCCCACCTTTGATTTTTTAATAAGGTTCGGGGGTATACAAAGTAAAATGGGACAGAGGAGTGTGGAATAGGGAAGGGGCTAGGGTATAGCGGGCAGAGGAAATGGTCCTGTGAGGATAGAGGGGACTGAGGGCAGAAATGAAGGGGACTTAAGGCATATAGTGGAAGGTTAAGGTTTAGATTCGTATGGGTGAGGGGGCTAGGGCTTTAAGCCAAAAAGGGGCTTAAAGGCATATTTCACAAAAAGTGGGTTTTTAGCATAATTTTTTTTTTTTTATCAAGTTTTAAAGGGTCTGATAGGCTAGAAATCAGCTTTAAACAATGTAAAAAGGGTTTTTACACTGTTTAAGGGTTTTTTAGAAGAAAATGATGAATAAGGGAGGTTATGAGGGGTTTTTAGAGGGGAAAAAAGGGGATGAATGAGGGTGTAAGTGATGTGATGAAATGAGGAAAATAGGCCTAGAAAATGGAGTTTTCTTTGTAGCAGGGTAAACTTTGAGAAGGAAAAAGATAAAGTTTATAGTGGAACAATTAGGTGTAGGATGATGAAGGCAGTGAGATTTCTAGAACTCACAATGTTTTCTTAAATATTGTTTCTAGAAATCTAGGATTTAGAACTTAGTCATAATTTTGATATCAACAAAATTACTGATGAATAACATGACCTTATTACCTTTTTATGCAAAACATGTGAAAAACCATTCAAAACCACCTAAAATCTCACCTCCACCTTTTCTCCTCGAGTATCCCACCACCGTACATCACACTTCGCAAATTGCAACATTTGGTGTTTAGCTTTAACACTTACTGCTCATTCTTTGTGATTGTGATATTGAGAAATTACAAATCACACTTTGTACCATTTAACTTTTCCCTTCAACACTTACTGCTAGTTCTTGCAATTGCGATATTACGAAATTGTGTCCTGCCGTCAGTCCCACTGCCACATCATCCCTATTGCAAATTGCATTCTGTAGTTATTTAATACTATCACAAATTGTATCCCGCAGTTCTTATTGTATCGCAAATTGCATCCCATAACTTTTTCCCTTCTCCCTTAACACTTACCACTCGTTCTTGCGAGTGCGATATTGTGAAATCGCAAATCATATCATTTACCTTTTTTCATAACACCTACTACTTATTCCACTGATATGATAACTTCGCCACGTCACACTCCTCCATGTCATGCACCACAAATCACACTTCACACATTTTAGTTTGTTCCGTTAACCTTTACCGCTATCCATTTAAACTTGCGAAGTTGCGATTGGAACATCACACAACACAAATTTTGTCCTCCATCACACTCTGCCATCACACTTTTGAGTTTTGTCTGCTCCAAATTCATTTCTCACACTATAATAAAGTTTCGTAAGGGTTTAACCCCCTCTTTCTGCTTCCAAAGCTCGTTTCATGTGTTAAACCCTGCATTAGCCTCTTTCAGCCCTTTTATTCCCTCCAAGCTGCAAACTAACTCTTTTTAATTAGAATCAAGTCATGGATGGCCTAGTTGCATGGATAAAGTCATGGTAGATAGATCATAGGGTAAGTAGAATGCATTTAGCCGTTTGGCCAAACTAAGTGTAGTTCAAAATTAGTTTCCTTTCTACTATTTGTTTTCTGTGAATTAAATTAGTGTCATTCTTGTCATTTCCTTTCATCAATTCAATTTAGTTTCCTTTCTTGTCATTTCCTTTCATAAATTCAGTTTAGTTTCCTTTCTGTCATTTCCTTCCAGTGATTTCCGAGATGAATTCACCACCATTTTCGCTCCTTAGAGCAATCACCTTCTTCCCCGACTCCTTCTCGACCAGTGCTTTAAACTCACAGAACTTCGCGAATGTATCGCTCTTCTTCTGCATGAAGAAGATCCAGCACTTTCGAGAGAAATCATCAACAAAGATCACGTAGTACTTGTTCTTTGTTGTCAAAGCAACTGAGAAAGGACCACACACGTCTGTGTGAACTCTCTCAAGGATCATCGTGGCGCGACTATCCTTCTCGTGAAAGGTGGCTTTCACATACTTCCCTAAAGTACACCCCTTGCACTGATCCGACTGCGCAAGAGTGCCCTTAGGAAGCCCAGTAGAAATCTGCTGCAGAATCTTCAAAGCTCCATGGTGAAGGTGGCCCAATCTCCTGTGACCGAGCCAGTCCCTATCACTAGTATAGCCCGTGTAGCCCCTTATTATTGTTAGTGTAAACCCCTTATTGTTATTATTGTACCCTTGTAACCCCCATTTTGTTATTATTGTGCCCTTAAATTATTATTGTTAGGCCGGCTAGGATTACATTGTGGCCCACTAGGATTACATTATGGCCCCATGGACTCCTATATATAGAAAGGAGGTTTTGTGAATTGTATCATCGAAGAATTGTTCATTTATGTAATGTATTGGAGGTTGCCCCCTCGAAGTGGCTTATTTCTAAGGCGTTGATATCTCATTTCTTCTATTTTTGGAGTTGGTTACACAACATTTGGTATCGGAGCCTTGGGATTCTAGGGTTTCGCTGCTCCAAACAGGTCATCGTGGCATTTTCGCTATAAAATGTTTTCTACGAAGTTTCAAAAGCTGAAATTTTTAGGGTGCGAAGCTGAAATCCTGAGGAATATTTTCTAAAAATTTCAGAGCTTGGTTCGCAATATTTTCAGAGATATCATCTGTGGAAGTTAGGCCTTTTTTCAAGCTCCTAAACAGGTCATCGTGGCATTTTCACTATAAAAATTTTTCTATGAAGGTTCAGAATTTGAAATTCGTATGGTGCGAATCTGAAATCCTGAGGAAATTCGTCAAAAAATTTCAGAGCTTGGTTCGCAATATTTTTGGAGATATGATCTGTGGAAGGTAGTGCTTTTTCAGGCTCCTGAATTTCATCTCAAAGAGGTGATCGTGGGAAAAGTTCAATAAATATCTCTCTGGAGATTGGATTGGAGTGCCATCAAAATTGGTCGCAAGTACATGGCCTGTAGTTTCTTGGATATCAATTTCAGAGACAAAAAACAAAACAGTGACACGTGGGAAGTCGTACAAGTTCGCTCTACTGAACCAGTCCAAAATTAGGTCATTGTGGGAGATTGGACACAAATTTGTCTTGAAGAATCCAAATCAGGTCAGACCTGTGGCATTTGAAAGAAGCTTCAGAGGGCTACTACAGGCCTGAATTTGAGATATCGAATATTTTCAATTACAGAGATAATTCAATTTCAATATCGAGCTCCTAAAAGCTAGTAAAAGGTGTGTATTTTTTTTTCCGAATTACATAAGTCTTGTTTGAAGAATCAAGTTGAATTGATTCCAAGGGAAACTTGTAGAATAGATATCAATATTGGATTTTAAAATGGCCCCTAAAAATAATTCAACACCCATTAAGCCTTCAGAAGGATCTACTATGACTCATGAAGATGAAGAATTGCAACATGATCTATCAAAATTACAAGAGCAAATGCAACAGTTTTCACTCTCGCAAAGAGCAACAAAAAATGAAATGGAAGTTTTGAATAAAGGCATGGAAGTGAATATGGACGGTTTGAAGAAAGGCATGGAAGCTAAAATGGATGGCGTGGAAGCTAAGATGGATGGCGTGGAAGCTAAGATGGATGACATGAAAGACAACATGGAAAACATGAAGAGTGATCTATAAGCATACATGGAAGGCTTGATGACAAGCTTAAAACCAGAAATGATTCCTAATGGCGGAAATATAGGAGAAGAACCTCATGATGAGAACAAATTAAATGTTAATCGTGATTTCATAAACTCGAATGTTGGTGGGAAGAACCACCATATTCCAAAAATGGATATGAGGAAGTTTGATGGAAAGGATCCTGTAACATGGATAATACAGATGGAGCAATATTTTGATCTCCATAATGTGCAAAACACACAAAAGGTACGCATTGCAACTTTACATTTAGAACAAAATACATTTGTATGGTATCATTGGCTTTGCTCCCGTAAAAAAATTGTCACTTGGTCAATTTTTACGGAGGAAATGATAGCACATTATGAGGATACAAAGAGCAACACCTTCTTTACCCAATTGATAAATATCAAACAAAAGGGTTTAGTGGGGCAACACATTGAGGACTTCCAAAAATTGAATATAAGGGTAACTGATCTTACAGAGGAACACGGGATTGATCTCTTCCTAGGCACTTTAAAGGATAACATCCAACATGAAGTTCGCGTTTTGGAACCTGATTCATTGGAGAAGGCATTCAAGTTGGCAAGAAAAGTTGAATGTAAAATTATGGCGACAAGGAAGCCTACCACTCAATTCTATAAAGAAGGAAGTGTTGCTACGCCTAGATTTCCACAACCTACAAGGTTGACACCACAACAATTGGAAGAAAAAAGAGCAAAAGGGCTTTGCTACAGTTGTGATAGCAAATACACTAAAAGTCATAAGTGTGCTGAGAAGAAATTATTTTACATAGATTGTGAAGAAGAAGAAGAAAATGAACAAGAAGAGGATATACACCAGGAACCACCCCTAGAAGAGGAAGAAATGAATCCGACCATATCGTGTAATGTACTGGCAGGAATTACCACTCCTCAAACTCTCAAGATAGAAGGACATATAAAGAAGAAAAGGGTAATAGTGTTGATTGATTCAGGTAGCACCCATAATTTTATTCATTATAAGGTAGCCAAGGAATTAAATTGTTTCCTATACCCGGCACCAGAATGTCAAGTGATGGTTGCAAATGGAGGAACTATAAATTGCTCTGGAAAATGCCATAATATCAAGCTAACCATGGGGGAATATGTATTGACTAGTCCAATGCTTGCCATTCCGATGGGAGGTGCTGATGTTGTACTAGGAGTACAATGGTTACAATCTTTGGGGACGGTAGCTTTTAATTTTCAAGAACTTTTCTTGAAATTTTTTTCCGAAGGAAAGGAAGTCGAATTACGGGGTATTGAAGGGAAGCCAGGAAGGATAATAAGCTCTAATGTCATGACAAAGCTTCTAAAGAAAGAACAACGAGGCGTAATTGCACAATTATGCTCTCTAGAAGTCCCGACATCAAAATCATCTCTTTCTGTAGATCTCCAACAAGTCTTGACAATCATTCCAAGGTGTTTTAAACTCCCAAAGGACTCCCACCTATTCGTGATCATGATCATGCTATTCATTTGATTCCAGGAAGTGTTCCTCCAAACATCAGGCCTTATAGATATCCTTACTTCCAAAAGAGCGAAATTGAACGTATGATTGCAGAAATGTTAGAGGCGGGTATAATTCAACCTAATCAAAGTTCTTTCTCTGCTCCTGTAGTATTGGTACACAAGAAGGATGGATCATGGCGAATGTGTCCGGATTATAGGGAGCTCAATAAGCTCACCATTAAAGACAAATTTCCCATTCCCGTGATTGATGAATTATTGGATGAATTACATGGAGCAATTTATTTTACCAAGTTGGATCTTCGTTCAGGATATCATCAAATTAGAATGAAGACCGAAGATATTCCAAAAAGAGCATTTGAACCTCATGAAGGTCATTATGAATTTTTGGTCATGCCTTTTGGCCTTACCAATGCACCTTCTACATTTCAAGGGTTGATGAATTCCATTTTCAAACCCTTCCTTAGAAAATTTGTGCTAGTATTTTTTGATGATATACTAATCTATAGCAGGTCTTGGAAGGATCATGTTGAACATGTTGACAGTGTGCTCAAACTATTGCAGGAGAAACAATTATATGCAAAAAAATCCAAATGTTTCTTTGGAGTACAAGAGGTGGAATATCTTGGTCATATTGTATCTCACGAGGGTGTTAAGGTAGACCCTAACAAAATTAAAGCCATTAAGGAATGGAAAGTCCCCACAACCATAAAGCAGTTGTGAGGATTTCTCGAGTTAACAGGTATTATCGCAAGTTTGTTAAGAATTATGGGAGAATAGCAGCACCTCTAACAACATTATTGAAGAAAGATGCATTTTCATGGACTCCTGAAGCAACTAAGGCCTTTGAACATCTTAAAGAGGCAATGTGCATAGCACCGGTCTTAGCTACGCCAGACTTCACAAAAACCTTTATTGTGGAATGTGATGCCTCAGGAAATGGAATTGGTGCAGTTTTAATGCAGGAAGGAAGACCCATTGCTTTTGAAAGTCGTCCAATCAAAGGAAAGTATTTACGGAAACCTATTTATGAGAAGGAAATGTTAGCAATACTACATGCACTAAAGAAATGGCGAACTTACCTAATGGGAAGACACTTCAAGGTGAAAAATGATCATGATAGTCTTAAACACTTTTTGGAACAAAGACTATCGTCAGAAGAACAGCAAAAATGGGTCACAAAGATGTTGGGTTATGACTTTGAAATAATCTACAAAAAAGGAAAGCCGAATGTTGTTGCAGATGCACTCTCAAGAAAGAATGAAGAGGTGGAAGCATTGCTTTGTGCCATTTCTATTATCCAACCAGATTGGATAACTGAAGCAAGAGATGAATGGAAGAAGGACAAAGATGTATGGACACTCATTCAAAAGTTGCAGCAAGATCCTAGTACATCCGATACATTTAGTTGGAAAAATGATTCCTTATGGTACAAAGATCGCTTATATCTTTGTAAGAATTCCCAACTAAAACAAAAGATTCTTCTCGAATTGCACACTTCTCCTTTAGGAGGACACTCAGGATTTTTAAAAACTTACCACAGGGTGAAGAAAGAATTTTTTTGGGATGGCCTTAAATCTGATATTGGAAAGTTTGTGGCAGAATGTTTGGTTTGCCAGTAGAATAAAGGGGAAAAAATTAAGACCCCAGGACTTCTACAACCTTTATCGATTCCAAGTCAACGTTGGGAGGAGATTTCAATGGATTTTATCACAGGTTTACCTAAGTCCGAAGGAAAGAGTGTCATCATGGTGGTAGTTGATAGACTTACCAAGTATGCACACTTTTGTGCTTTATCTCATCCATTTAAAGCAAGTACAGTTGCTACTAATTTATGGACAGAATTCAAAAGCTACATGGAAGCCCAAGGGTTATTGTGAGCGACAGAGATCCCATTTTTACTGGAAATTTTTGGACGGAGTTATTTTCTTGTTTGGGTACTCAATTAGCTCATAGCTCATCTTATCATCCTCAATCTGATGGTCAAACTGAGATAGTAAATAAATGTTTGGAAGGATATCTTCGTTGTTTTGTATCCGATAAACAAACACAATGGGTCAAGTGGTTACCTCTCGCTGAATGGTGGTATAACACTTCCTTCCATACCGCAGCAAAAATGACCCCATTTATGGCACTTTATGGATATCATCCACCATCCATCACATCATCTTTAAGAGAAAATTCAAAGGTTCAAGCAGTGGAAGATCACATCGAGCATCAACAAGAAGTTCTCCAACTCTTAAAGGATAACCCGAATTTGGCACAAAATCGAATGAAACAACAGGCAGATCAACATCGCAGCGAGAGAAGTTTTGATGTAGGAGATTGGGTATTTTTACGGCTACAACCATACAAACAAATGTCCCTCAAGCAAGCTAAGAAGGATAATAAATTATCGCCAAAGTACCATGGTCCTTACAAGGTGTTGCAAAAGATTGGTACTATGGCATACAAATTGGAGCTTCCTGCTTCTTCGCGAGTACATCCAGTTTTCCATGTTTCATGCTTAAAGAAGGTTATAAGTGAAAATCTTCCAGTTCAAACAATATTGCCAGAACTTGATGAGGAAGGAAAAATCATATTGGAACCTGAAGCGGTCACGGAAACAAGAACTCGACAACTACGGAATCGATCAATTTCAGAGTATCTCATCAAGTGGAAGAACTTACCCACCGAAGATTCTACATGGGAGGATGAGAATTTTATACAGAAGCACCCAGAGCTACTCAAGTGTTGAGGACAACACTTTTTTTGAAGGAGAGGGGCATGTTAGGTCCCAATATCACTAGTATAGCCCCTTATTATTGTTAGTGTAAACCCCTTATTGTTATTGTTGTACCCTTGTAACCCCCATTTTGTTATTATTGTGCCCTTAAATTATTATTGTTAGGTCGGCTAGGATTACATTGTGGCCCACTAGGATTACATTATGGCCCCATGGACTCCTATATATAGAAAGGAGGTTTTTTGAATTGTATCATCGAAGAATTGTTCATTTATGTAATGTATTGGAGGTTGCCCCCTCGAAGTGGCTTATTTCTAAGGCATTGATATCTCATTTCTTCTATTTTTGGAGTTGGTTACACAACACAGTTCGCCCTCATGATCCCGGCTCACCACTTCTCCCGCCTTGCATGCCATTGCTGCGCAGCCATCTACTTGCAACTGATAAAGGTTCTTGGTTCGAACCCCTATCTTCTGGGTCTCTCCAGTAGTCTTACTGTGCAGGAAGGCTTTTCCTTCGTTGAAGACCACATCATACCCCTTATCTTCCAACATCGCCACAGAGATCAAGTTATTATTCAATCCAGGTACATGCATGACATCCTTCAACATGAAGGGTTTACCAGACTCCCTCTGAAAGGATATGGTACCGATACCAGTCGCACTGTATCTACCATCATCGCCCATCTCGATGTGCACACCCAGATATTTGTCCTCCAGATCTGAGAACAAATCCCGATCTCCCGTCATATGAAATGACGCACCGCTGTCCAAGAACCACACCGATCCCATCACACTTGAAACCAAGCATGCAATCAGTGAAAATTCAAGCTCGAACTGTGAAGCCAAAGATTCTCCATCTGCAGATCTTCCCGCTTGCTTGTTCTTCTTCTTCTTTGGACAATTGGTAGCATAATGTCCGTGATCATGGTAGTGAAAACACTTCACTTTCGCCATATCCTGCTTCTTGCCCTTTGCACCAGAATGAGAGGTTTTCTTACCCTTCCCCTTATTTGCTTTGGAAACCAAAGCGCAGTTTTCTTCATTAGTTCCCTTTGATGAAGATCCATCTCGAGTAGTCCTCCTTATCTCCTCCCGCATGAGATCCGCCCAAAGGCGCTCCCATCCTGGCAGCTTCTCCCGACCATTGAAACTATCTTGGTATGAGTGCCAAGCCTTCGGAATACCAAGGAGAGCCAGGTCGACCATGTCCTCGTCTTCGACAGTCACCCCCACACTTCCTAGCTCATCTCTGCACTGAGTGAACTTCGTGAGGTATTTGGCGATACTGTCGCCCTTCTCCATCTTGATGTTCCTGAGCTTATCTTTGAGCACCAGCTTCCTTTGGTCGCTCTTACTCTAGAATAGATCCGTCAAAGCTTTCCACATTAAATATGGAGAAGCCTTTCCATGCAGGCTGGATACAATATGATCCTTGACGCCCTCCAACAAGATCCTTCGACATTTTTCCATCTTCTTTTGCCATGCTTCGACTTCAGCAGGATCAGTGGGCTTTTGGACATCCGTATCCACGAACTCCTTCAGTCCATTATCTTCTAATACTGCCTCCATGCGATCCTTCCATGCAACATAATTCAAACTGCCTTCAAGAGCATATTCGAGTCGCAAACCGTTGAAAGACATTTTCAACTCCGGCACCAAGAAAAAAAAACTGCTGCAAAATTCGAATTCCAACTCAAAGCTCAATCGCTCTTGATCTGTGAGAAAAAATTATTTCTAGCACAGAGATCGACTGCAGGGGCATTTACTGGATATATCACCTTTCAAAGGAAAGGATGGATCCAGAGGCTACCTGGCCCGCATGCAGACTCTGTCTATCGAAATAAGTTTGTAATCACTGTGATGATCAATCTCTGCTTCAATAGCTCTGATACCATGTAGAAATTTGCTGAATAATGATTAATTATCCACCGAGACTATCCCGATCACATACAATTTGAATTTATATGCAACACATAATCTCTTCCACTCAGATCATCACACATGCAGAAATAAAACAAGCGATAGCACATCAAATCATCATACACATTAACAAAGTATGTATGGGGAAAGCTTATAGCTGAAAACCCCGCAGCTATTGTGTATATTATGATGGAGAAATCATGTAACAAACTCAGTACAATACTCCTCACAAGTACTCAGTACTATCTCATGAAGTTACACACAAACTAGCTTGGTTTTGAACAAGTCACGGGTTCAAAACTCAACCACTATTTGCTTGCCTCTATTGCGCAATCATGGCCTGTCTAAATAGAGATCCAAGGTTAGAATCTCCTTAGCTTGACAGCGCAATCATCATGGGCAATTGCCTCCAAGTGTGGTGCAAATCTCATGCACAACTGATGTCCCAACTGATAGCTGTACTCACCCTTTCATCTACCTCTTTCACTGGTCTCCACTGAACTGTCCATGCACTGTAGTGAACTGATGTGTTCTTGAGTTGAATAATGAGTTACTAATTACTGAATTAAATAATATTTAATTCACTCCACTCATTACTAGTTGATTAGCTAGTTAAACTAATCTCAACTAGTTCAACTAAGTTAAACCGAACACAACTCCACCAACTGTCTCATCAACTCCACCAAACTTCTGCCACCGAAGTCCTAACTGAAGTCAACCATGCATGAGCTCACCAAACCCCTAGGAATAGCGTAATTCCTCTGTCAGATGCATGAGCCACTTCTGTAGCTCGAATTGAAGTGCTCCAAGAGAGTAAACTGAAGTTTAGAGTCCAAATATTATTAAGGGTAAATAATATTTGACTTCCCTATTTTTAGGATAGGTAGTCTAAAAATAGACTTCAACCTATAGGTCCAAAAATAGAGGTCCATATATTTTTATCAACATGACCAATACTCCAAGAATAACATACTGCAACCCCTGGACCATGCTCCATATGTCTAAAAATAGACTTTGCGCCAGAATTTGCCTGCGGGCCCACTTAGTGAAGGTGACTTCATTTCACTAAGCTCCATCATCTTGCTGCATTTTCAACAGGTGATATTTCAAAAATACCTAGACCTTGGTAGTCCAGTGTTTGATGTGCATATAGATGGTGTCATAGTCCCCAACACTCTAATTTATCTAATGGTTTCCATAAATATCATGACAAAGGAAACTATGTTGAAACCTAATCTCCAAGGGACTTTGAGGAAAACCACAACAGTTATACAACTTGTAGATTGGTCCACAGTAACTCCGGAAAGAATCCTTGAGGATGTTATGGTTGCCATTGAATCTTGGGAGTATCCTACAGATTTCCTGGTCCTGCAACCAAAAACCAAGTTCAATGGTTATCCTATCATCTTAGGGATACCTTGGTTAGCCACTACAATTGCTTATATTAGTTGTCACGCCAGAAACATGACTATAAAAAATGGGCCTTTGTCTAAATAACTAGTGTTATATCCTCCAGCCCAACCTTCCATTGATCAAAATATCCCTATATGGTTGGAGGATGGAGAAAATGAGTTATATAAAATTGCCCCGATGTGTACCATAGATGTTATTCTTAGAGGGGGGCATCTTGATGAAGATGAACTCATTGACCATTCCATTCAAAACCAAAACCTCCACTAACAATCCTCTCAAAACGTTAGTCAAAGAGTCTGAAAGCCAACCTTGGATGGAAGTGCACTCAGTTGAGACAACCTATGAAACCACCAAGGCTATTGATTTCGACCCATCCAGATCTCTAAAAATCAACCCAACCCTCTTGAATGAAGAAGAGAAGGAGCTATGCTAGTTTTTGAAAGAAAATGTTGAAGAATTTTCTTGGGATTACAAGGACATGAAAGGGGTGCATCCTTAGGTATGCAGACATCACATTTACATCAAAGAAGGATGCAAGCCTATGAGACAACCCCCAATAAGGATCAACTCAGCTCTGAAGCACATAGTGAAAGAAGAGTTACAGAAACTATTGGATGCAGGGTTCATATATCCCATATTCGAAAGTGAGTGGGTATCTCCTCTAGTCATAGTCCCAAAAAAGAATGGGAAGTGGCAAATTTGTGTTGATTATTGAGAAATTAACAAAGCCACCAAGAAATACCATTTCCCTTTGCCCATTATAGAACAAGTCTTGGATGGCCTTGTAGGGAAGAAGTTATTTTCATTATTAGATGGGTTCAGTGGGTACAATCAAATTCAAATCAGCCCTGAAGACCAGGATAAGGCTACTTTCATGTCCCCTTGGGGTACCTTTGCTTATAGAGTCCTACCCTTTAGGTTATACAATGCCCCAACTGCCTTCCAAAGGCCTATCCTGAGCATGTTTTGTGAGTTAGTCCATGACACTGTCGAAATCTACATGGATGATTTCACACCATATGGGGATGACTTTTAGGAAGCTCTCTCCAATTTGGGTAAAGTACTAAGAAGGTGCATTGAGATGCATCTCTCCTTGAGCCCATAAAAGTGTGAATTCCTGAAGAAAGAAGGGGTTGTATTAGGACACTCCATATCCCAAGCAGGAATACAAGTAGACACAAAAAAAATCACTATCATCAAAAGGGTACCTGGTCCTCAAAAGCAGAAAGATGTCAGGATTTTCTTAGGCTTCACTGGTTACTATAGAAGGTTCATCAAAGATTTTAGCAAGATGGCTTGACAATTATTTGGGTTAATGGCCAAATATTCCAAGTTTATTTGGCCTGGCCCTTGTCAAGAGGCTTTCTAGCTCGCTAAGGATCAGTTGACTATTGCCCCCATCCTCCGAGGTCTAAATTGGACTCTCCCTTTCCACATCCATAATGATGCATACGACAAAGTTGTAGGGGAAACATTAGGACAATTAGAGGACAAAATCCCTTATGCCATTTATTTCATCAACAAGAATTTGTCAAAGGACGAGCTAAATTATACTGTTAGTGAGAAGGATATGTTAGCCATTGTCCATGCATTGAACAAATTCAGGCATTATGTCACTGGATATCAGGCCTTTTTCCACACTGACCATGCAGCCATCGGGTATTTAATGAACAAATCAGATGTAAATGATAGGATAATTAGATGGTTTTTACTTTTGCAACAATTTGATTTGACTATTATTGATAAACATGGAAAGGAAAATGTTGTTGCAGATCTTTTGTGTAGGTTAGTTCTCCCTGCAGGTGAATAAGGAATGGTGGATGACGAGCTACTAGATGAACACCTCTTTGCCATATCAACGCTCTCACCATGGGTTGCTGATATAGACAACTACTTGGTTGCTGGAAAAATCCCTCCTAATATTTCATTCATGGAGAGGAGCATAATCATCCAAAAAAACGCCCCTTTCACATAGATTGGGGGAAATATTTTCAAGATAGGCCCTGATCAAATCCTAAGGAGATGTGTGAGGGAGGAAGACGTTTTTGATATCCTCTCTGAATGTCATGACAACCCATGTGGAGGCCACTTTGCTGCAAAGAGAACTGCTTAAAATTTTTTACAGGAAAGATACTATTGGCCTACCCTTCACCAAGATTCCAAACGATACACTAGCAGGTGTGACCAGTGCCAAAGGATGGGGAAACCCACACAAAGTGATGGAAATTCCTTTACACCCTCAAGTGGATCTTGAGCCATTTTATAAGTGGGGCATGGAATTTTTTGGACCCATCGATCCATCATCCAGACAAAAGAAGTATATCGTAGTTTGCACTGATTACTTGACAAAGTGGGCTGAAGCAAAACTAGCGAAGGTAGAAACCGAGGAGAAAGTAGTAGAATTTCCGAGGGAGATTTTTTTTTACAAATTTGGATACCCCGAAGAAATATTCACTGATCAGGGAGCACAATTTACCTCTCACCTCATTGAGAATATTTTTAGGAATCACAAGATTAAGCATAGAACTTATACTGCCTATCACCCTCAAGAGAATGGCCAAGTAGAAGTAACTAATAGAGCTTTAGAGAGAATCCTCACCAAGGTTGTGAGCAACAGTAGAAAATATTGGGTAGATAGATTGGTAGAAGCTACTTGGGCCTACAACACTACTTGGAAGACAACAACAAGATTCACTCCTTATGAACTAGCATATGGTAAGAAAGCGATACTTTCAGTTGAGTTTGAATTCAATAATTTAATAATGGTATCTGAATTAAATCTAGATCTATCCAATGCTAAAAAATGGAGGTTGTTGCAACTAAATGGATTGGATGAGTTTATAATGTAAGAACTTCTTCACACAGAGGTAGTTCAGTTGCAAAGGAACGTATGGTGCGACAAGAACATCAAAGAAAATGCCTTCCAAGAAGGAGATTGGGCATTGTTGTATGATTTAAGGTTTAAAGATTTTAAAGGCAAGTTGATGACAAGATGGCCAGGACCTTACACAATGGAAAAATGTTTTGATAATGGCACAGTTCAAAGCAGAACCATAGATGAGGAAGGAACCCCCTTACTTGTTAATGGTAACAGACTTAAAATTTACAAGAAGCCTTTGTCATAGGTAGAGTTCATAAATTCAATAGGAAGAGAGGTGTATGTGATGGGAAACTCCATAGTTTCCCACACCTCCTAAAAAAAAAAAAACTTGTGGGTTGAAAACCTCGATGGAGGCAGCTCACTTGCTCAAAATAAATGAGAAAAAGAGATTAAATATCCATGGATGAAAACCTCTCTGAGGCACCCAAGGAAATTTTGTGGGTTGAAAACCTCAATGGAGGCAGCGCAGTTTCTTTCAAGAAAAGGAAAAATAAAATAAAAATAATAATATATATATATACACATCTGCATCTATGTGTTTTCTATGTTTTCTATTTTGCAGGTTGTTAATGGTTTCTGGAAACACATTGAAGCATTCATATAATTTTACCTTATTCTATCTTACCATCCATCCCATCATTCACTCCATTCATCTTCATAACTTCCTACATCACCTCCATACACCATACTCCTCCATTCCTGAGCACAATGTAGCAAGAGAAGCAACACACAAACAAACTGCTACAAACATTAGGAAGTTCCTTGAAAAAAACAAAGTTGTTCATGGACTGCCAAGAAGAACAAGAAGGAAAGCTACATAACAGATTCCCAGAGAATGAGAATGCCACACATGGCATCTCAAGGAAGCCAGGTGACATCTACAACAGAGAGAAGCAACAAGAAAATATTAGCCGCTCACTCAGGAAGTTGATCATTCTGCAAGGTGCTCATTCAGAGTACAGGAATATGGTGAGGAACACAACATATAAATAGTTCTCTCAAACATATAGTGGTACACTCAGGTATAACTTCTCACCCCTTTTTAGGCATCCATAATAGCCATCAATAATTAATTTGTAGATATAGTTTAAGGGGCAGAAAGGTGGCCAGTTAACTCGGCCATCAATGTGAGGTATGACTAGAATAGAACTTGAAGTACACGCCACCTGGGCAGGCAAAAGAATAGAATTTAAATCAAGTGGAGTAGAGGAGAACGGAGGGAGGAAACACAAAGTCCATAATGAACTAACAAGAGAAGGAAAAAACTGTCTACAATAGAGCTGGAGCTGAGACGAGTTACAAAAGCACTCCAAAATTAGCTACGCTATCTAATAAAAGGATATTCCATCTCATCCAAACGATTAGATTGAAAAATTTTAAAGCGAGAGAGACCAATGGAAGCACGTAGTGCTTAAAGAAGAAGAGGAAGAACTAGCAGAAACAAGAAGAACGAGAAGAAGAAGAGGAAGAGACAAAGGGCCAAAGAAAAATAGAAGTGATGGCCACAGAAGTCATAGAGATAGTAGAAAGTGGGCTAGAAATAGACTGACAACACAACACCACATCCCCTCAATACAAAAATATAGTTGTCACCATAGCTTCTCTGAGCACAAAGAGAAAAAGGCAGATCTCTAGGTATTCCAGAGTTGAAAAGAATTAGAGAGAACCATAAAATTCTCTCACAAGCTCGATTATCAGTGAAGAATCACCAAGGGGGGAGGAAAGAATCAAAGAGATAAGTTTGAAGGAGAAGTTGCAGAAGGCACAGGTAGAGAATGTAGCACTGGAGGAGAAATTACAGCAAAAAGAGGAGAAAGTAGGCACAGTTAAACACACGCATGGTGGATGAGAAAGTAAACACACACAAAGGGAAATATAAGCATTAGTTTCATTTCCATTAACCATAGATGTCTATTTATAGTACAATGGGGTGACTCTTGGATTCCATATTCCAAGGTCACTTGGACTCCTCTTTGTCCATTCAGCTTCCACACCTACCCATTTAGGATTAGTTTTCCAACATCCCCCCCCTTAATCTGAAGGGGTATGTGTGAGTCCAAGAAGAGAGTTGCAATAAAAATCTGCAAAGTATGCATGGCAGCACCTAGGCTGAATAAGCTCTCTGAAATGTTGGCATAAATAGGTGGTTTAAGGATCACCACCAACACTGGAATGCAACGCTTATTGTAGTTCTCGGAACTCTTCCAAATTTTGCAAGAAGCTGACTGCTTCTGCTAGAGGAAATGTACCTCATATTTGAAGAGGGAGACCTTCAACCTAGAATTAGGGAGGTCTACAACCTGTGATGGTTTAAGGATGACCACCAACAATGGAATGCTAATGCATTTCTTGGAACTCTACCAAAGCTGGCAAGAAGCTGAAGTCTTATACAAGAGGAAGTTCTCCAAATTATATGAAGAAGAAGAATATGAACCTCGCATAGATGGTTTAAGGCTGTTCATCAACCAAAGGCATGCCCATGGGCATCCGTGTCTCTGGCTACAACTTTGAATCTGGAATGACGAATTTTGGTTCAAGCTCGCTTGAACTGTTATGTCTCTCACTACAACTCTAAATCTGGAATGACAGGTTGTGGCTGAGGCTCACTTGATGTGGATTCAAAGCTTGTAGATGACCACCATTTTCCCCCTTTCTAGGTACAAGGTGAGATGATGCCAAAAAATCAACTACAAGTTTGTTCAATATTCTAGGACCAATTCTGACATATGACTTAAATATCTTCTTGGTTGTTGATGCCCATTGCCAAGAAGCAATCCATCCAAGATGAATATTTGTTCTTACAGGAGGCTTCTTTCTGAAGCATCTTAGTGAAGAGTGGGTGTGTCGACCACAGTTCTTGTATGGGTGAAGATAAAAATAGTGATCTTTCATATAGCCAATGTGATCAAAGTGTTGGAATTTTACATTTTGTTGTGGCTGTGGAAGAGGAGCAGGATCTCGAACAGACGAAGGTGAGCTCTCATGAGGAAATCTGGCACTTTGAAATTTGATGGGCTTGGAGTAGTCTGGAATATGAAAGGACACATCCTTTTCATATCCAAGACATGTTCTATGCTTGTTGTGGACAAGCTCTTCCCAAGGTCTAATGATGGGCTTGGGAAGTGCAGACTGAGCTGCTGCATCTGCATGTAAATCTACTCTTGTATAAGGAACTGAATGTGAGTTGATTGTAACATTATGTTCTTGTTGCTGATGGGAGTCCCTCTCAATTTTCTAATCATAAATAGGTTCAAAATGCTGACTCTTTTGCTGAAGTTCATCTTGCTGGAGCTGAGACTCCAACTGCAAAAACTCAATCTTGTCCTGTGCATCTTGCAAACAAGTTTGAATATTAAAAAGAGCATTCTTGCTCATTTTTACCATATCATGAACAATGGAATGAATGAGGTTATGTAACAACTCTAATGCATCATTTATTTTAGCCATTTGTCTCAACAACTCAAATTTACACTTCAAACACTAACTGCAACTATGAACTAAGAAGCAATACCCACTCACAATGTCAGTACAATACAATGTCACTGTAAAATATTTTGTAAATGTGTAGTAAAAAACACTGTGCAATAACCCTTTAAGGAAAATGATTTCTTTCCTCTTCAAAGAATTGTTTTACACCAAAAACTCTAATTTGCAGAGAACGAACCTCCAATGAGCAATACTCCCCGCCTCATACAACTAAACTATTTGTATCCCTTATTTAATGAATAGGAAGAATTGGAAACATGGACCAATGGTGTCCAAAGTTTGTTGAATTCACTTCACACGCTGATCTGTAATATATTTCACATAGATCTACATATTTCTATTATGGCTATAAGAAATCAAGGTGGCTTCCAAATTTCAACCTTCCATATAGAGATGTTGAAGGCATTCTCAATAGTTTAGCAATTGATATCAAGCTTCGATGAATACCAGAATTGCACAACCCACAAATATCTCATTGACAATAATGCTCAGTTGCATAGGAAAAATATCGATGAATTAACACATCACAGAATTTTAAAGAAGATGGAGTGACATTCCAATGCATAAGTGCAATTAATATATGCCTATCATATATATATATATATATACCACCGCTCCATCACACATATATAAACCAAGAAATATGGAGATAATCATTCCACGGTATATTTAAAGAGGAGAAAATTCTCACTTACTTCTCAAAGCATGCACGACTACTCACTAAATAGAATGGCTGCATATTATGAATCACCACCAGAACAGGAAAATAAATAACCAGCTACCAATTCTTAGATCCGAATGTGGGGATGTTACACTAAAAATTGTCATCCTGACATTCTGCTATGTGTATGAGCTCATTATTACTCATACTTCCCCCTTTCTCAAGTCTAACATATTAGTTCCTCATGTCAAGCCTTGAAAATCAGAAAAATTTCCTAAAAGTCTCCTAAACTTTGGTGTCGCACTTTCTAGCTATCTTTCCTGCGGTCCTGCACCCAATGTTCAACTATCATATGTACATGAACACACTTTATCTTTGTTATAGGTGCAGAACCCTGTAAGATTAAAAAGGCGCAAGTAAATCCCAAAAATCTCAATTAAAGTGAATTCTGGAAGCTTCTAGAATGGATTTTGCGGTGGCAGAACCGCTCTTGTGAGGTGCATGAATCCCTTACCTTATGGAGATAACCCCTTGATGTGAGGATCTTATCCCTTTGAAGGAGGATTCTATCCCTTCATACTTGGAACAAAAAACCTCCTTTTTTCCACTATAAAAAGAGGCATTGGGTAGCCTTAAAGGGAGTTGGAGCTTGAGAATATTTGAGGTTAAGAGCTGTTGAGATTTAGAATCAGTTAACTAAGACTTTTGTGAGGAGAGATTACATACCTCTATTTCTCTTGGTTGGAGGAGTGTAGACCTTATCAAAGTAGAGGAGACTCCTACTTCGGACCTCGGGAATGCCTGTGCAACATCAAGACTCAGGTTGTAAGGTTTTCCTTCTTTTGAGATTAATACAAACATACTCATTTTTCTCAATAAGTTTTCTGTTCATGGTTTATTTCGTAGATTCCTTGATCACTATGATAAGCATGGTTTATGATGATGTCTATACAGGTGCTATGTAATATTTTGCTTGTTTGTGGTTGAAGGTTTACGAGGAAAACTCCTTCAAGTGCACGAGGGACAATAACGACTTCAAATAAGCGCTGGACCTACAGTAAGTCTTTTACACCTCTATAGAGCTTTTTGTAAACCTTACATGCTTAGAGAAATATTAGTCTGTTTGGCTGTTTGTTGCTAGATAATTTTAGTACTAGGGAGATCGGTTTTTTCCGCAAGAACGATTTATCTGGCCAACAGGGGAAACTCATCTACTTCACTTGCATGATGCTTCTGCATGACACTTCATTTCCAACGATTTTTTTTTTTTTTTTTGTAAATTTAATCTTCACCGACCTCATGGAAATTGCTGGAAGCCGAACTGTTTTTGGGCAGCTGCTGATTTCTACTGGGCGAAGGTCCCAATTGCTGTCACTATATTGGCATATTCACGAATGTCTTTCTGCGAAAGTACGTTCATTGGAGGAGGAACTCGGGGAGGTAGGGAGGGAGCCGAGCAGGGCGGATGGGGTGGGAGTCGATGTGGGATGGAGATAGGAGGGATGGAGAGGGGTAGCGTAGGGAGCTGCATGAGGAGGAGTAGAGGAAGGGGGAACGGGGAGGGCAGAGGATGGAGCCTGTAGGCATTGCGAAGGGAGGGAGGGAGCGGAGGTGAGGGGAAGGGGTGTTTGAAGCAGCGTGAGGGAGCGGGAAGGGGGGCAGCCAGAGGGAAGCACAGTTAGAGGGAGGGGTAGGAGCACTTTCTAGTGGTTAGGAAAGGAAGTGAGGGTAGGTGATAAGTGAGAGATATAGGAAATGAAGTGCCTACCCCCTCATCGTATAGAAACCACAACAGTGGGGAGATTTTGAAAATATACAAAAAAAAACATTGCAATATATAAAGGTGCAACCAGTGGTGTGATACTCAGTCGAGTGCAGAAGGTGGAGGGGCACAGAGCTAGGAGAAATGGTTTCAAGGTATGGAAATTATTTGAGGGTGTTTAATAGCTAGGATTTGTATGGAGTGAGAGTAGTGGTATTACCACAAAGCGAGAGTTTTCTTAATAATCACGATCAATGGTGATTCTATGCGGGAGGAACGCGATGATATTAACAGTCACAATAACATAGACAGTGAGGATAATAACAGGAAGCAACAACATAGTTATTCACCAGCGAAGTCTGTGTAGTGGGGATGTGTATAGGAGGAGAAGTCATCAACATTGCAGCCCTCAACGCTACACTCTTAACTCCTTGTGGCACACTCCCTCGATGGCTCCTGTTCTACTAGCGTATGAATTGAGCATAGAAACCAACCTGCACAACATATTATTACTAGTAGATAGCTTCAAAATTATGTATATAATCCATTCCAAACCACTGAGAAATATCAAGAACCGGCCTGAGTTTTTAATGTATCAAATATCGCAGGTATTTATTTTAATATGTGATTGCAGGGTTTTAATGCGCGCGATTACTCCGTTGATTTTTTTCAATAATGATCTATAAAACAACTATCTCTATTTCCAAGATTTATGTTTTAATAATACTTGCAACCTATGGGTAAAAACATAGAGCCACGAACCAGTCACGCTTCCGCAAAAAACCGACGATTAAATAACCATTCATGTGCAGATAATCACTAGCATTTAGATAAGAGACATTCAATTATCCAAAATACAGTTAATACCCCACTCATAAACGCATAAGGGTACATAGAATGGATCGATGGAGAAATGTGTCAGTTCTGCAAAATAGGTAAAAAAACTAAAAATGGAGCTGACGGAATCTGAAAATTCCAGGGCCTGGCCCAGCGCTTTGATACCATGTTAAACACACGCATGGTGGATGAGAAAGTAAACACAGACAAAGGGAAAGGTAAGCATTAGTTGCATTTCCATTAACCATAGATGTCTATTTATAGTAAAATGGGGTGACTCTTGGATTCCACATTCCAAGGTCACTTGGACTCCTCTTTGTCCATTCAGCTTCCACACTTACACATTTAGGATTAGGTGTCCAACAGCCTCCCTCACAATCTCAAGAATAGGGAGTACCATACTCCAGAAATACCGAGGGGTGCATTGGATAGGGCACCATTTTACAAGAGGGCCATGTAGGCCAAAAATATCTAATGGTTGGGACTAAATCTCAACCCACCTTTGCTACTGGGGCTGACTGATGAAGAGGACACAGATGCAAAATATAGAGAATGGGAGAATGCAAAAAAGAATAATGGTTTTTACCCCCTTGGGGAAACTCCCGCACTTCTTCCTCAGGAAATTAGGGGGGCTGTCAGAGCCTTAAAGAAAATGCATGAGGATTAGTTTCTTAGAGGATGAGCAACCATTCAGTAGGGGGCTGATGATTATCTCCATCATTAGACATATTTGAATGGGTTAATAGTCACCTTTTTCCCTTCTTAGCTCTGTTTTTCTTGGATTTTTATTATTATTTGGTTTTATGATGCTAGTATAGGTGGTGATTAAGGCTAACATACTCTGAGTGCCTAATATAAGGTTGAGTGCAGAAAATCATGAATTATCAATCATTTTTATAAAGATTTTATCATAAAGACTCGGAGGAGACAAAAAAGAGGAATTATGGGAGGATTGTACACCCTCAAAGGCATCCAAAGGATCCTGAAGATCCTCTCCAAAAATTTGAATTCCAAAAGAAACCAAAGGATCCCCAAGGATTCTCTCCAGCAATTCGAATTCCAGAGGCAACAAAGAAAATCAAAGAGGAGTGCACCCAATCCTTGTTCACTGGGAGTCAAGTGGACTCAATCACCATTTTCTAGGGAGATGTTGGTAGCTGTCCGATAGAATAAATAGAGCAGAGATAGACCAAGGAAGAGTTAGTCTATTCTAGTCTCGATTCCATTCAGAACTATTGTTGGGAGCTATTAAGCTTTTTGTTTTATTCAAGGATCAAACTTTCAAAAATGTATGCAGTTATTATTTTATGAAATGAGAAGACTGATTTCATTCGACTGATTTAATTTTTAGAGGGCTAGGCTTGTGGGTTAGGGCCCAATCCATGTGCCTCAGCTTCTCTGTTGTTACTATATTTTCCTTTCTGTCATTTAGCTAGTTTTGCTTCTACCCTTTAAGTTAGATTTTCTTCTGATACGTTTCATTTCTATTTAGTTTTTGTGCTGTTGTAGTTTTTAATTGCTTATGCATATTAAAATAGAGAAAAAAATCCAAAAAATGTGGTTAAGTCTCCCACTCACATCTCTTTCAATAGAGTTTGAGTAGGGCAGACATTCCCACAGGCCAAAATTGCTTTCTGTTTGAGTTTTGGGAAGAACTTGTATTACCAAGTCCAAGCCTTTATTTCACTATTTTATCACGCATTTCTGTCTGTTTCCCATGCATAATCCGCAAGTGTGTTTCATTTCTGAGCACTACACTTACACCTCCATTCCCCTCATTTTATTCTCGTCTTAACACTGTACTTACCTTTTATTTTCCTAACGCACTTAAGCCGTTCAAAGCCTTATTTCTTTATTTTTTTTCGGTTCACGGCCACCTTACCTTTTTATGAAAAACACGTGAAAAACCATTCAAAACCATCGAAAACAAGACCTTTTCCTTTTCTCCTCTAGTCTCCTGCCATCGTACATCGTACTTCGCAAATCACAACATTTGGTGTTTACCTTTAACACTTATCGCTCGTTCTTTGCGATTATGATATTCTGAAATTGCAAATCGGACCTCATACCGTTTAGCTTTTCCCCTTAACACTTACTGATGGTTCTTGCGATTGCGATAATACGAAATCGATCCCTGCCATCGGTCCGACTGCCACGTCATTTGTATTGCAAATCACATCTCGTAGTTTTTTTATGCTATCGCAAATCACATCCCACAGTTCTTGTCATATCGCAAATTGTATCCCGCAACTTTTTCCTTTCTCCCTTAACACTTACCAGTCGTTCTTGTGATGGTGATATTGTGAAATCGTAAATCGCATCATTTACATTTTTGCATAACAGTTACTGCTTATTTCGTCGATGCGATAACTCCACCACGTCACACTCCACCATGTCACGCATTGCAAATTGCAATTTGCAAATTTTAGTTCATTCCGTTAAGCTTTACTGCTATCCCTTTAAACTTGCGAAGTGGCGATTGTGACATTGCACATCACAAATTTTATCCTTCATCGCACGTCGCCATCACACTTTTGAGTTTTTTCCTCTCCAAATTCATTTCTCAGGCTATAATACAGTTTCATAAGGTTTTAAACCCCTCTTTCTGCTTCCAAACCTCGTTTCATGTGTTAAACCCCCCATTAGCCTCTTTTAGCCCTTTTCTTCCCTCCAAGCTATAAATTAACTCTTTTTAATAAGAATTAAGTCACAAATGGCCTAGTTGCATGGATAGAAGCATGGTAGATAGATCATAGGATAAGTAGAGTGCATTTAACCTCTTGGCCAAGTTAAGTGTGGTTTAGAATTAGTTTCCTTTCTGTTATTTCTTTTCTGCAAATTAAATTAGTTTCATTCTTGTCATTTCCTTTCAGCAATTGAGTTTAGTTCCCTTTCTTTTCATTTCCTTTCAACAATTCAGTTTAGTTTCCTTTCTGTCATTTCCTTCCAGCAATTCACTTTTCATTTGTTCTCATAGTTTATGAAATCACACCCTTTCGTAAAGAAGAAGAGGATGACATGAACAAAATGCATCTGCTGTGTATATAGCATGATCACCTCAAAGATTTTACGAACCCCGGGTTGATAAAGTAAATTAGGGTAGCCCCTGGGAGTTGCAGCACTCTTGGTGCAATCCCAAGGCTCACCAATAGTTATTCAAGTTGTCTCAATGATACTCAATATGAAAAAATAAGAATTGAGCTTTTCCATATTAGAGTTATTTCAAAGCATACCAAAGTAGACACACTTTTTTATAGTGCTTCACAAGAAAATATTATCTCTGAAGAAATTGTCAGGAATTTGAATCTAGAGACCATTCCTCATCCTAAACCTTATCCTTTAGGCTGGGTATGTGAGAATGAAAAATTGTAGGCAATAAGGAAGTGCATACTTAGATTTGCAATCACTACAAACTTTCTTCATGAAGTTGAACTTAATTTAGTTTCGCTTGGTATATGTGTTATGGTTTTGGGAAGCCCATATATTTATGATAGGAGAGAAATATTTCATTTACATGAGAATAAGTATCACTTGTTCAAAAATAGGATTGAGTACAATTTTAGAGCGCATATTAGGAAAATGATTTTGTCTCTTATGAATGTTGGACAGATGAAGAGAATTTTTAATGATATGAACAAAATTTTGCATTGTTAATGTTCAGGAATAAAGATGTTAAGAATGAAGCCTTTCAAGGATATGAATCAAAATTAAAAATTGATTTCATTGAGGTTGCTAATGAATGTGATAAGGTGTTTCAAGAGTCTAACATGTTTCCTCCTAAAAGAGTTAAACACCATGAAGTAAATTTGCAGCAGGATGCATCATTGTTGAACTTTGGTGTGAACAAGGTGCTAGTGTTAAAGAGTGTAGAGGTGAGAAAGAAAATGAAAAAGCAATTTGAGAGAGAGGACATTGGTTCCAAAAGTTCTTCTTGTGGGTTTCATAGTGTTTTGGCTTTGAAAAGTGATTGTGAATGGCGATGGCAATCACATTTGGTCGCGAGTCGAGCCAAGTGCAAGGCTAGATATGTTAAGCAATGTCATTATGGCAGTGGTCAAGGTGAGAAGAATCTCATTTTTTTTAAGTTTCCTTTGATTGAATACCGAGGAAGGAATGTGCTTATTCCTTCAAAGGAAATTTTTTGTTCAGAATATTCTAGGAAATTGCAGTAAGATGTCATCTATGACAGTAAGAAAAGGACTCCAAAATTAGAGAAAATAATTTCTTTTCATGAAAACCTCAAAGTGAAAAATTCATGAAAAGTTTAGTGGATTGAGACTAGAAAGGTGAGGGAGTTGTACCCTCATTTATTTGTTGACTGATAAAGAGATTTTGGAGGTCTAGAAGCTTTGAGTGGGGAGGAATGATCTAGTGGATCAGTTTATTGCTCAAATTAAAAGTGCTCAGACTCGCTTGAAACCAATGCCAAAGTGTAGATCTCGTCGCCCTCAATCCAACAAAACTCGTTTCATTCAAAACCAACATCCGATTCTCCGGATATCGCATTCTAATAAATTTGGGAAACAACAATTTTTTTTGGAATTGGGTATAGGTACACTATGTCAGCAGTCTGTACAGTGACTAGGCCTTTGACTAGGTTGACTTTGTATTTTTGTGGAGTAGTCGTTGACTGCCACTTGTCATAATGTGACTGGCTTGAGATTTGGTGTTTTCTGGTTGGTTGATGGAATTTTGAGGTGGCCAAATGAGGGAGTGCCATGTGGGCCAATCGGTGGCTCCCATGTGGCCTCCACTCATTCATATAACATTTTGTTAAGAGGTTAGGCTGCCTCCATGGGATTCGAAATCGAGACCTCACACCTACCAAAAAATACGTCCACCGACTCTGCTATGATGTTGCTTAATATCTATGGTGTAACAATTGCATTTAAAAATTATTTATGGCAAGCTCAAAGGCGGGGACTAGGGTTAACCCTAGTCATGGGTCCACTAATAAGTGTTAGGGGTTAACCCTGGCCCCAAATTTTATTTATGCACGAAACTATGTGATATCGTGTTATATGCAAAGTCGCAACACCAATACCATATGCCATGTATAAACCATACATCAAAGTTTAAATGATGTATATCGGTGATGGGTATATATCAAAGAAAAAACTTTATAATATGTGCATAACCTAAATTCTTTGACTATATACAAAATCAAGAATATTTAATGGCAGAGTTCGGAACTGACAATAGAACCGAAGGTCATAATAATGCCTCATGGTATAGTTAAAGTGGTGGTAAAATAATATGTTAGCAGGTTTAAACCCAATATTCATCGCACCATTCACATGCTATGGTTAATTTTTATGTTGCAATAGAACTCACAGGTAGGAATGCATGATGGAATGTCGATGGTTAGGTTGTAGTGCACATGTCGCATCTTGTAAAACTGCTGATGCCACAGTAAGTTCATTGGGAGGGGAGCGGAACCTGCCTTGGGTAGGGTTCCCGCTAACCCCAACCCACTCCGGAGCCTAGGCACCAACACATAGTTTAAAGTCTAGTTACAATCTGGCGGGAAATGTGAACCCAACTCTAAAATCAATGGTAGGGATAGTGTAACTTGCCAGCATTTTAACGGGATTAAGTCCGACCGAGGAAATTAAAAGAGGCAATAATTTACACCAGTTGTAACAATAATATTACCAGAACTAGGAAAATTTGTCGCTCGACATGGATGTAAAAGGAAAAAATTTTAGAACATATTGTAGGGAAGTGCAAATTGTAGGGCAATTATCCGAAAAATTCATTGGAGCATAATTCAATCAATTTTTTACCTTTTTGAGTGTATAAAAATCCTAGATAAGGGTTTTTTACTGTTATGGAGCCATTGGAGACATTTTTTTAGCATTATTAGAACTGTAAATTAATGCAAACAAACATTTTTAAGAATAATGAAAAAGGCTGAACATTAGAAGTTGGATGAGGAGATGTGTCCCAAGAGGGGAGAACTCCTTCATCATTTGTTTTCTTGTATGTACTTGATCTAGGTGGATATTTGTGGCCACCCACCTATTCCACTTGGGGCCCCACCATTGCCTCTTTCAATTTTTCAGTTTCGGCACAACCTACTATTTTTGACATTTTTTTGAGTCGTGAACTTCCGGAGCCGTTTTGAGACCCTAACGTATGCCAAAGTAATGTCCCCGGGAAGTTGAAACACCAATTTACCCAAACAGGGCCCATAGTTTTGGTGCTTTATCTCCTAGGGTTAGGGTTTTGGATGTTTAGGGTTTTAGATTGTTTCTAAATAATAAATAAGCCCTCGAGCCTCATTGTAACTCATTTCAGAGGTCTATAGATGCCACATCTCTTCTCAGAGATTTGCTACCAGCACCCTAGCTATTTTATTTCCATTATGTCTGTAAGCATAATTCTGTTATTTGATATTAATGAAATGAAGCATTATTTCCGTTGCATCTCTATGTTTATGGTTATTTTTTTATTCTATTGTGTTCCTGCATAAATCCGAATCAGTACTATTGTGGTATTGCTTTCTTCTTTATTTTCTGCAAAATTGATTTTTAAAGCATGTTAATGTGTTAATGAAATTGACATAAGTGTTTAAAATCCATAATCATTTGACTTGAAAATTTCACTGCAAACTCTCAAACTTTCATATACAGACCAAAAGCCTTTCTCCCCACAAGAGGACTAAGACAAGGAGATCCTCTATCTCCCTTCCTCTTTGTTCTTTCCATGGAGGGCCTCAACAGAGCCATTAAAAAGGAAATATTATAAGGGAGATTAAAGAATTGCAACTTTACATGTTAGAAAAATTATATATTACAAAGCAATGCAACACATACAGTATGCGGAAACACAAACAAAGAAAACATATAAAACCAAAGAGACATAGATATACGTGGTTCACCCAATTTGGGCTACATCCACCCCGAACAACCAATCCTTCCTTTCTATTATCCAACAAAATGAAGAGACACAACCTACAACAGATCCACTGTAATATCATTTTCTCTCTATCATAGTCTCCCTATCTGTTTCTCGCTCTTAGAATACACATACAATACACAGCCAAAATTATAATGCCCTCATACAAAACGAGGGGTTGCCTTCTAGGGAAAAAAACCCTAAATTAAACATAACTTCTACCATTAGATCATCTGCCTAATGAACGACCCAGATTAGCTAGAAATTACAATACTTTTACAAGGAAAATTTACATCTTTTTTTTTCTTCACGGTCGCTGTCCCTGAAACCCCCGCCGGGGTACCACTGGCCCACGGACCCCCCAAACGAGGGGGAAGTCCCTCGCATGGAGGGGTGTACAGTCTTCCTAGGGTATACATCTGGCTGGAACAAATATCTTTGAATCAGGATGAAAATCAAGCTCCACACCCAACATTACACATAATGCAAGCCGACCACCCACCAACATTTTGTGGAGGACACAATGTTGGATGGAGTCCCATGAGTCAAGGAGGAAATAACCTACAAAAATATCCTTAAGGATTTCAATGTTTCCTCAAGTGTGGAGGTCAATCATTCCAATTCCATGGTTTTATTTTTTAATACTCATATTTCAGTGCAAAGAAACCTTACCCTAATTTTAGGCTTTGAATGGAAATCTCTATTGTCAAAGTGCTTGTGAGTTTGTCTAATGGAAAAAGTAAGAAAGAAATAAAACTAGGACACCCTAGTAGAAAAATTGAAACACAAGGTCAGTCGGTGGACTTATCGTGCTCTTAACCTCATAGGTAGGTTGGTGCTAACTAAATTAGTTCTGCATGAAATTCCTATGTTTTTTATTATAGGTGTTCCCAACTGCTAAAGCTATTTTCAACAAATCAGAGAAATCCATAGGAATTTCCTATGGAATGAGGTGGAGGAAAATAACAAAATGGTGTTGGTGAGTTGGGATAAAATTTTCAATGCAAAGTCACAGGGAGGGTTAGGCATTATAAACCTAGAAAAAATGAATGTTTTCTATGGAGCCAAATTATGGTGGGGATAGATTAAATATGTAAATTTTGTCTGGGCATAATTTTGGAAAGATAAATATTTTCCAGAATGGCACCCTCAATCTTTGATCAGATTTAATGATAAGATGATAGGATCTGCCTCATGGAATATGAGCATTCTTTTTTGGAGGTAAGGACTGGTCGAACGATACTATTTTTGAAGGACGCGTGGCAACATGAACCCAAACTAACTTAAATATGATGAATTCAACTCTAGCAGGTGATACAAGCAGAAGGAAAAAGGACAGTTCATCAGTATTTGGACCCTAGGAGAAACAACAAAAAATGGAGACAATGGACCATCCTAAACCAATTTGCACAACAGTCGTTAGCCCAAATTTCCTAAGGTCTGACTGACAATCTTCAGCTATGAAGGATTCTCCATTCGGGGGATAAGGATCAACATCGATGGGGTCGATAGGAAGGCAACGGTTTTACCTTAAATGAAGCCTGAAGATATATTATTGAGCACCAAATGGATATTGAAGGGCTGAACAAGGGTAATATTTATTCATCTCTATAGTGGCCAAAAATGAAAATATTTATCTTGTTGGTAATGCACAAAAAACTTCTTACTTGAGAAAACCTCTATTGTATGGTTTTTCAGGCCCTTCACGATGCAACCTATTTCTAAGGAAGGAAGAAACTATCAACTAGCTAAAAAATAGTTGTGAATACACCACTACACTATGGGAATGGGTTGCTTTAGTATTTTGGTAGTCGCACAAACAAATACATAACACTTAAGAGAATTTAAATAATATGAGAGGAGAAATATTGAAAGACATAGTGGTCAATAATGCCTAGATACTGAGTCATGGATTCGTGATATGGGAAGCATAGAAAGAGAGAAACCATTGAATATTCCAGGAAAAATCTTCCCCAACTTCATCATTGATCACTGTAGTCCTGCAACAACTCCAGGAAACCATCTTAATACTTTAGGCTCAAAAGGAAAATAATAATCCTACACTGTAAAAAAACACAATCCTGGAAACTTTAGGCCTGAGAGGGATTCAACCTCTACTTCACAAGAGAAAGGAACCATGAGTGCAGGGATCGACAATGTCTTGAACACCCCCACTGACTTGGCGAAATTTTTTGATTCTTTTATACACTATGCTCATCACTTGGACATCCTTCCTGGAAATGGGGACGATCAAGTAGCTATTGTGTATTGTGTCTGTGTGCATAGTGTTAGCATTCTGTAATTTTCTAGAGATTATGAGAACTAATCACATAGGCCAACATCAAACCAAATTTTGAAACTGGGATCTAGCTATGCCAGCTTCAAAGAGGGATCTCTCTATATGATTTATCTTTGTTTGGATAAGTTGTAGGCTAGCTATGATAGAATTTGGGGTTTTGGGTTTGTTTTGGATTTTGGAAGACTGATTGTATTCAATTTATTAATGTATATTGTGCAATAGAGTCAAAATTTTACTGGATGGTTGCGTCAACTTTTCACAGAGTAAACACAGGGCAAGATAGGAGTATTTACTAGATCTTTCGAATTATAAATGGATTATGATAGAAATATGAATAAATTCAGCAGAACTAAAGAGCAATTAAGAATTCACAAGAGTGGCCTTTAGTGGAAAACATTATGATTGCAAAGGAAGCTAGAATAAGGTACTCAACCGTAAATCCTATTCATCACGCTTTCTACTTTACAATTGGAATTCAGATGATTACAATGAAAGATGATAATGAAACAAAATAACAGAAGAACCACATCACCAATATTTAAGCCACAAGAATCCTGTGAATGATCTAATTATTATTGATGCTCCAATGCTTTGGAAAATCTTACAGTACTCCAAAAGATAGTAATAGTTCTGAACTTAATCAATCGATCTTTGATACTTCCAAAGCTGAAGTATTTATACGAAAAATTACAATCATGCTGTCTCTAACAGACTTGGACTAAAAAGCTCCAACTATTATAAAATTATATCTTCGGTGGAATGTGTTGTGCAAAGTAGGTGCTGATGTAGTGGGACAATTAGGACGTGGACCACTATTTATTGATGTGCTGGCAGAGTAAATGCTATGCTGGTGAATGAAATGTTGTATGAACAGAGTGTTGAATGCCTTTTGCTACCCGACTCGGCCTTTTTGTCTTTTTGTCACCTGAAATACTTTTTTCGTGTTAAAACCTTTTGTAAACAAAACAACGTGGAAAACCAATATACCAGACTTAAAATATTTTAAATTTCAATTCTGAAGCCACATTGCATCTGCGCACTTCACAATATTTAGAGTTTAGGTTTATGAAGAATGTTCTCGATGACGCGATAGGAAGTGGGAGTTGAGGTGGAGGGCATGTGGGACCGGACTGCATCGCAAATCACACATTTTAAAGTTTTAGTTTTAAGTGTGGGGGTTAAATCCTAACACTTGCGAAGTGCAGGTAGAGGGACCAACTGCACTCGACAGAGTTTATAAATTTGTGAATGTTTTATGCGGTTTCATATGATATGTGATATGATTGAAAATGGCTGTGAAGCGGGGGGCGAAGCTGCTATGGTGGGGCCAACTGTCGCATCACAAGTTAAAGAAAATAGATTGTGGTCACTTCAAAGGTAAGTTAAAACAAATTCGATGCGATAAATCAAAAATCAATAATCACAGGTTTTAAAGTTTAGTTGCGATTGAAAAAGGTTTATAATATGCAATTTGCGATGGATGGTGGGGAAGAAAAGGTGACGTGGAGGGATGGCCCACTTTAGTCGCAATCGGGGAATAGGAAGCGGGAGTAAACAATGATATAGTAGTGAAAGGAAAAGTGGATTAAAAAGTAGAAAAAGGTGGAAAAGGCAAAGTTGAATGTTTTTAAAGGAAACTGAAATGGAAGGGAAGTGTGGTGGGAAAAATGGGTCTCACTTCATTCTATATTGTCCTTCGAAAGGTTTTTAGGAGACGACAATCAAAGGTTTCTTGGTATTTGGCCTATGGGAAAAGTGATTTTGAATGTGTCGGATTATAATAAAATGTATGGAAATATATGAATGGGGAAGGAAATGTAAATAAAGGGAAATGAATGAAATGAAAGTATGGGAGGATATATGTTGTGGTTTAAAACTTTAGGATATAAGTTAATAATCAAAATTTAAACCATACAAATAACTTTTCCATAGGCGCATTTAGACTAACAGCCAATCAAAACCTTTAAAACAGAACGAAGCTTTTCTTTTTCTTTCTTGCTTCCCTAACATTTTGTTTTTCCTCCTTTGTTTAGAGCATTTACCACCTAACTTTTTATTGACATGGATGCCTATAAAAATAACACCTAACATTTTATTTTTACCTCATTATTTAGAGCATTTACCACCTAACTTTTTATTGACATGGATGCCTATAAAAATAATAATCTTCCCAACATTTTCAACTTTTTCATTCTTTTGCATCAATATCCTACCTTATCATTTTGAAAATTATTCAACTACGTATGCTAACTTATAAAAAACGAATGATGTTATAACATCTCCCTTGCCTCAGATTAAACTATTGACCTAGTTTTATTTTCTAACTAACTAATAAATCTATCAAGATTAAACAATTTGACAAATTATTTTTCACCACCGATTGACAAGCATTTTAAACCTAATTCAATCACGCTTAAACTATATGATTCAATTTTATTTAACTATTGTGCCATTTTAAACAAGCTAAACTAGGAGTAGTGGCATTTGGATGTGCAACACTTTGAGAATTATTGTTTTTCTTCTTTTTGATGGGGTTCACATCTTATATTTTTTTATTTATAGCATATAACCTCTTTTGATTTTATATGTTATTTCCTTTTTTGTTTTAATTCTATTTGCAGAATGGAAATCATTTTACGAAATAAATTTTACAGATAGAATAAACTTAGTCACCTTGAGATCCTATGAAATATAGGACCCTAACAGTGACTCCAATTGGGGATGGCACTTCCATGCATTGAAGTGTCAAGAACCTGCGATCAATAGCCTTATCCATCTACACATCTGAGAAATCTACAATCTGATTACTTTATGCTTCAAATATTATGATGATCTATTGACCGTGGCTTAGGACCTTTTCTCCAGGCTTCAACCATAATAACCAAAACATCCATTCCAATCTATGTTGACTATGATATTTACAATGATGTAAAATAATCTTTATACTAAGAGAAATAATGCTTCAACATCCTTCCATTTATATGACCACCAGGTAACGCTATTCCATCTATATCTGTGAGAAAAAATGCATTGTCACCTCTAAAATAATCTATAAGATATGGTCCCATCCATATATTATCAAACTTGTTATGCTTCCTTTTTTCTTCTCTCCTTGCATGCCATTTTAAAATTTTGTCACCAATAGAAAAATCAACTACCTTGGTCCTTTTGTCAAATATTTTCTTGATATTTTCCTGGATGATTTGTGTTCTATTATACACCTCTTCTCTTGTGTGCTACAACTAAATGGTTTGAAGGATTCTTCTAAGTGCATCATTTGGTTCCACTTGTAACTCTTGCATTATATTCATCACTGGCTGTGCTAGAGATGATGGAAAAACAACATCCATTCCATAGACAAGTTGGTATGGTGACATACCAATGGAATTCTTTGTAGTAAGCCTATCAACCCAAAGTGCACTGACTAAGTTATTATGCCAAGAATTTTTATTCTGTTCTAATAACTTCTTGATGATGTTTACTAGACTCTTATTGGATGATTCAGCTAGTCCATTACCTTGTGGGTAATAGATTGTTGAATTTCTTAAAGAAATATGATATTTATTAAAGAACTCAATCATATTTTTGGATTTAAAAGTTGTTGCATTGTCAGTGATGATTTTCTTGGGAAACCAAATCTGGATAGGATATTGGTCTAAAGGAACTTGGTAATAACAACATCGATGGCATTTTTGGAAGGGATGGCTTCTATCCACTTAGTGAAGTAATCTGTGGTTGTTAAAATCCAGTTGTGTTGGGAAGAGTAAGGAGGATGGATTTCACCTATGAAATCAAAACCCATTTTAGGAATGGGATTTCAACAGAAATGGGTTTGAGAGGCAAGGGTAGGAGTTTCTTTTTACCTTCAAAAATTTGACACTTATGGCAGGTTGTGATTTTCTTATGAACATCAGAAAAAAGGGTAGGCTAGTAAAAACCGGTCTTGAGAATTTGATTAGCAGTAGTCCTCCAATACAGGTGGACACCATAGTCTCCTTCATGAAAATCATGCATAATCTTGTCCACATATTTCTTCAACAAAAAATTGAGTAATAGGCCACCAGAATCTTTCCAATAATGGACATATCAATGATGCAAAATTTTAGTGCCTTTAATTTTAGAAATATAGCTTTAGTTTTTGTAAGACCAGGAGGAGCATTTAAATTATGCTGATGTTAGGATATTTCGACACATAGGAAATAGTTAAGAATAACTTAGTCTAGTGTAGAGTTAGGTAAAGTGTGTTTCTTCACCATGTACATTTGTAACTTATAATCCGACGGTCACGATTTGTAGTGATCTAACGATTATCTGTCACCTCGGTATTAACGACACTTGATCCGTGGTTTAACACTCGATTGGTCCATGATCTCTATTTAAAGAGCATGGAGGGTAACCATTTATGAGAGAAACATATGTAACATTTCTTTTTATATTAATAAATTGCCTGGAGTGGCCGCGTTGGTTTAGGTCGTGCACTGTTTCCCTCTTTGAGGGTTTTAACCACGTATTATATTGGTGTACAGATTTGTGATCTGTTTGTTAGCGGTGACCTTTGGTTCTTGATCTAAGGAACTTACCCTGTAAATTCCTACATGGAATCGAAGCTATTTTTAGGGTCGCGTTCGTTTTTGATCAAAATTCGAAGCCAGTTTGATTGCATGTGAATGCCATTTTGTATCTCTACTATTTCTGAACCTTTTTGGGCTTCGAGAAGTACTCGGTTGTGTCCAGAGCATCTGTTACAGTGAGGAACACCTTTTTTTTCATGTGAAAAGTTTTCTGGCTACCCAAGTTATGACAATTTAGATCTGGAGGTATAAAGCATCTATTTTGCAGTTATATTTGTTAATAGTTCTACTTATTTCGGTTTTTTTTTGTTTATTTTCGGTACTAAGATTTTGCTACGTATGCTCTTTCCCCGCGTGTTTGTGCGATCTCGGCAAATCAAAAATAGTGAAAAAAGTGATAGTTAACGTTAAGGCTAACTGAAAATATAACATTCTATCGCAAGGCTTTGCATTTTGTTTTTTTTTTGGCTCGGTTTTGTGTTTTTTTGTGTAGGAAAAAGCACGCACACCGAAGAGAAAAAAAAAAAACCCCTTCCTTCTTTCATACAATAACGTGATCCTTTTACTATCTCACTTGGGGAGGGGTTAGTTTATGAGAATAGAGGTCTTGGGTTCAAATCTCTTTCTCCAGCTTCTTTTGTAAAAAAAATTTGTTCAAAGGGGCGGAATTTGTTTTTTAAAAAGCCGTACTTCGTTCCGTTCCCATAACTATTCGACATCTACAGCTCAATTTTTTCAAAAGGCATAACTTCTTCATCCGGAAGCCATTTTTCGAGCTGTTTCTTTTGAAATGGCCTAATTTTTTGAGATCTTTCCATTATAGTAGTTAGTTTTAGGTTTTAACAGCTTCAGTATAAAAAAAATGTAAAGTGCTTGTCCGGTTATTCTTAACAGCACCAATTATTTCCAATGGCTACCTCACATGGTAGATATACTTAGAAGTAAAGGGCTTTATAGAATAGCCATAGGAAAAGAAACTAAACCTTCCGATGATGTTAAAGCTGCTAAATGGGAAAATAAACAAGATCAAGCAGAGGGTTGATAGGAATGTCCATTGCTCAAGATCTTTGATTTCATATCCTTGACATTGACACCCTTGATGAAGCCTTGGAAAAGCTAAAAATTGTTTTTGGCATTCAAAATCAAATCAAGGCCCACCAACTTGAAAATGAGTTTCTTACTTTGGACCCCAATAATTTCTCCTCCATTGAAGTTTTTTGGTCCAAATTCAAGACCCTCAGAATTCTTTTAGAAGGTTGTAAGATAAAAAAGGACGATGGTAGCCTCATTTATTGCATTCTTGCTAAGCTTGGCTCTGCATACTCTGTATTTTTTTCCGCCTTCATTTCCACCAGAGAAGCCATGATTTATTCAGGAACCACCTACAAGAATCCCTCTTTTGATGCATTTTGTGATTCTTTGATAAGAGAACAAGAAAAATTTTTACACCTTGGTCTTATCACTGCTGGAAACGCCTCTAAGAAAGCCTTAGCAGCCTAAAAAAAACCGTATCAAAAGAATCCCAAGAAGCAGTATCCTAAAAAATTTGGTCCTAAACCAAACAAGGGTCCTAAGAAATTTCAGCCACAAACTGAAAAATCAAATCACCAAAATAATAAGGCAAATCAAAACAAAGGGAAGAAGACAGATAGACATTGCAACTTTTGCAATCAGGATGGTCATATAGAGTCCAAATGTTTTAAGAAGACAAGCTCAGAGTGTAATGAAGAAGCACAACACTAATTTGAGCACTTTTCACCTTCATCTTTCATGCATGGCACTTTTCACTTGTAACACACACATCAGTGATCCTGTGGTTATGCACAATGGCCTTTCTTCTGCTTCCACAGTGGCTCATTGATTTTGAGCTTTCTTACCACATGGCTAAAAATAAATCCATGTTTTCTTCTTTAAATGATTGTAACACCAAACATATTTATGTTGGTGATGATAGATCTCTTAGTGCTGTAGGATCTGGAACCATTCATCTAGATAATGGTCAGTTTAATGATGTACTATGTGTTCCTACCTTGTCATGAAACCTTATATCTGTTTATCAGATAACTCATTCAGGTGAAGGGAAAATAGTAGAATTCTCACCTCATGATGTTGTAATCAAGGACCTCATAGATCCTAAACATATTTTAGCTAGTGGCATTGCTGATGATTCCACAAGGTTGTATAAGTTTGACAACTTTGGGTCATCATCTCTTCCCTCTATTTTTGTTGCTCATAATGATGATGTGAGAAAACTTTGGCATGAGTGATTTGGTCACTTAAACTATTGCTCTTTTAAAACTTTATGTAAGGAAAATATGGTGACATGCCTTCCTATGGTATCTTGCTGAGATTGTGTTTGCTCCGGATATGTACTCGGAAAACATCATCGGGATAGTTTTGACAAACGTGCCTCTTGGCACACTTCAGCCCCTTTGCAGAAAAACAAAAGAGATGAAAATAGAAGTCATAGAGATAGTAGAAAGTGGGCTAGAAATGGACTCATAACACAACATCACATCCCATCAATACAAAAATATAGTTGCCACCATAGCTTCTCTGAGCGCAAAGAGAAAAAGGCAGACCTTTAGGTATCTAGAGCTAACAAGAATTAGAGGGAACCATAAAATTCTCTCACAAGCCCGACTATCAGTGAAGAATCACCAAGGTGGGATGAAAGAATCAAAGAGATAAGTCTAAAGGAGCAGCTGCAGAAGGCACAGGTAGAGAATGTAGCACTGGAGGAGCAATTGCAGCAAAAAGAGGAGCAAGTAGCCACTGTTAAACACACGCATGGTGGATGAGAAAGTAAACACAGGGAAAGATAAGAATTAGTTGCATTTCCATTAACCATAGATGTCTATTTATAGTACAATGGGGTGACTCTTGGATTCCACATTCCAAGGTCACATGGACTCCTCTTTGTCCATTCAACTTCCACACCTACCCATTTAGGATTAGTTGTCCAACATTCCCCCCCTTAATCCGAAGGGGTATGTGTGAGTCTAAGAAGAGAGTTGCAATACAAATCTGCAAAGTATACATGGCAGCACTTAGGCTGAATCAGCTCTCTGAAATGTTGGGATAAAGAGGTGGTTTAAGGATCACCACCAACGCTGGAACGCAACACTTATTGTAGCTCCCAGAACTCTTCCAAAGCTAGCAAGAAGTTGAGTGCTTCTGCTAGAGGAAGTGTCCCTCATATTTGAAGAGGGAGACCTTCAACCTAGAATTAGGGAGGTCTACAACCTGTGATGGTTTAAGGATGACAACCAACACTGGAATGCTAATGCATTTCTTACAACTCTACCAAAGCTGGCAAGAAGCTGAAGTCTTCTGCAAGAGGAAGTGCTCCAAATTCTTTGAGGAGGAAGAATATGAACCTCGCATAGATGGTTTAAGGTTGTTCATCAACCAAAGGCATGCTCATGGGAATCCGTGTCTCTGGCTACAACTCTGAATCTGGAATGATGAATTGTGGCTCAGGCTCGCTTGAACTGTTATGTCTCTCGCTACAACTCTAAATCTGGAATGACAGGTTGTGGCTTAGGCTCGCTTGATGTGGCTTTGAAGCTTGTAGGTGACCACTATTTCCCCCCTTGTCAGGTACAAGGTGAGATGATGGCGAAAACTCAACTACAATTTTGTTCAATATTCTAGAACCAATTCTGACATGCGACTTAAACATATTGTTGGTTGTTGATGCCCATTTCCAAGAAGCAATCCATCCAATATGAATCTTTGTTCTTGCAGGAGGCTTGTTTCTGAAGCATCTTTGTGAAGAGTGGATGTGTCGACCATAGTGCTTGCATGGGTGAAGATCAAAAAAATGATATTTTATATGGCCAACGCGATCAGAATGTTATAATTTTACATTCTGTTGTGGCTGTGGAAGAGGAGCAGGATCTGGAACAGATGAAGGTGAGCTCTCATGAAGAAATCCGACACTCTGAAATTTGATGGGCTTGGAGTGGTCTGGAATATGAAAGGACACATCCTTGTCATATCCAAGACATGTTCTATGCTTTTTGTGGACAAGCTCTTCCCAAGGTCTGATGATGGGCTTGGGAAGTGCAGACTTAGCTGCTGCATCTACATGTAAATCTTCTCTTGTACAAGGAATTGAATGTGAGTTGACTATAAATTTATATTCTTGTTGCTGATGGGAGTCCCTCTCAATTTTCTGAACAGAAACAGCTTTAGAATACTGACTCTTTTGCTGAAGTTCATCTTGCTAGAGCTGAGACTCCAACTACAAAAAATCAATCTTGTCTTGTGCATCTTGCAAGAAAGTTTGAATATTAAAAAGAGCATTCTTGCTCATTTTTACCATATCATGAACAGTGGAATGAATGATGTTATGTAACAACTCTAATGCATCATTTATTTTAGCCATTTTTCTCAAAAAATCAAAGTTACACTTCAAACACTGACTGCAACTATGAACTAAGAAGCAATACCCACTCACAATGTCAGTACAATACAATGTCACTACAAAATATTTTGTAAATGTGCAGCAAAAAACACCGTGCAATAACCCTTTAAGGAAAATGATTTCTCTCCTCTTAAAAGAACTGTTTTACACCAACAACTCTAATTTTCAGAGAATGAACCTCCAATTAGCAATACTCACTGCTTCATACAACTAAAATATTTGTATCCCTTATTTAATGAATGGGAAGAATTGGAAACATGGACCAATGGTGTCCAAAGTTTGTTGAATTCACTTCACACGTTGATCTACAATATATTTCACATAGATATGAATATTTCTATTATGGCTATAAGAAATCAAGGTGGCTTCCAAATTTCAACCTTCCATATAGAGATGTTGAAGGCATTCTCAATAGTTTAGCAATTGATATCAAGCTTCGATGAATACCAAAATTTCACAACCCACAAATATCTCATTGAAAATAATGCTCAGTTGCATAGGAAAAATATCGATGAATTAACACATCATGGAATTTTAAAGAAGATGGGGGGACATTCCAATGCATAAGAGCAATTAATATATGCATATCATATATATATATATACACCGCCGCTCCATCACACATATATAAACCAAGACATATGGAGATAATCAGTCCATGGTATATTTAAAGAGGAGAAAATGCTCACTTACTTCTCAAAGCATGCATGACTGCTCACTAAATAGAATGGCTACATATTATGAATCACCACTAGAACAGGAAAATAAATAACCAACTACCAATTCTCAGATCCCAATGTGGAGAAACTCATCTACTTCACTCGCACGACGCTTCTGCATGACGCTTCATTTCCAACAATTTTTTTTTTTATAAATTTAATCTTCACTGACCTCATGGCAATTGTTGGAAGCCGAACTGTTGTTGGGTAGCTGCTGCTTGCTACTGGGCGAAGGTCGCAATTGCTGTCACTATATTAGCATATTCATGAATGTCTTTCTGCAAATGTACGTATATTAGAGGAGGAACCTAGGGAGGTAGGGACGGAGCCGAGCAGGGCGGATGGGGTGGGAGTCAATGTGGGATGGAGGTAGGAGGGAGGGGGAAGGGTAGCGTAGGGAGTTGCATGAAGAGGAGTAGAGCGAGGGGGAATGGAGAGGGTGGAGGATGGAGCCCGTAGGCACTGCGAAGGGAGGGAGGGAGTGGAGGTGAGGGGACGAGGTGTTTGAAGCAGCGTGAGGGAGCGGGAGGGGGGGAGGCTGGAGGGAAGCGCAGTTGGAGGGAGGGGGAGGAGCACTTTCTAGTGGTCAGGAAAGGAAGTGAGGGTAGGTTAGCATCGATAGGTATAGGCAATGAAGTGCCCACCCCCTCATCGTATACCAACCACAACAGTGGAGAGATTGTGAAAATATACAAAAAAAAATGTTGCAATATATAAAGGTGCAACCAGTGGTGTGATACACATTCGAGTGCGGAAGGTGGAGGGGCACAGAGCTAGGAGAAATGGTTTAAGGGTATGAAATTATTTGAATGTGTTTAATAGCTGGGAGTTGTATGGAGTGAGAGTAGTGGTATTACCACAAAGCGAGAGTTTTCTTAATAATCACGAGAAATGGTGATTCTATGCGGGAGGAACATGATGATATTAATAGTCACAATGCCATAGACAGTGGGGATAATAACAAGAAGCAACAACAAAGTTATTTACCAGCAAATTCTATGTAGTGGGGATGCGTATAGGCAGAGAAGTCATCAACACTGCAGCCCTCAACGCTAAGCTCTTAACTCCTCGTGGCACACTCCCTTGACGGCTCCTGTTCGGCTAGCATATCAATTGAGCATACCAACCAACCTGCACAACATATTATTACCAGTAGATAGCTTAAAAATTATGTATATAATCCATTCCAAACCACTGAGAAATATCAAGAACCGGCTCGAGTTTTTAACGTATAAAATATCATAGGTATTTCTTTTAATCTGTGATTCTAGGGTTTTGCGTTGATTTTTTTTTCATAATGACCTATAAAAAAACTATCTCTATTTCCAAGATTGATGTTTTAATAATACTTGCAGGCTATGGGTAAAAACATAGAGCCACAGACCAGTCACACTTCCGCAAAAAACCAGTGATTAAACAACCATTCATGCGTAGATAATCAATAGCATTTAGATAAGAGACATTCAATTATCCAAAACACAATTAATACCCCACTCATAAATGCATAAGGGTACATAGAATGGAGCGATGGAGAAATGTGTCAGTTCTGCAAAATAGGTAGAACAACTAAAAATGGAGCTGACAGAATCTGAAAATGCCAGGGCTTGGCCGGCGCTTTGATACCATGTTAAACACACGCATGGTGGATGAGAAAGTAAACACGGACAAAGGGAAAGATAAGCAGTAGTTGCATTTCCATTAACCATAGATGCCTATTTATAGTAAAATGGGGTGACTCTTGGATTCCACATTCTAAGCTCACTTTGACTCCTCTTTGTCCATTCGGCTTCCACACCTACCCATTTAGGATTAGGTGTCCAACAACCATAATGGCAGAATTATGCATAGAATCCATTCAACATAGATTTTCCTCTGACTCATATGCTGTGTACCTCAAAGAATAATGGCTTCTATGTCAAATAAAAACTCTAGCCTCCCATTGATCACTACCTTTCCAAGATTGTAGGCAATTCATGAATTTCTACAAGCAAGCTAACATGGCTGATCAGGCAAAGATGTCAGAGTTTTATATGCATAAATTTGTGCTGAAAAATCTGGATATTTGGGACCCCAATCCTATAATGGGGGATATGCAGTTAATGGATCTAGCATCATGGACATTGAATGAAGACACTAGAGAAAAAGAGATATGGAAGGTCATGGGAAGAAGAAATAGAGAACCCTCATATATCAGACCAGAATTGTTTAGCCCAAGAGGAGTCATCTTTAACCATCGAGATATTTAAAGGGACCCTACACTAGTTGAAAGCTACCTTCAGAATCAAAACCAAGTGATAGGTTACTTTGATGATATCTCTAGTCAGATAGAAGATGAGTGCATTATGGAAAGATAGAGGAAATGGAACAACCTCCCTCACAACCTCAAGAACAGGGAGTACCATACTCCAGAAAGATCGAGGGGTGCATTGGATAGGGCACCATTATACAAGAGGGCCATGTAGGCCAAAAATATCTAATGGTTGGGACTAAAGCTCAACCCACCTTTGCTGCTGGGGCTGACTGATGAAGAGGACACAAATGCAAAAGATAGAGAATGGGAGAATGCAGAAAATAATAATGGTTTTTACCCCCTTGGGGAATCTCCCACACTTCTTCCTCAGGAAATCAGGGGGGCTGTCAGAGCCTTAAAGGAAATGCATGAGGATTATTTTCTTACAGGATGAGCAACCATTCAGTAGGGGGCTGATGATGATCTCCATCATTAGAAATATTTGGAGGGGTTAATAGTCACCTTTTTGCCTTCTTAGATATGTTTTTCTTGCATTTTTATTATTATTTGGTTTTATGATGCTAGTATAGGTGGTGATTAAGGCTAACATACTCTGAGTGCCTAATATAAGGTTGAGTGCAGAAAATCATGAATTATCAATAATTTTTATAAATATTTTATCATAAAGAATCGAAGGAGATAGAAAATAGGAATTATAGTAGGATTGTCCACCCTCAAAGGTTGCCGAAGGATCTCGAAGATCCTCTCCAACAATTTGAATTCCAAAAGAAACCAAAGGATCCCCAAGGATTCTCTCCAACAATTCGAATTCCAGAGGCAACCAAGCAACTCAAAGAGGAGTGCACCCAATCCTTGTTCACTAGGAGTCAAGTACACTTAATCACCATTTTCTAGGGAGATGTTGGTAGCTTCCCTGTAGAATAAATAGAGCAGAGCTAGAGAAAGGAAGATTTATTCTATTGTAGTCTCGATTCCATTCAGAACTATTGTTGGGAGCTATTAAGCTTTTTGTTTTATTCAAGGATCAAACTTTCAGAAATGTATGTAGTTATTATTTTATGAAATGAGAAGACAGATTTCATTCGACTAATTTAATTTTCAGAGGGCTGTGGTTATGGGTTAGGGCCCAATCCATGTGCCTCAGCTTCTCTGTTGTTACTATATTTTCCTTTCTGTCATTTAGATAGTTCTGCTTCTACCATTTAAGTTAGATTTGCTTCTGATATGTTTCATTACTATTTAGTTTTTGTGCTGCTGTAGTTTTTAATTGCTTATGCATATTAAAATAGAGGAAAAAATCCGAAAACTGTGGTTAAGTCTCCCACTTGCATCTCCTTTAATAGAGTTCTAGTAGGGCAGACCTTCCCACAGTCGAAAATTGCTTTCTGTTTGAGTTTTGGAAAGAATTTTTATTACCAAGTCCAAGCCTTTATTTCACTATTTTATCACGCATTTATGTCTATTTCCCATGCATAATCCGCAAGTGTATTTCATTTTTGAGCACTACTCTTACACCTCCATTCCCCTCATTTTATTCTCATCTTAACACTGTACTTACCTTTTCTTTTCCTAACACACTTAAGCCCTTCAAAGCCTTATTTATCTATTTTTTTTTCGTTCATGGCCACCTTACCTTTTTATGAAAGACACGTGAAAAACCATTCAAAACCATCGAAAACCTGGGCTCCACCTTTGCTCCTCTAGTCTCCTACCATTGTATGTTGCACTTCGCAAATTGCAACATTAAGTGTTTACCTTTAACACTTAACGCTCGTTATTTATGATTACGATATTTTGAAATCACAAATCGCACTTCACACCATTTAGATTTTCCCCTTAACACTTACTGATGGTTCTTGTGATTGCGATATTGCAAAATTGGGCCCCGCCGTCAGTCCCACCGCCACGTCATTTGTATTGCAAATCACATCCCGGAGTTTTTTTATGCTATCACAAATCACATCCCATAGTTCTTATCCTATCACAAATTGTATCCCGCAACTTTTTCCTTTCTCCCTTAACACTTACCGCTCGTTCTTGAGATGGCAATATTGCGAAATCACAAATCACATCATTTACATTTTTGCATAACACTTACTGCTTATTTCGTTGACATGATAACTCCACCACGTAACACATCGCAAATTGCACTTCGCAAATTTTAGTTCATTCCGTTAAGCTTTACCGCTATCCCTTTAAACTTGCGAAGTTGTGATTGTGACATCGCACATCGCAAATTTTTTCCTCCATCACACTTCGCCATCGCACTTTTGAGTTTTTTCCTCTCCAAATTCATTTCTCATGCTATAATATAGTTTCATAAGGTTTTAAACCCATATTTCTTCTTCCAAACCTCGTTTCATGTGTTAAACCCCCCATTAGCCTCTTTTAGCCCTTTTCTTCCCTCCAAGCTACAAATTAACTCCTTTTATTAAGAATTAAGTCACGGATGGCCTAGTTGCATGGATAGAAGCATGGTAGATAGATCACAGGATAAGTAGAGTGCATTTAGCTGCTTGGCCAAGTTAAGTGTGGTTTAGAATTAGTTTCCTTTCTGTTATTTGTTTTCTGCAAATTAAATTAGTTTCGTTCTTGTCATTTCCTTTCAATAATTGAGTTTAGTTCCCTTTCTTTTCATTTCCTTTCAACAATTCAATTTAGTTTCCTTTCTATCATTTCCTTCCAGCAATTCACTTTCCAGTTGTTCTCATAGTTTATGAAATAGCACCCTTTCGTAAAGCAGAAGAGGATGACATGAAGAGAATGCATCTGCTGTGTATATAGCACTATCACCTCAAAGATTGTACGAACCCCGGGTTGATAAAGTAAAGTAGGGCAGCCCCTGGGAGTTGCAACACTCTTGGTGCAATACCAAGGCTCACCAATAGTTATTCAAGTTGTCTCAATGATACTCAATATGAAAAAAGAAGAATTGAGCTTTTCCATATTAGAGTTATTTCAAAGCATACCAAGGTAGACACTCTTTTTTATAGTGCTTCACAAGAAAATATTATCTCTGAAGAAATTGTTAGGAATTTGCATCTAGAGACCATTCCTCATCCTAATCCTTATCCTTTAGGCTAGGTATGTGAGAATGCAAAATAGCAGGCAATAAGTAAGTGCATACTTAGATTTGCAATCACTACAAAATTTCTTGATGAAGTTGAACTTAATTTAGTTTCACTTGATATATGTGTTATTGTTTTGGGAAGCCCATATCTTTATGACAGGAGAGCCATATTTCATTTACATGAGAATAGGTATAACTTGTTCAAAAATGGGATTGAGTACATTTTTAGAGCGCATAGTAGGAAAATGATTTTGTCTCTCATGAATGTTGGACAAATGAAGAGAATTGTTAATGATATGAACAAAATTTTGCCTTGTTAATGTTCAAGAATAAAGATGTTAAGAATGAAGCCTTTCAAAGATATGAATCAAAATTGAAAATTGATTTCACTGAGGTTTCTAATGAATGTGATAAGGTGTTTTAGGAGTCTAACATAAGTTCCTCCTAAAAGAGGTAAACACCATGAAGTAAATTTGCAGCAGGATGCATCATTGTTGAACTTTCGTGTGAACATGATGCTAGTGTTAAAGAGTGCAGAGGTCAAAGAGAAAATGAAAAAGCAATTTGAGAAAGAGGAAATTGGTTCCAAAAGTTCTTCTTGTGGGTTTCATAATGTTTTGGCTTTGAAAAGGGATGGTGCATGGCGATGTTGATCAAATTTGGTCACAAGTCGAGCCAAGTGAAAGGCTAGACATGTTAAGCAATGTCATTATGGCAGTGGTCAAGGTGAGAAGAATTTAATATTGTTTAAGTTTCCTTCGATTGAATACTGAGGACCGAATGTGCCTATTCCTTCAAAGGAAATTTTTTGTTCAACATATTCTAGGAAATTGCAGTAAGATGTCATCTATGATAGTAAGAAAAGGACTCCAAAATTAGAGAAAATAATTTATTTTCATGAAAACATCAAAGTGAAAAATTCAAGAAAATTTTAGTGGATTGAGACTGGAAAGGTGAGGGAGTTGTACCCTCATTTATTTGTTGACTGATAAAGAGATTTTGGAGGTTTAGAAGCTTTGAGTGGGGAGGAATGATCTGGTGGATCAGTTTATTGCTCAAATTAAAAGTACTCAGATTCTCTTGAAACCAATGCCAAAGTTTAGATCTCGTCGTCCTTAATCCAACAAAACTCGTTTCATTCAAAACCAACATCCGATTCTTCGAATATCGCATTCTAATCAATTTGGGAAACAATTTTTTTTTTTGGAATTTGGGTATAGGTACACTGCGTCAGCAGTCTGTACGGTGACTGGGCCTTTGACTGGGTTGACTTTGTATTTTTGTGGAGTAGTCGTCGACTGCCACTTGTCACAATGTGACTGGCTTAATATTTGGTGTTTTCTGGTTGGTTGATGTAATTTTGAGGTGGCCAAATGAGGGAGTGCAATGTGGGCCAATCGGTGGCTCCCATGTGGCCTCCACTCATTCATATAAGATTTTGTTAAGGGGTTAGGCTGCCTCCATGGGGTTCGAAACCAAGACCTCACACCTACCAACAAATACCTCCACCAACTTTGCTATGATGTTGCTTAATATATATGGTGTAACGATTGCATTTAAACATTATTTGTGGCAAGGTCAAAGGCGGGGACTAGGGTTAACCCTAGTCATGGGTCCACTAACTACTGTCAAGGGTTAAACCCGGCCCCAAATTTTATTTATACACCATACTATGTGATATCATGTTATATCCAAAGTCGCAACACCAATACCATATGCCATGTATAAACCATACATCATATTTTAAACGATGTATATCGGCGATGGGTATATATAAAAAAAAAATTTATAATATGTGCACAACCTAAATTCTTTGACTATATACAAAATCAACAGTATTTAATGGCAGTGTTCGAAACTGACAACAGAACCAAAAGTCACAACACTGCCTCATGGTATAGTTAAAGTGGCGGTAAAATAATATGTTAGCAGGTTTAAACCCAATTCTCATCGCACCAGTCACATGCTACGGTTAATTTTTATGTTGCAATAGAACTCATAGGTAGGAACCCATGATGGAATGTTGATGGTTAGGTTGTAGTGCGCATGTCACATTTTGTAAAACTGCTAATGCCAAAATAAGGTCGTCGGGAGGGGAGCGGAACCTGCCTTGGGCAGGGTTCCCGCTAACCCCAACCCACTCTAGAGCCTAGGCACCAACACATAATTTAAAGTGTAGTTACAATCCGGCAGGAAACGTGAACCTAACTCTGAAATCAATGGTAGGGAGAGCGTCACTTTCCATCATTTTAATGGGATTAAGTCTGACCGAGGAAATTAAAAGAGGAAATAATTTACACCAGTTGCAACAAGAATCTTACCAGCGCTGGCCGAATTTGTCGCTCGACATGGATGTAAAAGGCAAAAATTGTAGAACATATTGTAGGGAAGTGCGAATTGTAGGGCAATTATCCGAAAAATTCATTGGAGCATAATTCAATCAATTTTTTACCTTTTTGAGTGTAGTAAGAGCCTAGAAAAGGGTTTTTTACTGTTTTGGAGCCATTGGAGACATTTTTTTAGCATTCTTGGAACTGTAAATTAATGTAAACAAACATTTTTAAGCATAATGAGAAAGGCCGAACATTGGAAGTTGGATGAGGAGATGTGTCCCAAGAGGGGCGAACTCCTTCATCATTTGTTTTCTTGTATGTACTTGATCTAGGTGGATATTGGTGGCCACCCACCTATTCCACTTGGGGCCCCACCATTGTCTCTTTCAGTTTTTCAGTGTTGGCACAACCTACTATTTTTGACAGTTTTTCGAGTCCTGAAATTCTGGAGCTGTTTTGAGACCCTAAACGACTTTTTTTTGGAAACCCAAGAGTAACCAAGCAGCCAAGCATCAAAATTTGTATTCCTCAGATAGATATTTATAACGAGGTATGGTGTACGTCAAATGGAGATCGTATGCCAAATTAACGTCCCTGGGAAGTTGAAACACCAATTTACCCAAATAGGGCCCATAGTTTTGGTGCTTCATCTCCTAGGTTTAGGGTTTTCGATGTTTCAGGTTTTCCATTGTTTCTAAATAATAAATAGGCCCTAGAGCCTCATTGTAACTCATTTAAGAGGTCTGTAGATGCCACAACTCTTCTTAGAGATTTGCTACCAGCACCCTAGCTATTTTATTTCCATTATGTCTGTAAGAATATTTTTGTTATTTGATATTAATGAAATGAAGCATTATTTCTGCTACATCTCTATGTTTATGGTTATTTCTACATTCTATTGCATTCTTGCATAAATCTGGATCAGTACTATCGTGGTATTTCTTTCTTCTTTATTTTCTGCAAAATTGAGTTTTAATGCATGTTAATGTGTTAATGAAATTGACATAAGTGTTTAAAATCCATAATCATTTGACTTGAAAATTTCACCGCAAACTCTCAAAATTTCATATACAGACCACAAGCCTTTCTCCCCACAAGAGGACTAAGACAAGGAGATCCTCTATCTCCCTTCCTCTTTGTTCTTTCCATGGAGGGCCTCAACAGAGCCATTAAAAATGGAACTATTATAAGGGAGATTAAAGAATTACAAATTTACATGTTAGAAAATTGTATATTACAAAGCAATGAAACACATAAAGTATGTGAAAACACAAACAAAGAAAACATATAAAACCAAAGAGACATAGATATACGTGGTTCACCCAATTTGGGCTACATCCACCTCGAACAACTAGTGCTTCCTTTCTATTATCCAACAAAATGAAGAGACACAACCTACAACAGATCCACTGTAATATAATTTTCTCTCTATCATAGTCTCCCTATCTAATTCTCGCTCTGAGAATACACATACAATACACAGCCACAATTACAATTCCCTCATACAGAATGAGGGGTTTCCTTGTAGGGAAAAAAAGGCTAAATTATTCATAACTTCTAATGAATGGCCCAGTTTGACTAGAAATTACAATACACTTACAAGGAAATTTTACATATGTTTTTAGCTTCGGGGGCACTGTCCCCGAAACCCCAAGGGGATCGCTGGCCCATGGACCCCCCAGCCGAGGGGGAAGTCCCTCGCATGGAGGGGTGTACAATATTCCTAGGGTATACATCTAGATAAAACAAATATCTTTGAATCAGGATGAAAATCAGGCTCCACACCCAACATTACAGATAACGCAAGCCATCCACCCACCAACATTTTGTGGAGGACACAATGTTGCATGGAGTCCCATGAGTTAAGGAGGAAATAACCTACAAAAATATTCTTAAGGATTTCAATGTTTCCTCAAGTATGGAGGTCAATCATTCCAATTCCATGGTTTTATTTTTTAATACTCATATTTCAGTGCAAAGAAACCTTTCCCTAATTTTAGGGTTTGAATGGAAATCTCTGTTGTCAAAGTACTTGTGAGTTCTTCTAATGGAAAAAGCAAGAAAGAAATCAAACTAGGACACCCTAGTAGAAAAATTGAAACACAAGGTTAGTCGGAGGACCTATCGTGATCTTAACCTCATAGGTAGGTTGGTGCTAACCAAATTAGTTTTGCATGAATTTCCGATGTTTTTATTATATGTGTTCCCAACTGCTAAATCTATTCTCAACAAATTAGAGAAATCCATAGGAATTTCCTATGGAATGAGGTGGAGGAAAATAAGAAAAGGGTGTTGGTGAGTTTGGAAAAATTTTTCAATCCAAAGTCACAGGGAGGGTTAGGCATTATAAACCTAGAAAAAATGAATGTTTTCTATGGAGCCAAATTATGGTGGGGATGGATTAAATATGTAAATATTGTCTGGGCATAATTTTGGAAGGATAAATATTTTCCAGAATGGCATCCTCAAGCTTTGTTCATATTTAATGATAAGATGATAGGATCTGCCTCATGGAATATAAGCATTATTTTTTGGAGGTAAGGAATGGTCGAACGACACTATTTTTGGAGGACGCGTGGCAACATGAACCCAAACTAACTTAAACATGATGAATTCAACTCTAGCAGGTGATACAAGCAAAAGGAAAAAGGGCAGTTCATCAATATTTGGACCCTAGGGGAAACAACAAAAAATGGAGACAATGGACCATCCTAAACCAATTTGCACAACAACCATTAGCCCAAATTTCCTAAGGTTTGACCGAAAATCTTCAGCTATGAAGGATTCTCCATTTGTGGGATGAGGATCAACATAAATGGGGTGGATAGGAAGGCAACCGTTTTACCTTAAATGAAGCCCGAAGATATATTATGGAGCACCAAATGGATATTTAAGGGCTGAACAAGGGTAATATTTGTTCATCTCTACAGTGGCCAAAAATGAAAATATTTATCTTGTTGGTAATGCAAAAAAAACTTCTTACTTGAGAAAACCTCTGTTGAAGGTTTTTTCAAGCGCCTCACGATGCAACCTATTTCCAAGGAAGTAAGAAACTATAAACCAACTACAAAATAGTTGTGATTACACCACTACACTATGGGAATGGGTTGCTTCAGTATTTTTGTAGTCGAACAAAGAAAAAGATAACATTTAAGAGAGTTTAAATAATATGAGAGGAGAAATATTGAAAGACATAGTGGTTAATAATGCCTAGATCCTGAGTCATGGATTCGTGATATGGGAAGCATAGAAAGAGAGAAACCATTGAATATACCAGGAAAAATCTTGCCCAAATTCGTCATTGATCACCCTAGTCCTGCAACAACTCCAGGAAACCATCCTAATACTTTAGGCTCAAAAGGAAAATAATAATCCTACACTGTAAGAAAACAAAATCCTGGAAACTTTAGGCCCGAAAGGGATTCAACCTTTGCTTCAAAAGAGAAAGGAACCATGATTACATGGATCGACAATGTCCTGAACACCCCCAGGGACTTGGAAGAATGTTTTGATGCTTTTATGCAATATGTTCATCACTTGGACATCCTTCCTGTAAATGGGGACGATCAACTAGCTATTGGGCATTGTGTCTATGTGCATAGTGTTAGCGTTCTGTAATTTTCTAGAGATTATGAGAATTAATCACATAGGCCAACATCAAACCAACTTTTGAAATTGGGATCTAGTTATGCCAGCTTCAGAGAGGGATGTCTCTATACGATTTATCTTTGTTTGGATAAGTTTTAGGCTAGCTATGATAGAACTTGGGGTTTTGGGTTTGTTTTGGATTTTGGAATATTGATTGTTTTCAATTTATTAATGTATATTGGGCAATGGAGTCAAAATTTTACTGGATGGTTGCATCAAATTTTCACAAAGTAAACACAGGGAAAGCTAGGAGTATCTACTGGATCTTTCAAATTATAAGTGGATTATGATATAAATATGAATAAATTTAGCAGAACTAAAGAGAAATTAAGAATTCGCTAGAGTGGCCTTCAGTGGAAAACATTATGATTGCAAAGGAAGCCAGAATAAGGTACTCAACCGTAAATACTATTCATCACGCTTTCTGCTTTACAATTGGAATTCAGATGATTACAAGGAAAGACGATAATGAAACAAAATAACAAAAGAATCACATCACCAGTATTTAAGCCACAAGAATCCTGTGAATGTTTTGATTATTATTGATGCTAAAGTGCTTTGGAAAATCTTATAGTACTCCAGAAGATAGTAATGGTTCTGATCTCAATCAATCGACCTTCAATACTTCCAAAACTGAAGAATTTATATGGAAAATTACAATCATGTTGTCTCTAACAAACTTGGACTAAAAAACTCCAACTATTAGAAAATTATAGCTTCGGTGGAATGTGTTGTGCAAAGTTGGCGCTGATGTAGTGGGACAATTAGGACGTGGACCACTATTTACTGATGTGCTGGCAGAGTAAATGCTATGCTGGCAAATAAAATGTTGTATGAACAGAGTGTTGAATGCCTTTTGCTACCGGACTCAACCTTTCTGTCTTTTTTTCAGCCGAAATACTTTTTTTCATGTTAAAACATTTTTGTAAACAAAACAACGTGAAAAACCAATATGTTGGACTTGAAATCTTTTAAATTTCAATTCTGGGGCCGCATCGCATCCGCGCACTTCACAATATTTAGAGTTTAAGTTTATGAAGAATGTTCTTGGCGATGCGATAGGAAGTGGGAGTTGAGGTGGAGGGCAGGTGGGAGTGGACTGCATCGCAAATCACATATTTTAAAATTTTAGTTATAAGTACGAGGGTTAAATCCTAACACTTGCAAAGTGTAGGGAGAGGGACCAATTGCACTCGGCGGAGTTTATAAATTGGCAAATGTTTTATGTGGTTTCATATGATATGTGATATGATTGAAAATGGCTGTGAAGTGGGGGGCGAAGCTGCTATGGTGGGGCCAACCGTCGCATCACAAGTTAAAGAAAATAGATTGCAGTCACTTCAAAGGTAAGTTAAAACAAACGCGATGCGATAAATCACAAATTGATAATCACATGTTTTAAATTTTAGTTGCGATCGAAAAAGGTTTATAATATGCGATCTATGATGGATGGTGGGGAAGAAAAGGTGTGTGGAGGGATGGCCCATTTTAATTGCAATCGGGGAATAGGAAGCAAGAGTAAATAATGATATAGTAATGAAAGGAAAAGTGGAATATAAAGTAGAAAAAGGTGGAAAAGGTAAAGTTGAATGTTTTTAAAGGAAACTGAAATGGAAGGGAAGTGTGGTGGGAAAAATGGGTCTCACTTCATCGTATATTCTCCTTTGAAAGGTTTTTAGGACACGATAATCAAAGGTTTTTTGGTATTTTGCCTATGGGAAAAGTTAATTTGAATGTGCTGGATTATAATAAAATGTATGGAAATATATGAACGGAGAAGGAAATGTAAATAAAGGGAAATGAATGAAATGAAAGTATGGAAGGATATATGTTATGGTTTAAAACTTTAGGATATAAGTTAATAATCAAAATTTAAACCATACAAATAACTTTTCCATAGGTGCATTTATACTAGTAGCCAATCAAAACCTTTAAAACAGAACGAAGATTTTCTTTTTCTTTCTTGCTTCCCTAACATTTTGTTTTTCCTCCTTTGTTTAGAGCATCTAACACATAACACTTTATTTTTCCTTCATTATTTAGAGCATTTACCACCTAACATTTTGTTGAAGTGGATGCTTATAAAAATAATAATCTTTCTAACATTTTCAACTTTTTCATTCTTTTGCATCCATATCCTACCTTATCATTTTGAAAATTATTCAACTACATATGCTAAATTATCAAAAACAAATGATGTTAGAACATCTCCCTTGCTTCAGAGTAAACTATTGAACTAGTTTTATTTTCTACCTAACTAATTAATCTATTAAGATTAAACAGTTTCAAAAATTAATTTTCACTAACGATTGACAAGCAATTTAAACCTAATCCAATGATGCTTAAACTATATGATTCAATTTTATTTAACTATTGTGTCATTTTAAACAAGCTAAACTAGGAGTAGTGGCATTTGGATGTGCAAGACTTTCAAAATTTATTGTTTTTCTTCTTTTTGATGGGGTTCACATCTTATATTTTTTTTATTTATAACATATAACCTCTTTTGATTTTTTATGTTATTTCCTTTTTTTTTAATTCTATTTGCAGAATGGAAATAATTTTACGAAATAAATTTTACAGATAGAATAAACTTAGTCACCTTGATATCCTATGAAATATAGGACCCTAATAGTGGCTCCAATTGGGGATGGCACTTCCATGCATTGAAGTGTCAAGAACCTGCGATCAATAGCCTTATCCATCTACACATCTAAGCAATCTACAATCTGATTACTTTATGCTTCAAATATTATGATGATCTGTTGACCGTGGTTTAGGACCTTTTGTGCAGGCTTCAACCTTAATCAACTAAACATCCAATCCAATCTATGTTGACTATGATATTCACAATGATGTAAAAGAATCTTTATACTAAGATAAATAATGCTTCAACATCCTTCCATTTATAGGACCACTAGGTAACTCTGTTCCATCTATATCTACGAGAAAAAATGCATTGTCACCTCTAAAAGAATTTATAAGATATGGTCCCATCCATAAATTATCAAACTTGTTATGCTTCCCTTTGTCTTCTCTCCTTGCATCCCATTTTAAAATTTTGTCACCAATAGAAAAGTCTTCTACCTTGGTCTTTTTGTCAAACATTTTCTTAATATTTTCCTGGATGAGTTGTGTTATATTATACACCTCTTCTCTTGTGTGCTGCAACTGAATGGTTTGAAGGATTCTTCTGAGTGCATCATTTGGTTCCACTTGTAACTCTTGCATTATATTCATCACTGGCTGTGCTAGAGACGATGGAAAAACAACATCCATTCTATAGACAAGTTGGTATGGTGACATACCATTGGACTTCTTTGTGGTAAGCCTATCAGCCCAAAGTGCACTGAATAACTGATTATGCAAAGACTTTTTATTCTGTTCTAATAACTTCTTGATGATGTTTACTAGACTCTTATTGGATGATTCAGCCAGTCCATTAGCTTTTGGGTAATAGGTTGTTGAATGTCTTAAAGAAATATGATATTTATTACAGAACTCAATCATATTTTTGGATTTAAAAGTTGTTGCATTGTTAGTGATGATTTTCTTGGGCAACCAAATCTGGACAGGATATTTGATCCAGGGTAAAATATTGATACCCCTTAACCAAGACCTTTTAATTCGGCTGATAAATAGAATTGCATTTACTTAAGACGTTAAAGAACTGAAATGAAAAATTGTAGCTGTAAATAAGAGGAACATAAATGAACAAGATCAGCAATCATAAGAACACGTCGTTTGATGACGGAGTTTGTCCAGGAGGGACTACATCTCCGGGCCTCGGTGTCAAGATGGTGTAGGCCGCTGCATTATGTGTTGTTTGAAAAAGATGTACATGGATGTGCTTTCCTATGACATACAAGGAAACATTTCCCTCACGCAGGAGTGGCTTGACTTCTTTAAGAGATGTTCCACTGCGGAACTCTCATACATAAAGAAAGACTCCTATCAGTATGACCATAGTTGACATGTAGCAAACAAGAGTATCCCACCAACCCTGGAAAACAAGGGATCTCAAAATACACATAGAAAATAAGAGCATCCCGCCAATGTGGCATAAAAGGGGCTCATACATGACACAAATCCATAGCTGAAAGTACATCAAAAAACAACACAAAGCAAGATCCCACAACTCATGTATCAACCGGGATCTGCAAGACATAATGCATCTCAATGAGAAATAAATGAAGAAGTACATGGAATACACATCATATACCTCATGCTACCATTTGCTGAAGGCTGAGTAGCTTTGCGGCTGAATCTGAAAACACCATCAATCTTGTGGCGTCGAGAAAGGTGAAAACGACTACTCACATACAAAAATCTGACACCAGCATAGTCCACTTCCAAAAGTGGCTGAAAAATGGAAAACTCAGATGCAGAAACTGAGCACGCCATTAGACTCGTGGCGTCGAGTAGTGCTGAAACGACATAAAATTTGTCCCATTTGGACAAAGTCAAAATTTTCCCTCCTGAAAATTGAGCCTCAATCAGGGTTCCGCCTGCCTCTTTCTGGGCTCATGGTTCCACATGACCTGCATTAAAAAATATTAAAACCTCAAACTACGTGCGCGCTACTCCATTTCCTGGGCACACTGGTCTGCAATTAAAAAAATATTAAACTCAAATTCCGTGCACGCACTCCTGCTTCTCCATAGCTTGGGCGCACTGGTAAAAAGACGAGTTTATATAAAAATTGCTGGGCGGACTTACCCAAGTCCCACCGTTGGCACATTGGTAAAGTTTAGAAAATGTTGAGGAGAGGTCGGGGGGTCAAATCCCGCCCCTGCCAACATAACACGACATATCTTTATAAAAACCCGCATTTGTTTTTTTTTTAAACCTGCCGTTCAAATTTATTACTAAGCGGAGGGGTCGGGTCCGCATTGGGCGGCCCGCCCCACAGCCCCTTGTCGGCTCCATAGTGTATTGGCAAGTGTGGATTGGTTATTTTTATGAGTTGGGCCGCTCGTGGAGCGGGCCGGCCTCAAAGGCTGGGCAGGTTCGATCCCTGCCGGCCCATATATATATTGTGGCGTGGCTCTGTGTGGTGTGGGGACCGCAGGGGTGGCAGGGTTGACCACCCGCCCCCCAAAAATATATATGTGTCAAGCGGTGGGGTGGCGGGGGTGGTGGCCCGCCACCTTTTTTTTAATATATTTTTGTTTTAACACAAACAAACTGTGCGTTTTGAAAAATTCAGTTTTGGACCGAAGGAGGCAAATTAAACAAGCCACAAATTTGCCTAGAATCTGGCGTGAGCTTGCCGGAATCCGGTGGCCGGAAAAATTCTAATTTGTGCCTTCCTTAAGGCTGTCCAGTCACCAAGTGAACCTGGAAATTTGACCGCTTATAACTTCTTCATACGGACTCGGAATTGAGTGTCATTTGCGCCATTAGATTCAGAAAGACGAGATCTACAACATGAACCTGGTTCAAGAAGATTTTGAACACTTTGATTTTTGAGCCTTGTACTCAAGCCTCTTGTACCTGTACCTGATTATTCCACCTGGATCAAACCTCCCCACTGAGGAGCTTTTGGTCCTCCAAAAGCATCAAGCTTTACCTATCATCAACTGTCTGCAAATGTCGTTAAAAGGCACATCTCCACATGACTCCTTCACCTGGTGTACTTCGGAATCAAGATGCAAAGCCATCATGTACAACTATTGCAATGCGATGTCTGAAAAGGCACATCCCTTGAAGATTCCTTCATCTCTCGTACTTCGGAATCAAGATGTAAAGCCAACACCTGCAACTGCGGAAATGCAAATGTCTGAAAAGGCACATCCGTTGAAGACTCCTTCACCTCAAGTACTTCGGAATCGGGATGCAAAGCCAACACCTGAAACTGCTGAAATGCAAATGTCTGAAAAGGCACATCCCTTGAAGACTCCTTCACCTCACATACTTCGGAATCAAGATGCAAAAGCCACCATCTACAACTGCTGAAATGCAAATGTCTGAAAAGGCACATCCCATGAAGACTCCTTCACCTCACGTACTTCGGAATCGAGATGCAAAGCCAACACCTGCAACTGCTGAAATGCAAATGTCTGAAAAGGCACATCCCTTGAAGACTCCTTCACCTCACGTACTTCGGAATCAAGATGCAAAAGCCACCATCTACAACTGCTGAAATGCAAATGTCTGAAAAGGCACATCCCATGAAGACTCCTTCACCTCACGTACTTCGGAATCGAGATGGAAAGCCAACACCTGCAACTGCTGAAATGCAAATGTCTGAAAAGGCACATCCCTTGAAGACTCCTTCACATCTGTCTTTCGGAATCGGAATGCCAACACCTGCCTAAAGCTGCAATGAACATTACATTCTCAATGTGACCAAAAATGACCCAGATGTTTCCATACTTTCCACGAGTTTATAACATGTACTCGGTGGTCAAGTTTACAGCAAAATGGAAATCATACATCAACAAAATTACAAGACCAAACTTCATCGTCGCATTTCGAAGTGATGGAAAAACTCCTCATCACTTTTACATGAAATAAATGCATCAGACGACTCATACAACATGACCAAAACATAATCATCTCATCTCAAAGTGATGACATCATATCATCACTTTTACATGAAAGAGATCTAACACACGACTCATAAAACAAGGCCAAAAAGAAATGTCATGGTCGCTTAAACGAGTGATGGAAACACATCATCACTTTCATAATAAAAATGCGACAAAAGACTTACAAGCATGGCCATGACAAGCTTAACATCTCTAGCAAAAAGCAATCTAGAAGAACCACTTCTCATTTATTAAAATGAGTGGATCATTTCCTTGTGGCGAACTTGCTTGTCGATCAGCTCTTTCAATTGGTGTATACATGGGCTCTTTGGCTTTACGGCGCTGTTCTGGATGAAGTTTCCAGCATGTGGCTCTTTGGTGGCCACTTTGGTCGCAATGGGTGCAAAAGTTCTTTTTCCTCCAAACCTGCTTAACTGATTTGTTTTCCTGTTGGGGAGAAGGCTTTTCATGCCTCTTCCTTCTTTGTGCTACCATCCTCTTCCAGCACTTAGAAATCACATGGTTATTTAAACCACAAAAATAACAAGTTTTATGATGCCATATTTTACGACCATGGTTATCGACATTCTTGTAATCAAAATGCACTTTGGAATAATGAGACTTAGTATACCTTCTGGGGTGGTCTCCGGTGCCATCATGATGATGGGAGCTCACCTCGGTTCCTTCACTGCAATGTGCACTGCCGTGGAATGATGGCGAAGTGTCCCTATCGTTCCTCTTCCTTGGAGAGTTCATCATTATCTATTTGCCTTTGATGTCCTTCAAACATCCTTCGTCAATGTACCCTGCATAACGAGGTCGTTGCACAACCTCCAAAGGTTCGGTTATGCCTTGGCCACGAATGCCAAGTCCTCCTCCTCTATACCCCATTTTGGTGAGGAGCCTCATGCCGGTACCTGTGATGGGTATCTCCACACTACCAACTGAAATAACATCATGTGAAGAAACTGAAGAAAAATCAACACTGTTTACCTTAGGTGTTGATTGCAAAACAGATGAAGAAAGCTGTTGTAAGCCTTCGTTGCGCTTCACTTCTGTCACTGCCTTTGACACGGCTTGTAGCTGAAGCTGCATCTGCTGCATCTCCTCCTTCTCTTTCTGTAGGAATGCTTTTAAGGCATCATGATCTCTCTGAAGAGTTTTTTTGTTGTGTTTCAAATCTTCCCACGCCTCTGTCGTGGCTTGCAACTGAAGCTGCAACTGCTGCTTCTCCTCCTTCTCTTCATGTAGGAATGGCTTCAAGGCATCATGATCTGCTTGCAAAACTTCATTGTTGCGCTTCCAATCTTCCCACGCTTCTGTTGTGGTTTGCAACTAAAGTTGCAACTGTTGTTTTTCCTCCTCCTCTTTGTGTAGGAGGGTCTTCAATTCTTCATTCTCTGCTGCTTGTTTTTTGTAAGCCTCGTACAGCATGTCCGCTTTCTCGGAGACCCTGAGCATGGTTTCATACATGTCCTTCACACTTTCCATGGCTCAACTCAGCAAACGTCCAATGTTCACGCCTGCAATCCAATCAACAAGAATACCTGCTCCGATACCACTTGATCCAGGGTAAAATCTTGATACCCCTTAACCAAGACCTTTTAATTCGGCTGATAAATAGAATTGCATTTACTTAAGACGTTAAAGAACTGAAATGAACAATTGTAGCTGTAAATAAGAGGAACATAAATGAACCAGATCAGCAATCATAAGAACACGTCGTTTGATGACGGAGTTCGTCCAGGAGGGACTACATCTCCGGGCCTCGGTGTCAAGATGGTGTAGGCCGCTGCATTATGTGTTGTTTGAAAAAGATGTACATGGATGTGCTTTCCTATGACATACAAGGAAAAATTTCCCTCACGCAGGAGTGGCTTGACTTCATTAAGATATGTTCCACTGCGGAACTCTCATACATAAAGAAAGACTCCTATCAGTATGACCATAGCTGACATGTAGCAAACAAGAGTATCCCGCCAACCCTGGCAAACAAGGGATCTCAAAATACACATAGCAAATAAGAGCATCCCGCCAATGTGGCATAAAAGGGGCTCATACATGACACAAATCCATAGCTGAAAGTACATCAAAAAACAACACAAAGCAAGCTCCCACGACTCATGTATCAACCGGTATTTGCAAGACATAATGCATCTCAATGAGAAATAAATGAAGAAGTACATGGAATACACATCATATACCTCATGCTGCCATTTGCTGAAGGCTGAGTAGCTTTGCGACTGAATCTGAAAACACCATCAATCTTGTGGTGTCGAGAAAGGTGAAAACGACTGCTCACATGCAAAAATCTGACACCGGCATAGTCAACTTCCAAAAGTGGCTGAAAAATCGAAAACTCAGATGTAGAAACTGAGCACGCCATCAGATTCATGGCGTCGAGTAGTGCTGAAACGACATAAAATTTGTCCCATTTGGACAAAGTCAAAATTTTTCCCTCCTGAAAATTGAGCCTCAATCAGGGTTCCGCCTGCCTCTTTCTGGGCTCATGGTTCCACATGACCTGCATTAAAAAATATTAAAACCTTGAACTGCGTGCATGCTGCTCCATTGCCTGGGCGCACTGGTCTGCAATTAAAAAAATATTAAACTCAAATTCCGTGCGCGCACTCGTGCTTCTCCATAGCTTGGGCGCACTGGTAAAAAGATGAGTTTATATAAAAATTGCTGGGCAGACTTACCCAAGTCCCACCGTTGGCGCATTGGTAAAGTTTAGAAAATGTTGAGGAGAGGTCGGGGGGTCAAATCCCGCCCCTCCCAACATAACACGACATATCTTTATAAAAACCCGCATTTGTTTTTTTTTAAACCTGCCGTTCAAATTTATTACTAAGCGGAGGGGTCGGGTCCGCATTGGGCGGCCTGCCCCACAGCCCCTTGTCGCCTCCGTAGTGTATTGGCAAGTGCGGATTGGTTATTTTTATGAGTTGGGCCGCTTGTGGAGCGGGCCGGCCTCAAAGGCCGGGCAGGTTCGATCCCTGCCGGCCCATATATATATTGTGGCATGGCTCCGTGTGGTGTGGGGACCGCGGGGGTGGCGGGGTTGACCACCCGCCCCCCAAAAATATATATGTGTCAAGCGGTGGGGTGGCGGGGATGGTGGCCCGCCACTTTTTTTTTAATATATTTTTGTTTTAACACAAACAAACTGTGCATTTTGAAAAATTCGGTTTTGGACCGAAGGAGGCAAATTAAACAAGCCACAAATTTGCCCGGAATCTGGCCTGAGCTTGCCGGAATCCGGTGGCCGGAAAAAGTCTAATTTGTGCCTTCCTTAAGGCTGTCCAGTCACCAAGTCAACCTGGAAATTTGACCGCTTATAACTTCTTCATACAGACTCAGAATTGAGTGCCGTCTGCGCCATTAGATTCAGAAAGACGAGATCTACAACATGAACCTGGTTCGAGAATATTTTGAACACTTTGATTTTTGAGCCTTGTACTCAAGCCTCTTGTACCTGTACCTGATTATTCCACCTGGATCAATATTGGTCTAAAGGAACTTGGTAATAACAACATCGATGGAATTTTTAGAAGGGATGGCTTCTATCCACTTAGTGAAGTAATCTGTGGTTGTTAAAATCCACTTGTGTTGGGAAGAGGAAGGACGATGGATTTCACCTATGAAATCCAAACCCATTATTGGAATGGGCTTTAAACAGAAATGGGTTTGAGAGGCAAGGGTAGGAGTTTCCTTTTACCTTAAAAAATTTGACACTTATGGCAGGTTGTGATTTTCTTATGAACATTAGAAAAAAGGGTAGGCCAGTAAAAACCATCCTTGAGAATTTGATTAGCATTAGTCCTCCAATACAGGTGGCCACCATAGTCTCCTTCATGAAAATCATGCATAATCTTGTCTACATCATTCTTCAACAAAAATTTGAGTAATAGGCCACCAGAATATTTCCAATAAAGGACATATCAATGATGCAAAATTTCAGTGTCTTTAATTTTAGAAATATAGCTTTAGTTTTTGTAAGACTAGGAAGAGCATTTAAATTAAGCAATACATAAAGCAGGTTTGCATACCAGGGAGAATTTAAAAATTCTTTATTGATTTGTGGAGTTTTCTGGTCCTCTTGATCATCCAAAGTTTCCACCAAATTTATATCTAGATCTTGAAAATTGGACTTAGCCATAAGCTGAGTAATTCCTTTCCCTTTAATGAGTTTGGTAGGTTTTATTTCCAGATCATACTCTAAAATTACTGCAATCCATTTACCTATTTTTTCATCTCGTCAATTCTACGTTAAAAAATCCTTTACCACAACATTAGGTACATAAGAAATTATATGTGAATGCAGAATATAAATTCTAAAATATTTAATTTCTTTGACTAGTGAAAAGTCCTGTTTTTCCATGATGTTGTACTTGAGAGAAGCATATCTTAAAGCTTTTCTGAAGAAGGCTATTGGTTGTTCAAATACTTCACTCTTTTTCTGAAGTAAAATAGTTGCAAGAGTGTGCTCAGAAGAAAAATAAAAGATTATAAAATCTTTAGTAGAAACTGGACTGATTAATACTGGTGCTTTAGTTAATGCTTGTTTTACCACACTACAAGGAAAAGAATCCCTAGCGGATGTTTTTGAGGAACTATTATAAAAATACCCCAGACATCAGTTTCTAACAGAGGTTTCTAGAGGAGGTTGGCAGGCTGAGGTTCTTGCAGATTTCTTTTGTCCGATGTGCTTATCATCATAAACCACATCGGTACGTTCAACAAGAAAAAGCACCAGTGCGCACAAAAAATTAGCACACCAGACACTATGCACTCCGTCCACATTTGCCCAATGTGTCTTAGTACTGTAGCGCACTGGTGCTTTACAACTCTTCTGCACCAGTGCATCATAAAACACCGCGCCAAAACATAAACCGTCGGTCTTACGAAAACGCACCGCTACGCCTGTAAAACCTTGTGCACTGGAATAGGTCTAAATAAAACCTTGCGTGAACCATGTATGTGATTGAAATATCTTTTCAAAGAAGGAAAATTTATTCTATAAAGTGTAGTATTGGAGCAGCGAAGGGTTCGAATTGCGAGGAAGAATTTTTCAGCGGAGATGAGGGTTTAAAAAGACGAGAGTTCGAATTTTGAATGAGAAGTTTATAGTATAGAAAATGAGTGATTGAAATAGAAATACAGAAAAAGACAACGTGGATGACAAGCTTAGGCTTAGGTCCCATGAGAAGGGTGGCAGTTCGAGGGATGGATTCGTTAATAGGTTTAGGAGGCAGTCTGATTCCCATGATCATCATAAATATTATGAAGAGAGAGATGATGCTGATGTTAGGATATTTCGACACATAGGAAATAGTTAAGAATAAATTAGTCTAGTGTAGAGTTAGGTAAAGTGCGTTTCTCTAGCATGTACATTTGTAACTTATAATCCGACAGTCACGATTTGTAGTGATCCAACGGTTATCTCTCACCTCGGTATTAACGACACTTGATCCATGTCTTAAAAATTGATTGGTCCATGATCTCTATTTAAAGAGCATGGAGGGTCATTTTTCTAGTAACAGTTTATGAGAGAAACATATGTAACTTTTCTTTTTATATTAACAAATTGCCTGGAGTGGCCGCGTTGGCTCAGGCTGTGGACTGTTTCCCTCTTTGAGGGCTTTAACCACGTGATTAACTGGTGTACATATTTGTGATCTATTTGTGAGTGGTGACCTTTGTTTCTTGATCTAAGGAACTTACCCTATAAATTCCTACATGGTATCAGAGCCTTTTTGAGGGCCACGTCTGTTGTTGATCAAAATCGGAAGTCGGTTTGACTACATGCGAATGCAATTTTGTAGATATACTATTTCTGAACCTTTTTGGGCTTGGAGAACTGATGGGTTGTGTCCAGAGCATCTGTTACAGTGAGGAACACCTTTCGTTTCATGCGAAAAGGTTTTCGGCTACCCAAGTTATGACAGTTTAGATCTGGAGGTATAAAGCATCTATTTTGTAGTTATATTTGTTAATAGTTTTGCTTATTTCGGTTTTTTTCTGTTTATTTTCGGTATTAAGATTTTATTTATTTGCTGGATCTATACCCTCTTCTCTGTGTATGCTATTTTCTGTGTGCTGCATGCGATCTCGGCAAATCAAAAAAAGGAAAAGGGATTTTTTTTGCTACATATGCTCTTTCCCTACGTGTTTATGAGATCTCGGGAAATCAGAAATAGTGAAAAACGTGATAGTTACCGGTAAGGCTAACCAAAAATCTAACATTCTGCTACAAGTCTTTGCATTTAATTTTTTTTTTTTTGCTCGGTTTTTATGTTTTTTTTGTGCAGGAAAAGGCACGCACACCGAAGAGTAAAGAAAAAAACCCATCCTCCTTTCATACAATAACGTGATCCTTTTACTATCTCACTTGGTGAGGGGTTAGTTTATGAGAATAGAGGTCTTAGGTTCAAGTCTCCTTCTCCAACTTATTTTGTAAAAACTTTTTGTTCAAAGGGGCAGAATTTGTTTTTTAAAAAGCTGCACTTCATCCCGTTCCCGTAACTATTCGGCATCTACAACTCAAAATTTTCAAAAGACATAACTTCTTCATTCGGAAGCCGTTTTTCGAGCCGTATTTTTTGAAATAGCCTAATTTTTTGAGATCTTTCCATTGGAGTAGTTAGTTTCAACTTTTCTCAGCTTCAGTTTTTAAAAAAAGAATGGAAAGTGCTTGTCTGGTTATTCTTAACAGCACCAATTATTTCCAATGACTACCTCACATGGTAGATATATTTAGAAGTAAAGGGCTTTATAGAATAGCGACAAGACAAGAAACTAAACCTTTCGATGATGATAAAGCTGCTAAATGGGAAAATAAACAACATCAAGCACAAGGGTTAATAGGAATGTCCATTGCTCAAGATCTTCAATTTCATATCCTTGACATTGACACCCTTGATAAAGCCCTAGAAAAGCTAAAAACTGTTTTTGGCATTCAAAATCAAATCAGGGCCCACCAGCTTGAAAATGAGGCGCTTACTTTGGACCCCAATAATTTCTCCTCCATTGAAGATATTTTGTCCAAATTCAAGACGCTCATAATTCTTTTAGAAGGTTGTAAGATCAAAAAGGACGATGGTAGCCTCATTTATTGCATTCTTGCTAAGCTAGGACCTGCATACTCTGTATTTGTTTCTTCCTTCCATTCCACTAGAGAAGCCATCATTTCTTCAGGAACCACCTACAAGAATCCCTCTTTTGATGCATTTTGTGATTCTTTGATAAGAGAACAAGAAAAACTTTTACACCTTGGTCTTATCACTGCTGGAAACGCCTCTAAGAAAGCCTTAGTAACCCAACAACAACCATATCAAAATAATCCCAAGAAGCAATATCCTAAAAAATCTGGTCCTAAACCAAACAAGGGTCCTAAGTAATTTCAGCCGCAAAACAAAAAATCAAATCACCAAAATAATAAGGCAAATAAAAATAAAGGGAAAAAGAAAGATAGACATTGCAACTTTTGCAACCGGGATGTCCATATAGAGTCCAAATGTTTTAGGAAGATGGAGGCCTTAGAAGTAGCAATGAAGAAGCAGAACATCATTTTGGAGCACTCTTCACCTTCATCTTCAAGCTTGGCAGTTTCTACTTGTGGTTGTCAAGCATGAAGATCTGGTTATGCATTAAATGTATCTTCTTCTTCTCCTTCTCATGAGTGGTTCATTGATTCTGGAGCTTTCTACCACATGGCTAAAAATAAATCCATGTTTTCTTCTATAAGTGATTGTAACACCAAACATATTTATGTTGGTGATGATAGATCTCTTAGTGTTGTACTGGAACAATTCAACTAGATAATGGTCAGTTTAGTGATGTACTATGTGTTCCTACCTTGTCATGCAACCTTCTATTTGTTTATCAAATAACTCATTCAGGTGAAGGAAAAATAGTAGAATTCTCACCTCATGATGTTGTAATCAAGGACCTCACAGATCCTAAACATATTTTATCTACTGGAATTGCTGATGATTCCACAAGGTTGTATAAGTTTGAAAACTTAGGGTCATCATCTCTTCCCTCTTTTTTTGTTGCTCATAATGATGATGTGAGAAAAATTTGGCATGAGCGATTTGGTCACTTAAACTACCACTCTCTTCAAACTCTATGTAAGGAAAATATGGTGATGGCGCTTCCTATGGTATCTTTCCAAGATGGTGTTTGCTCCAGATGTGTACTCGGAAAAAATCATCGGGATAGTTTTGACAAAAGTGCCTCTTGGCACGCTTCAGCCCCTTTGCAGCTTGTGTAGAGTGATTTATGTGGTCCACTTCCTGTTGTTTCCTTCTTTGGTTGCAAGTACTTCTTAAATTTCATTGATGATTTTTCCAGATGCACTTCGGTATATTTCTTAAAACTCAAGAGTGAAGTTTTAACATATTCTTGGCCTTTAAGACCTTTGTTGAGAAACAATCTGGACATCAAATTCTTAAGTTAAGATCAGACAATGGCGGAGAATATGTTAACAAAAAATTTATCAACTTCTACACTGAGCATGGCATTCAATTGCAAGATACTGTTCCATATACTCCACAACAAAATGGTGTAGTTGAAAGGAAGAATTGCACCTTAAAGGAAATGGCTAATTGTATGCTTCAATCTAAAGGGCTTGGTCTCAATTTTTGGCAGAAGCTATTAACTGTGCAAATTACATAGTAAATCACACTCCTACTAAAGTTTTAAAGAATATAACTCTAGAAGAAGTTTGGAGCTCAATCAAACCAGATGTAAGTTACTTTTGTGTTTTTGGAAGTGATGCTTGGGCCCATATTTCATATGCAAAACATAAAGCCTTAGAACCTAAGATTGAAAAATGTATTTTTGTTGGATATTCTGAAGATGTCAAAGGATATAGAATTCTTCAACCAAAATCCAAAAATATTATCATTAGAAGAGATGTAAAATTTGATGAAAATATATCGGCCTGCGAGCCTAGTTTGGCAAGTGCCCAACCTTTGGCCTGCGAGCCTGATTCGGCATTTGTGCCACCTCTCTCTCTCTCTTATATTTTTAATAGCATTCCTTCTAGTTCAGATGATGACAGCGAGGATGAAAATCCTCCTCTACCTTTTGAAATTGTTCCTTATACTCCAACACTTCCAATATGGGTCTGCTCTACTCGGGATGCAACAGGTTCTCTTATAGGTGATCCTGTCGATCGACGACGTACATGTTCTCAGTTTGAAAGAGCCTCTTCCTTATTCGGTCAAGTTCCAGAAAAACTTGATCCAGAAACCTTTGAAGAAGCCTTCAGTCATCCAAATTGGGATGAAGTTATGAATGAAGAGTATCATTCTTTATTGGCAAACAATACTTGGGATCTTGTTCCTCTTCCAAAAGGAAGAAAAATTGTCAGATGTAGATGGGTTTACAAAACCAAGTTTGGACCAGATGGAAAAGTGGATAGAAATAAAGCTCGTCTTGTTGCTAAAGGATTTTCACAAGTTGAAGGCATTGACTATACTGAAACCTTCTCCCCTATTGCCAAAATGAATTCTATCTACCTTGTTCTTTCCCTTACTGCCTCCTTTAAATGGGAAGTCCATCAAATGGATGTCAAATCAGCCTTCTTACGTGGAGATTTGCATGAATAAATCTACATGGAACAACCCCCTGGATTTATCCAAAAAGACTCCAGCCTTTTTTGTCACCTTAGGAAGTCTCCCTATGGTCTCAAACAAGCTCCTCAGGCTAGGTATGCCAAAATGGATATATTTCTCTTAGATAATGTCTTTTCTAGGTGTCATTCTGACAACACTGTCTACACCAAGAATGTGGGTAATTCCTTCACCATCCTTGTTCTTTATGTTGATGATCTTATCCTTACTGGTAGTGATCCAAAGCATATAAGCCATGTGAAGTCTAGCCTCAAAAAGAAGTTTGAAATGACAGACTTAGGACACTTGCATTATTTATTTGGTCTTCAAGTCTTGCAATCCAAAGAAGGCATTACCCTCTCTCAGTCCAAAAATGCCTATGATCTGCTACACCACTTTCACATGGAAGACTGTAAGCCGACCCCTTCTCCCTTTCAGTCTGGAGTTAAGATTTCAATGAACTGTACTACCCCTGAAGTTGATGTTACCTTATATCGTCAACTTGTTGGTAAAATTTTGTATCTAACCCACACTTGTCCTGACCTTTCCTTTGCCATTGGTCTTGTCGCTCGATTTATGCACCAACCTCATGAAAATCACGAGAAAGAAGCTAAAAGAATACTTCGATATATTCGAGGTATAGTTCAGTTCTGGATTCATTATAGTGCAGAAGAATCTCCATTGTTGATTGGTTTCACTGATTCTAATTGAGATGGTGACCCTGATGATCGAACATCTACTGCAGGATATGTATTCACTCTTCGTTCAGGACCTATTACTTGGTCTTGTAAGAAACAAAGTTCCATCTCTCTTTCTTTAGCAAAAGTAGAGTATCGTGGTGCAGTTGAAGCCAGCAAGGAAGCCATGTGGCTTCATCAGATCTTGTTTGAATTTGGTCTCCGTCAGTAGCATCCAACTACACTTTGGTTTGATAATCAGAGTGCCATTTAGTTATGTAAAGATCTAGTTCAGCATCAGCGTATGAAACACATTGAACTCCACATACACTTCATCAGAAATCTCATTCATGATCGTGTTCTTGAAGTGCAGTATTGTCCAACCAATGATCAGGTAGCTGATATCTTTACAAAGGCTCTCACAGAAGTAAAGTTTACCAAACTTCGAACCATGCTTGGAGTTCAGGAAAGTTTTCATTAAGGGGGGATAGGCTCTAATGCATCCTTCCCTCTCCTATTGTGTCACTTTTGTAAATCCTTCAATCCTATCCCAATTTTTTCTTAAGGGGGGATGTTAGGATATTTTGACACATAGGAAATAGGTTTCTTTTGTGTCACCTTTGTAAATCCTTCAATCCTATCCCAACTTGTTCTTAAGGGGGGATGTTAGGATATTCCGACACATAGGAAATAGTTAAGAATAACTTAGTCTAGTGTAGATTTAGGTAAAGTGTGGTTCTATACCATGTACATTTGTAACTTATAATCTAACGGTCACGATTTGTAGTGATCCAACGGTTATCTCTCACCTCGGTATTAACGACACTTGATCCGTGGCCTAACACCCGATTGGTCCATGATCTCTATTTAAAGAGCATGGAGGGTCATTTTTCTGGTAACCGTTTATGAGAGAAACATATGTAACTTTTCTTTTTATATTAATAAATTTCTTGGAGTGGCCGCATTGGCTCAGGCCGTGGAATGTTTCTCTCTTTGAGGGTTTTAACCACGTTATTATACTGGTGTACTGATTTGTGACCTGTTTGTGAGTGGTGACCTTTGGTTCTTGATCTAAGGAACTTACCCTGTAAATTCCTACAGCCGAAAATTATTTTAACAAGGAAGATAGAAGATTGAGAGAGGGACATAGGAAGCATAGGAATTTTGTAAAGGATGAAAAGGTGAAGGATAGAGCGAGCCATGGAAATGACAAAAGCAGCTGAAGGGGTGAAGAAGATGATAGGCATAGAAAGGAGAAAGGCAATAGGAGGATTACAGATGATGCTTACAGGGATGTAGATGGCTACAGAGCTCGACAGGGTATAAAAGGAGAAAATATTTATGAAAAACATGAGAAGGGAAGTCGAGAAAGCTCAGTTGAGACCAGCGATAGGGTTAAGAGGCCTGGTCATGAGGGTAAGTATTTTCTTGATCATGGAAGTGAGAATTCGGTTGAGGTTGACGATAAGGTTAAGAGGTCCCATGATGGAGAAAGGGAGAGCAAATTTGATGGCAGAGAAATACCTGTCGACGCTTTGGCGAATAGCAAGGTGAAATGGTCCTTCGAAAGCAAGGAGTCCTATTCGCTAAGGGATGTCAGAGAGAGATCAATTTAGTCTCTTGAACGGACTAAGAGATCACATGAAGGTAATGATTCTCATTCTTACAAGGATGGCAGGGAAAGATTGGAAAGTAGAGAAAGATCAATCGAGGGAGTTGAAAGCCAAGAGGCACCATGAAGGGAAGGATTTTCATTCCCTTAAGGATAGCAGAGAAAGATCAATTGACGTTGTTGATTGGGGTGGTAGGTCCATTGGAGGGAAAGATTCTCATTTCTATAGGTATAGTAACGAAAGGTCAATTGAGGTTGTTAATAGGGGTAGGAGTTCTTGTGAGACAAAGGATATGAATCCTTATGATGAAGAAATCGATGGCAGGTATTGCAAGCGATGAGAACGAGAACATGACAGTGAGGGAAGGAAAGATAAGAGTGACAAACGAAATAGTTTTACAGAGGATGATACCAAAGATGATAGAAATCACATAGGAGAAAAGAGGAAATTGGATGCCAAGATGGAGGAGGAACTTACAAATGAGCAAGCAGATCATGGGATACCTTTTCTTGTTGCAGGTTATGGAAAGGTTCAAGTTTCTTTTTCTGAAAGAAGAAGAGGTGTAGTTTTGAAAATAAATGGCTGAAAGATTTTCACAGCAAAATGTACATTTCCAACATGTCTAATTTTGGTGTACACACCTAAAAGTAATTTTGTTGCCTTAAGTACAAATCCGTGCTAATGTACAGATAACTACACTAGTGCACCGATGCGGTGCTATTAAGTGACACACTGGTGCGGTGCTATTAAGTGACGCACGGGTGATGAATAACCACAAATAAAAAAAGCACAACTATATTTTATTTTAGTGAAAAAAAAAGTGATAAATTGAAAAATGGGCCGAAAAATATTTTCGAAAATCTAATTTCATAAAAAAATTCTTTAAATACAAAAAAAAAATCATTATTTCACTATTTTTGCAAAAAATTTCAGCTAGAGTTTTTCAAGAGACATACCTAGAGCAAGCGAGCACAAGAGCACTATGGAGAAGTGAAATACATTCGAATAGAAGTATTCAGACAATTAGAATCCAAAACTCTAGTGATTCAAACCCTGTAGTATAGAATTTGAAATGATCTTGTGATTAAATTTGATTTTTTTTTTACTTTTTCTGCAATTTTTTTATGAAGTAAGAAAATAATTTCAATTTGTTTTTCATTTTCAGAAACAAAAAAAAACAAATCCATTTTTACCCTAAACCCTTCATTTTATTTTTTTTTCTGCCCTTTCTTCTCCCTGTTTCTGTGATTTCAGAATTAGGGCTTTTCATTTTAGATTGACATCCAACCCACGAGACGAATTCCATAGTTGGATCCCAATCTATGTCATGTTGAGATTCAACAAGATGATGAGCTTAGTGAAAAATAATCACCTTCACTAAGTGGGCCCGCAGGCTATTTTTAGGTGCAAGTCTATTTTTAGCCATGGTGATCATATTTCAGAAGTTGCAAGATGCTATTTGTGGATGGTTGGTAAAATTGGAAAAATAGATGAAATTCTATTTTTATAATATTGGGCGATGTCTATTTATAGATCGTCGATCTAAAAATAGAAGTGTCGATTATTGTGAGCCCATAATAATTATCAGACTCTAAATATCAACTTATTCTCTTGGAGCACTTTATTTCAGTGTACAGATTTGGCAAATCAGTGGGCTGAATGAATTACGCAATTCCTAGGGTTTACTTGTGGTTCATGCATGGAGGACTTAGTTAGAACTAAAGTGGAAAAGTTATGACAGAGTTGGTAGAGTAGTTCATGGAGTTGTTATTCAGTTTAACTCAGTTATTGGAGTTAAACTTAGTTGAGCTAGTTGTATCTAGTCTAACTGAATGATACACTAGTGAGAGTGGAGTGAATTAATTTACAAATAATAACTCATTAATCAACTAAAAAAATATAGCAGTTAACTACAACGCATGTCAGTTCCAGTGGAGACCCAGTGGAGAGATAGGTGAAAAGGTGAGATGGACTATCTATTGTGACTATAGTGATGCATTGATTGCATCACGCACACATTGGAGTTTCCAATGAGGATTGTGCAGTCAAGGCAAGGGTAATTTGAATTCATTCAGAGCTATTATTCAGTAGGGATTACGCAGTGGAGGCAGGATATCAGGTGGTAAGAAATCAGTGCATGGATTTGAAAATTTCTTCATGTTAGTGTGTGCCGATTGATTGTACTAAGATCTTGATGTACTAAGCTTTGTATGAGATTGTTACATGATCTCCATGATACATAATATATGATATTTTGGGTTTTTAGCATCAGGCTTTCCCGTTAAACAACTGTGTTATGTGTGATTTTTTTTATTGCTTCATGTGTTTGCAATTGAGTTTATAATTTCCACAAAAGATTAATAGTGGAAGGATTCTGTATCTAGTAAGAAGATAAAATATTGTTAGATCAGGAGAATATGGATATATAATGCATATGTTATATAATTTCTACATGGTATCAGAGCAGTGTTAATTCTTGAAGATTGCAAATTTTGTGAAGAATTGTTGAGTTTGTGCTGGTGGACAATTCGAATTTGCTGCAGATATTTCTTGGTGCGACAGTTGAGTATACATTGAAATGTCTTTCAATGGGTTGCAATTGGAGTATGCCCTTGAGGGCAGCTCAAATTACATAGCCTGGAAGGATAGGATTGAGGCAGTGCTGGAAGATAATGGACCGAAGGAGTTCATCGATAGTGATGTTCCTAAGCCGGGTTCTAGCGATGCTAATTTACTTGAAGAATGGCAAAAGAAGGTAGCAAAGACAAGAAGAATTCTGTTGGAAGCTGTGAAGGACTATATTGTGTCAAGCCTTCATGGGAAAGCCACTCCATTTATAATGTGGAAGGCTTTGATAGATTTGTTCCAAAGAAGCAGCGACCAAAGGAAGTTGGCGCTAAAAGATAAGCTCAGAAAAATAAAAATGGAGAAGGGCAACAATATTCCAAAATATCTCACAAAGTTTGTCCACTGTAGGGATGAACTGGGAAGTGTGGGGGTTACTGTTGATGATTATGACTTGGTGAGCTTGGCTTTCCTTGGGCTTCCAAAGAGTTGGCATAGCTACGAAGACTCTGTCAATGGACGGGAGAAACTGCCGGGATGGGAGTGACTTTGGTCGGATCTTGTGCAGGAGGAGATAACGCGAAGTACCAGGGATGGCTCTTCATCAAAGAATGAAGATGAAGAGAATTTTTCTTTGGCTGCCAAAGCAAGGAAAGGGAAGGGGAAGAAATTCCCTTCAAAATATGAAGCTAAAGGCAAGAAGCAGGATTTGTCCAAAGTGAAGTGTTTTCATTGTCATGAACATGGGAATTTCGCCACTAACTACCCACAGAAGAAGAAGAAAAAGAAGGCTATTGGAGCTACAGCGGGTGAGGCCTTAGCCTCTCAATTTGAACTTGATTTCTCCTTGATCACATGCTTGGTTTCAAGCGCTATGGGATTGGTGTGGTATCTTGATAGTGGTGCGTCTTTCCATATGACGGGAGACAAGGAGTTGTTTAGTGACTTAGAGGAGAAGGACCTCCAAATGCATATAGAGATGGGCGACGATGGTCAATACAGTGCGACCGGAATTGGGACCATTAACTTTGAGAGGGAGTCAGGAAATCCATTTCTGTTGAAAGATGTTATGCATGTTCTAGGTCTGAAGAAGAACTTGGTCTCGGTCACAATGTTGGAAGACAAAGGTTATGACGTTGTTTTCAATGAGGGAAAAGCCTTCCTTCAACATAAAAAAATGGATCAAACAAAGAGGATAGGGATTCTAGTTAAGAATCTATACAAGTTAGAGGTAGATGGCTGCACTGCAATGGTGGGCAAAGCAGAAGAAGTGGTGAGCCGAGATGAGGGTGAATTATGGCACAGGAGATTGGGGCATCTTCACCATGGCACTTTGAATATTTTGCAGAAAATTTCTACTGGAATTCCAAAGGGTACTCTTGCACAGTCAGATCAATGCAAGGGATGTACTATGGGTAAGTTTGTGAAGACCACCTTTCATGAGAAGGAGAACCGTGCTTCGATGATCCTTGAGAGAATTCACAGAGACATGTGTGGACCTTTCTCGGTTGCTTCAACAGAAAAACACAAGTATTATGTTATTTTTGTTGATTACTATTCTCGTATATGTTGGATCTTCTTCATGTAGAAGAAGAGAAAAAAATTCTCAAAGTTTAGTGAGTTTAAAGCATTGGTGGAGAAGGAGTAAAGGAAACAAGTGAAATCTTTACGGAGCGGTAATGGTGGTGAATATATCTCGAACAAATTCAAAGACTTCTGTAGAAAAGAAGGAATTCGAAGAGAAGTCATATTGCCTCATAACCCACAGTATAATGGGGTCATGGAGAGGAAGAACAGAACGATTGTGGGTGCTGCACGAGCTATGCTGCATGACCAGGGCCTACCGATGCACTTGTGGGCAGAAGCATGCAACACTGCGGTTTATGTGCAAAACCGTTGTCCTCGTAGAGTACTTGGCATGAGTACACCTGAAGAAGATTTTACTGGTAAGAGGCCTAATATTTCTCATTTGAAGATTTTTGGCTCATCTATTTACATTCATGTGACAAAGGATGCCAGGAAAAAGCTGGAGCCGACTGCAGAAGTTGGGATATTTTTGGGGTACACAGAAACACCCCATAATTATCGTGTGCATTTTCCAGATAGTTGGATGACTGTGGTGCGACGGGATATAAAATTAAATGAGGTGAAATCCATGAAGTTGTCGCTTGAGAGGGAGCTACACTTGCAGGCAGAGGAGGAGCTACTTGTTCCCAAAGATGAGCCTCTAGATTTGGATCAACCACAGGAGGAGATTCATGGAGTGAAGAACTCCACTCATGCAGAACCAAACATCAGACAAGGCAGAAAGCATACCACAGAAGCTGAGAGACTAAATCTTGATGTGGTACAGAATGTAGGAGTCCCTACATCACAATGGAGAAAGAGACAATCACCTGAATAATTTACTGGATACATGGCTCTTATGAGCAAGTGTATCGTGACAAAGCCATATTATTTTGAAGAAGCAGTGTAGGAGCCCACATGGGTAGATGCCATGGTGGAGGAGTATGACTCCATTGTCAGAAACAATGCTTGGGAGATTGTTCCAAGGCCAGTGGGTAAATCATTTGTAGAATCAAGATGGATCTACAAGGTAAAGAAAGCTACTAATGGGAGCATCGAGAAGTATAAGGAAAGATTTGTTGCCCAGGGCTTCTCACAGATTGAGGGGATTTATTATGAAGAAAGCTTTCAACCTGTCGCACGGTATTCTTCCATAAGGACCATCCTTGCTCTCTCAGCACAGATGGGTTGGAAAATTCATTAGATGGATGTTAAGACCGCGTTCCTTAATGGGATCATTGAGGAAGAGGTGTACATTGAGCAGCTTGAAGGATTTGAGATCTTCAGCAGCGAGTCGCATGTGTGCAGGCTCAAAAGAGCGCTGTATGGGCTAAAACAAGCACCTCATGCTTGGTACACACAGATCGACAAATATTTCACTGGACTTGGCTTCACCAAGAGTGAGGCAGATGCAAACCTGTATCAAATTGTGGTGGAGGGTAAGCTTTTAATCATTGTTATTTATGTTGATGATTTAATACTAACGGGTGATGAGAAGTTGATACACTCATGCAAGGAAAACCTTGCAAAGGAGTTTGAGATGAAGGATTTGGGCCTCCTTCATTATTTCCTTGGATTGGAAATATGGCAGCAAGAAGGTGAACTATTTCTGTCTCAAGGCAAGTATGCTCAGGAGATACTAGAGAAGTTTCACATGAAAGGCTGCAAGCCTATTGATACTCCTCTTCCAGGAAATTCAAGGAAAGAGGATGCTACATCGGTAGAGGTAGTGGATGCCACTATTTATCGACAGTTGATGGGTTTACTCATGTATTTAGTGAATACAAGACCAGACATATGCTATGCGGTGAACCGGCTTTCACAAGCGATGGTTAAGCCTACCAAGATCTTTTGGAAGGCAGGCAAGCATGTCCTGAGGTATCTCAGGGGCACAGCTAATTATGGCTTATGGTACAGACAAATGGATGAGGTGAAGTTGCATGGCTTCATGGATACAGATTGGGTAAGCATCCTAACAGACATAAAGAGCACATCAGGAGGGGTTTTCAGTATTAGATCTACAACAGTTTCTTGGTACAGCAGGAAACAAATATTCATGGAACTCAGTTCAACGGAAGAAGAATACATGGCAGCAAGTCAAGCTACATGTGAGGCTATCTGGATGAGGAAGATCCTGGTCGGTTTGTTTGGTTCACATTTAGATCCTACAGTGATACATTGTGATAATCAGAGTTGCATTAAACTCTAGATTAATCCTTTTTTTCATGATAGATCTAAAAATATTGATATCCACTATCATCATATTAGAGATTGTGTGCAGCGGAAGATCATGTTGCTTCAATACATTCCTACAGAAGATCAGGATGCAGATATTCTGACGAAGGCGCTCACCAGGAGAAAATTTGAATACCATAGAGGCAGGATCGGGGTGAAGGATAATCCCTATCTTCTTGAGAGGGAGTTTTAGATTCAACAAGATGATGAGCTTAGTGAAAAAAAATCACCTTCACTAACTGGGCCCGCAGGCTATTTTTAGGTGCAAGTCTATTTTTAGACTATGTCTATTTTTAGACATGGTGATCATATTTCAGAAGTTCCAGGATCCTATTCGTGGATGGTTGGTCAAGCTGGAAAAATAGATGAAATTATATTTTTAGAATATTGAGCGAAGTATATTTATATATCGTCGATCTAAAAATAGAAGTGTCAGTTATTATTAGCCCTTAATAATAATCAGACTCTAAATATCAACTTATTCTCTTGGAGCACTTTATTTCAGTGTACAAATTTGGAAAATTAGTGGGCTGAAGGAATTACGCAATTCCTAGGGTTTACTGGTGGTTCATGCATGGAGGGCTCAGTTAGAATTGAAGTGGAAAAGTTATGACAGAGTTGGTAGAGTAGTTCATGGAGTTGTTATTTAGTTTAACTCAGTTATTGGAGTAAAAATCAGTTGAGATAGTTGTATCTAGTCTAACTGAATGATACACTAGTGAGAGTGGAGTGAATTAATTCACAAATAATAACTCATTAATCAAGTGAAAAAATACAATAGTTACCTACAGTGCATGTCAGTTCCAGTGGAGACCCAATGGAGAGATAGGTGAAAGGGTGAGATGGACTATCTATTGTGACTATAGTATGCATTGATTACATCACACACACATTGGAGTTTCCAATGAGGATTGCATAGTCAAGGCAAGGGTAATTTTAATTCATTCAGAGCTATTCTTCAACAGGGATTGCGCAGTGGAAGTAGGCTATAAGGTGGCAAGAAATCAGTGCATGGATTTGCAGATTTCTTTATGATAGTGTGTGATGATTGATTGTACTAAGCTTTGTATGAGATTTTTACATGATCTCCATGATACATAATATATTATATTTGGGGTTTTTAGCTTCAAGCTTTCCCGTTAAACAACTATGTTATGTGCGATTGTTTTTATTGCTTCATGTGTTTGCAATTGAGTTTATAATTTCTGCAAAATATTAACAATGGAAGGATTCTGTATTTAGCAAGAAGATAAAATATTGTTAGATCAGGAGAATCTGGATATATAATGCATATGTTATATAATCTCTACATGTCAGCCCTTGCGTGAATTTAAAAAAAAATGATTTTTTTTATCGGCGTGCCCTGTGTAACCTATAACACCGGTGCGCTGTATTATCCCAACGCACTATGCAAGAACTGTGTAGTAAAAATTAAAAAAAAAAAAATTCTAATCAGTGTGCCATATCTAAAATAGGGCATCGATGCGCTAGGTTACGAGGGGCGCACCGTTAATGTGCTATTTCATTATGGCACACCACGAAAGTGTTGTTTCGCAAAAAAATAATTATTGTGTTAATCGGTGCACTATGTAACATATAATGCACCGCACCGGGTCTCCTAGTTAACATAGAGCACCGTATGGTGGTCCCTTGTTTCCGTATGGTGTTTATGCTACAAAAACTAACACTCGACGATTTTTATTATTTTCTGAGTTAATCGGTGCGGTGGTTAGCATGTAATGCACTGGTGCTCCCTGTTGACATAGAGCACCATATGGTCTATTATACTATTTGTGCGGTGCATTTATAGGACCCCCACGCACCGACATCGGTGCGTACAGCATGAATGGCACACCGGTTTCCTGAGATTAATCTACCTAGAAATTTGACAATTTATTTATAAATATATTAATGAATGATATGGTATAGGTTTGAGATTGATAAACATATGACTGATCAAAGATCAAGTAAAAAAATACTGATAACATATCAAGAAAAGCAAAAAAGGCAAGTTCTTTGTAAATTCTTTACAAAAAATATTATTTTGAAGTACATGTAAGTTTAACTAATATTTATTGTTTACTATGTATGATGCAGAGCCACAAAATGACGAAGCTCGATAAGATTATTTCTGATCTAGGACCAGAAGAGCGTAAAATCTTGATGGAAAAATTGCAAAAGTATGAATCAGGTGATCGAAAAAATACTATCGATCCAATATGAGTTTCCTTTTTTAATTTTCATTAATAATATACTTAAAATTATTAGATAACATGTGTCAAACAGTCTATTAATTCACATCTGTTTAATGTTATATAGGGACCAACAACTCAAAAAAAGAATGTTGTTCTAAGAAAATAAAAAAAATAGAACATGCAAATGAAAATGAATTGCTCCTTAGCTCATCTAGAGTGGTGCTGGAGGTTAACGAAAGGGGGAAAATATTTTTAAAAAGTTTGAGGGATCTAGTGGAATGAAGGTATAGACATTCTTTCCACTTACAATACAAAAATAAATCCAATGATTCCAAGAACCAAATTTTATCTAAACTACAGGAAGAGTTTCTGGAGAATTGGTGAATGAGACATGTGAGACTTTCAATAGAAAAAACGTACAACAACAAAAAAGAAGGAATGAAAAAGTAATATTCCTTTAAATGTTTGTCTAAAATTATTTATAAATATCACTTTTGTTATATTTAATTTTCATATATCGATATAAAAATTAAATAGTTTATTGTCATGTTACATTTTCAGGAAGATTATGAAAATCTCAAAAGGTGAACGAGCTGATATAAGAAATATGCGAGTAGGAATGTCCAAAAAGGTGTACAAGGAGATGGTAAAAGAAATGGAAAAAATTCCGTTGCAAGAGGAGCCATCTCAACAACAACGTGCTTCAAATGTAATATGTAATCATTGAAATTTTCGATTATTAGGTACAATAAATAAACAATTTAGAATTAAATATTATTTTTCAATTATTTTCTTGCAGAAAAGAAAAGAAAATGGAACCCATTCAACACATAAAACAAGACGACAAGGAAGAAAAGCGTTGATATCTAAGTTTGTGAGTAACTGTTACTTCCTTATAACAACTTAACTAGATTTCATTTTTTTATTTTTTAAGTTGTTTTACAAAAATCATCATTGAATGTCTTCAAACAGGTGCTAACATACAAAGAAGAACCATGAGACGAATTGATTGCAATTGGGTTAAATATGGGTTGTGAGTATATGTTGGCATATCAGAAATTAATTGTGGAATTTGTAAGCATCTATGGATCTTGTTTTACTTAGCTCCATCTATAATTAATAGAACAAAAAAATGTTATATATTGAATATATGATTTGTTATGGGGTATAAAAATTTTAGGAAACAAAGTATGGAACTGCGCCAACAGATGTAATTTGAAAGATGACATGGTACATGGTTTTGAAAGAATGTGTATAGTTTATGAGTCAATTATTGATATGGTACGTCATTTCTCTTTTCGATTTACATTGATGTATATTATTTAATATTGCAATTTTCAGTATTCTGACCAATGTATATACACTCATTACAATTTTTTTTTATGTTTGTAGATGGAAGGTGAAGAAGAAGAAAACAATCAACATGATGAACAAAACATTCCTGAAAATAACCCAAGTCATGGAAGTATCTCTAGCAGTGAGATCAGTTCAAGCGAAGAATGATGATCACTATGTTTGAATATCAAAGAAAGGCGTTGTATTTTTTGAAATATTTGTTTGTGAAATAATACATTTTGTTTAATGTAATAGACATAGTGTCCCAATTGAAAGACAAAGAATGTCTTATATATATATATATATATATCATAATATATGTTTTAATTTATTCTATTGCGTTCTCCATTGTCGTTCTCAAATGAACTAATGAAAATTTAATTCATATGAATATTGTTATAAGATATATATGTGTCGAATTTCGATGAATAATGAATTTTAAAAAATCACAATAATTATGAGATGATATCACAAATTAATCCAAACATCACATTCAAATGCATTAATAAAAGTTTAATTAATATGAATAATGAATTTAAGAAAAATCACAATAAGATATGTGTCAACTTTTGATGAATAATGAATTTAGAAAAATCACAATAATTGCACTGTCACAGGTCGATGTTTCTAAAAAATACAAAATGAACACTGGTGCGTGTCAATTACTGTACACCAGTGCGTTTCTATGACCTATGGGCACTGCAAAAATACCAAAACCAATTAAAAATCTCAGTGCATTTGTGCGATGCTGTGCATCGATGCTTTTATGTGAGACTACACACCGGTGCATCTGTACAACATGCATAGGTGTGTTGAAACCTTAGTAGCGCACCGATGAAAAAAACATCCATAATAACCTTCAGCCGCCCAGTTTTTTTAGTTGTGTTGAATTTTCGTTAAAAGATCTGCCAAAACCTCCATAGCCATAAACAGATGTTGTAGAAAATGTTTTTTTTAACAATTTTGGCAAATTTTGTAACACTAAAAACCTGCTTTATAACCTCCACTAGAGAGTCTTTTCCTTGTAGTTCCATGTCAAAATATTTCCTAGCCTCTATGCTCCATTTGATCTCAGAATCTTTCTTGAACATATTGGTTATGTTTATAATAAGTTCAACAGGATTAAGGATAAATTTTCTCAGGAAATTTATTTTACCTATGAATGATATAGGTTCCTTAATTTTTCTTGGGGGACTGATCTTTAGGATTGCTTCAATTCTCTTAGGGTCAATTCTAACTCCATATTTTAGTATGATATTTCCTAACAATTTTGCTTCTTCTAGGCTAAAAAGTGTTTTCTTAGGATTTAATGATATGCCAGTTTTTTTGCATTTCTTAAAGGCTCGTCTCAAATGTGTCAAGTCTTCTTCATTAGATTTTTATTACATAGTTATATCATCCAGATAGATTACAATAAAGAGGCCATTATCTTCTAAAAAATCAATGTCCATTTCTCTTTGGAATGTGGCCCCTACATTCATTAGTCCAAAAGGAATTTTCACATACATGAAAATGCCCCATGGAGTGGTAAAATTTGTCTTATCCTTATCTTCTAGATCAACCAAGACTTGGTTATAGCCAGAGAAACCATCTAGTAATGATATCCTAGTTGATCCTATCACCTTTTGTAAGATATGGTCCATTTTGGGTAAGGGATAGTTATCTTTCAGAGAAACCTTATTCAAATTTCTGAAATAAATGCATAACCTGATCTCTCCAGTTTTCTTTCTCATTGGTACTATGTCTGACACCCATTTGGAATATCTAAGGGGGAACTATTATATTAGCATCATACATTCATTTAATTTTTTTCTCAAGTAAAAGTAACGAAACTGAATTTATCCTCCGAAGTTTCTATTTGAAAGGGTTTTGTTCTTCTTTAATTGGAATTTTGTGCTGAATGATGTTGGAATCATAAACTTTTAGGTCCTCATAATTCCAAGCGAAAACATCAATGTATTCTTTGAAAAGGGCTATATATCTCTGTTTGGTCATAAGAGGTAATGTTTTTTATAGTTTGACCATTTTCTAGTTTTTTTCAGTACCTATGTTACATTCCTCAACTTCTGCTCCTATGGGCTCAATTTTAGGCTTCTTTGCTACATCATTGAAGTAAAAAATGTCTTCTAATGGAGCTTCCCTAGGGTAAAATGTTATGTTTTAGTCGAAGCATTTCAAAATCTTATTTTTCAGGATATATTTCATGAATTTATAATTTAGGCATACTTTCATCTAAAGAGTTATTTACATCTAATCTATCACACTGGTTTACCAAAGGATTATATAAAACTATTTGTTTTTCTACTTGATCTTCTGGTTTCATTTTATTTTGTTCCTAATTATCAAAATCTAACTGTTTTTCCTCAAACTCATCTTTTGACAGTAAGAAATTTTCAATCTCTTTGTCATTTCCGAACACCTGCCAGTATCGCATGTTGTCTGGCACTATAGGGCAATGTTTAATTTCAATTGTGTGTGTTTTTTTCAGGTGAGATATTTACAAGTTCTTGCAGAGACAACAAGATTATCAGCTGTGACATTTTGAGTTCTTGGAATTACTGCTAGATCATATTCCACAAAAGTATCTAAGAAATGGTGCACTGCGTTTATGTAGGCTCTTAATATAGGGTGTTTCACAACATATTCTCCCTTTACTTGTATGATATTTAATTCTAAATCTCCCTACACAACAATAATTTTAGCACCTAATGTCTTAAGTAACTGTAGGCCTAACATCAGAGCTTCATATTCAGAAATATTTTTGGTGCACTGAAAATTAAGTTTATAGGAATTCCCTTCACAATGATTATTAGATGGATTTGATAACTAGATTCCTTCTCGAAAGCCTTCTTTACTATAGGCTCCATCAAAGCTCATATTCCAGAATAGTTCTGGAGGAGGACCTAATTGGTCGAGTTGAAGTGGGTTTTCATCAATACTATTTCCAAATTGAGCTTCAATTTCAGTATCATTCAATAATATGAATGAATCCAAATCAGTGTGAACATAATATAGAGGGTAATTATGAGGTTTTTCTTGACTTATTACCATATATTTCATGAGAGTTTCAATGTGCAACCTTCTCTGCTGACAAAAAACTGGTATTGTACCATAGGTCATATCTAGTTAAAGGGTTCCTTGTAACTTTGCTCCCCAAGAACGTGATAAAAGAATGCCATATTTAGGAGGAATGTCTGCTATGAAAATGTCCATAACTAAGATTTTTGCTCATATTTGAGACAAAGTTACACACAGTTCCTTGATGAGGCCGAAACACTTCACTTTACTTGAATCAAATGAATATAGATCTTTGTAAGTCTTCTCAGCTCTCATTCTAGCTCTTTTGGCCAACAAATTGGCATCTACACTAACTGCTATGGTCTACATTTCCTCTAAGGTGCTAGGATTTGTCTCTCTTAACTGATAAGCTACATCTATTTCAAAACCATCTGGAACCTTAATCAACACTAATACTTCGACTGGTTTTATGCGAGAAATAATAGCATTATAAATAGAGTTGAATCTAGCACAATAATCCTGCACACTCTCTCCATTATCTCTTTTGATATTTTCATATTCTGAGAGAATTTGGAGGGGGTTCTTTTTGAATTTCCATCTATCTAGAAACTGACATTGTAGGACTGCTAGATCATTGATGGAAGTAGTTGGTAAAGATCTAAACCATTTCCTAACCTCAGCTCCAAGGGTTTGAAAAAATAACCTCATCATAACATCATCAACATCAATCTCATAATGATCAAAGAAATCATTCATTATTTCTACATGCTGCTGAGCAGTAATGGTTTGGGTGTTATCAAATTGGGGTATTTTGGATTGATAATATTGGGGCATAGCCCCTAGATTTTGAGGAAGAACCAAGGGAGCATAACGTGTAGCCATGATTGGAGTTGGAGAGTTCACAAGTAGTGGATTAACATGTGGTGAAGAAGGTGGTAAAGAATGAACTATATGTGAAGGACAGGATGGATGAAGTGATGGAGATGAAGGCCTTTGAGTGTTTATGAGAGGATAAGTAGTAAAATTTTTAGAAGAGGCTAGACTCACAGATCTTTGTTGAACTATTTGGGATGTAATCGATGAAACAACAATATTTAATGCAGAGAATTCTACTGATTGTTAGAGATAGGAATCTGTAAGTACTGAAGTGAAGTCTAATACATAATCTTTGAGGATCTTAAAATCCTGGACAATTTCTTGATCAAATTTTGTTAAAGAAGGCAAACTCTTAGGTGAATATGGATGTAGAATTGATTGGTCAATGACTAATGTATCTTCCCAATTTAGGGATTTGCTTCTAAATAGGCTTTTCTCAAACTTTAAGTCAAAGTCAATATCTTGTAAGGTTTCAAGCTTTTTAGGGAGGGATTGTGCTCTAGGGAGAGGATTATTACTTCCATGGATTTCTGATGAACTGAATTGTTTGACTGATTTATATGAAGTATCCTTAACTCTTTTTCCAATCCTTTGAGGATCATCCACTATTTCAGGAGGTTTGGGATCAGGATGGGATCTTGTATAAGGTCACTTGGAAACCAATTTTAAAAATCAAAACACACACTATAAAATGTAACTCACACAAATATTTTGAATTTGAAATTGCACACTATATTTACAAAAAATAAAAAATTTAGCAATCTCTATGAAATAGTAGTACAATGATTATTTAACCAGAGATTCTGGGTTTGATCCCCAATATGTTTGCCACTATGTTAGCGTTGTGTAATTTTCTAGATATTGTGAGAACTAATCACATAAGACAACATCAAACCAACTTTGGAAAATTAGATCTAGCCATGCTAGCTTCAAAGAGGGATCTCTCTATAATATTTATATTTTTTAGATAAGTTTTAGGCTATTTATGATAGAACTTGGGGTTTTGAGTTTTTTAATTTATTTTGGAAGATAGATTGTATTCAATTTATTAATATCTATTGGGCAATGCAGTGAAAATATTACTGGATGGTTGCATCAACTTTTCACAGAGTAAACACAGGGAAAGCTAGGAGTATTTACTGGATCTTTCGAATTATAAATGGATTATGACATAAATATGAAGGAATTTAGTAGAACTAAAGAGAAATTAAGAATTATTTAGTTTTCACTTGAGTGGAAAACATTATGATTGTAAAAGCAACCCGAATAAGGTACTGAATAGTAAATCCTATTCATCATGCTTTCTACTTTACAATTGGAATTCAGATGATTACAATGAAAGATGATAATGAAACAAAATAATAGAAGAAACACATCACCAATATTTAAGCGACAAGAATTTTGTGAATGGTATAATTATTATTAATGCTCCAGTGCTTTGGAAAAGCTTACAATACTCCAAAAGATAGTAATAGTTTTGATCTCAATCAATCGACCTTTGATAATTCCAAAAATGAAGTATTTATAAAACTATTACAATCATGCTGTCTCTAATAGACTTGGACTAAAAAAATCTAACTATTACAAAATGATTGCTTCGGTGGAACGTGTTGTGCAAAGCAGGTGCTGATGTAGTGGGACAGTTAGGACATGGACCACTATTTATTGATGTCCTAGAAGACTAAATGTTGTGCTGGCGATTGAACTGTTGTATGAATGGAGTGCGGAACGCTTTTTGCTGCTCGACTCGACCTTTCTGTCTTTTTGTCACCCGAAATCCTTTTGTCGTGTTAAAAACATTTTGTAAACAAAACAACGTGAAAAACCAATATACCGGACTTGAAATCTTTCAAATTTCAATTTTGAAGCCGCATCGCATCCATGCACTTCAAAATATTTAGAGTTTAAGTTTATGATGAATGTTATCGGCGATGCAATGCGAAGTGGGAATTGAGGTGGAGGGTAGTTGGGACCGCACTGCATTGCAAATTGCACATTTTAAAGTTTTAGTTATAAGTACGGGGCTTAAATCCTAAAACTTGTGAAGTGTAGGGAGAGGGACCCACTGCAATCTGTGGAGTTTATAAATTGGAAAATGTTTTATGTAGTTTCATATGATATGTGATACGATTGTAAACAACTATGAAGTGGGGGGCAGAGCTGCTATGGTGGGGCCAACCTTCACATCGCAAGTTAAAGAAAATAGATTGCGGGCACTTCAAAGGTAAGTTAAAAAAAATGCGATGTGATAAATTGCAAATTGGCAATCGCAGGTTTTAAAGTTTAGTTACGATGGGAAAAGGTTTATAATATGTGATCTGGGATGGATGGTGGGGAAGAAAAGGTGATGTGGAAGGATGGCTCACTTTAACCGCAATCGGGGAATAGGAAGCGGGAGTAAACAATGATATAGCGGTGAGAGGTAAAGTGGAATATAAAGCAGAAAAAGGAGGAAAAGGTAAAGTTTAATGTTCTCAAAGGAAAATGAAATGGAAGGGAAGTGTGGTGGGTGAAATGGGTCCCACTTCATCGTATATTTTCCTTCGAAAGGTTTGTAGGAGACAACAATCAAAGGTTTTTTGGTATTTGGCCTATGGGAAAAGTGATTTCGACTACACAGGATTATAATGAAATGTATGGAAATATATGAACGGGGAAGGAAATGTAAATAAAGGGAAATGAATGAAATGCAAGTATGGGTGGATATATGTTATGGTTTAAAACATTAGGATATAAGTTAATAATAATAATTTAAACCATACAAATAACTTTTCCATAGGGGCATTTAGACTAGCATCTAACACCTAACATTTTTATTTTTCCTTCATTATTTAGAGCATTTACCACCTACCATTTTATTGACATGGATGCCTATAAAAATAATAATATTCCTAACATTTTCAAATTTTTTCATTCTTTTGCATCCATATCCTACCTTATCATTTTGAAAATTATATCTCGTGGTTCAGATTAAACTATTGAACCTGTTTTATTTTCTACCTACTAATTAATCCATCAAGATTAAACAGTTTGACAATTATTTTTCACTACCTATTGACAAGCAATTTAAACCTAATTCAATCATGCTTAAACTATATGATAGAATTTAATTGAACTATTGTGGCATTTTAAATAAGCTGCATACAATTTATTTTCAGAAATAAGCTAAACTAGGAGTAGTGGTATTTGGATGTGCAACACTTTCAGAATTTATTGTTTCTCTTCTTTTTTATGGGCTTCACATCTTATATTTTTTTATGGGCTTCACATCTTTTTTATGGGCTGCACATCTTTTTTATATTATTTCCTTCTTTTTTTTTAATTCAATTTGCAGATTGGAAATCATTTTACGAAATAAAGTTTACAAATAGAATAAACTTAGTCACCTTGAGATCCTATGAAATATAAGACCCTAACACGTAGCACGAGAGGGGAGTCGTTGCATCAAGGTGGTGACCATGACCCTCCAGAGCAAGTGGAACCTCTTACAGGTGATGACCGTGAAAACTAATATGACATTTTATGTCTATGTTATGATTTTGGGTATGGTTTTTAGAAGTCTTGGATAACCATGTTATGTCTAGCAATGGTAAGCGTTTAAAGTATGTTAGGGTCGAGCTGCTCAGCTAGCAAAGAAATGTTGTTAGAACTCATATACAAATCTGGATCTACTTTTCTCGTTGTAAATTTGCAAAAGCTGGTCTAGGAAGAAAAAACATTTGCAATGTCATATCAATGAGTCTCATAAGAATATGGATATATTGCAGCTAGTTTGGTTTCTAAGCAGGCAAACTAGCTGCAAAAGACTGTATGTAATTTTGTTTCGAATGATGAATATAAGTCCCACTGCTTATTTACAAAAAAAAGAAAAGAAAATGGGTGTTGGTTAATTCTCTAACCACCGCAGGATGAAAATGCCCATCATCTTTAAAAAATAATAGGGTTGATGATGAAAATTACTTTCTCTCGTATTGTCTATCTTATACTCACATTCAATATAATTTTCAAAATATTTTTCAAACTACCAACCTTATTGACCGCTAATGAAACTATAATTTTCGTCACACTAGGAACCTTTATGATCTTTTAAATCAATAAAATTATGATGATCTCAAAATGCTTATAGTAATGACTTTTGAAAATAGAAACAAAATGCTAGACAATTCATAGCAATCTCTTGCTTTCTTAAAAACCGGTAGACAATATTGATTTTAGTCAATCTTAATCATCATTAACAATAAATAAATAAATATATATATACAATATTGATTTTAGTGAATCTTAATCATCATTAATTATATATATATAATTTATCTTATATTTATATATATATATATATATAAATATATTATTAATAATTTATCTTATATTTATGTTAAAAATATTTTGACAAATTTTGAATTTTATTATTTTAAAATTTGAAAATAAATATTAATTATTATTTAAAAAATATAATTCATAAACTAAAATTATCATGTTAAGTAAATAATTTATATGGCCATAAATTAACACCATTAAAAAATATTAAAGCATTAGATCTCCTTATAAACCTAAATTTTTAGCATTAAAGTCAAGTGAATAATCTCATAAATTATCAATACCAATCCGAATTATTGTATTTTTAAGATTTGCAACATGTGGAAGTATGTATTCATAAAAGTCGCCCGCTTTGTCGGATTGAGATGAACATGAAATTCCAAAATCGGAGGGCAGCGTAGATACCAAAATCGAAGGCCGATATTGTGGATCCTATAAGTAGGGTAGCATCTAGAAGTTTGAAATACGTTGCATTAAAAGCTCATGGTATGCGCGTTACCGGAGAGTTGAGAGTTTCCATTGTTTTGTTGGAAGAAACATGGAGGTGGAGAAAGTACTTCATATGAACGGTGGAGTTGGAGACTTGAGCTATGCTCAAAATTCACAAGTCTTACAGGTTTGAGATTTCAATAGATCAGATTCTCTCTTACGTACCTGCTAATAATTCCATTGAAATAAATAGTTTTGTTTTCTCTCGGTTGATCGCAATGCAATATTGCAGAGGAGAGCATTAGAAATTGGAAAGCCTATTTTGGAGGAAACCATTTTATCCATGAAGACGATGGAATGCAAAACTTTCTGCATTGCGGATCTTGGTTCTTCGTCTGGTCCCAATGCTCTATTCGCCGTGGAAAACATAATCAAGACCCTCAAAGCCAAATATTTATCTGCAGGCATAACGGTTCCGCAGAGCCAAGTGTTTTTTAATGATCTTCCTGCTTCGGATTTCAATTCACTCTTTAGAATTTTGCCTCCCTTGTCAATAAATATTGATCGTCAGAATGAAGATGGAGCAGCAGACAGATCATATTTTGCAGCAGGCGTACCAGGTTCATTCTATGGCAGACTATTTCCAGACAAGACTCTCCATTTTATTCATTCATCGTTCAGTCTTCACTGGCTTTCTCAAGTATGTTTTCGCAAGATAATATATTATTAAAAATATATCTAACTTAATTAGGGATGTTAAGCAGTTTTCGTGTGAGGATTATTAGGTTCCTGCTGAGATTTTAGAGAAAAATTCAGTTGCGTGGAACAAGGGCAGAATCTTCTGCGTAGGATCTCGGGCTGTTGGAGAAGCTTACTCTCGTCAATTTCAGAGAGATTTCAACGCGTTTCTCATTGCCCGGGCAGAGGAGCTAGTACACGGAGGCCGTATGCTTTTGTTCTTAACGGGTCGAACATCTAGGGATCCAAGCGATCAGAGTTTCACTTTCCCCTCGGAGTTATTGGAAAGAAGTTTGTATGATTTGGTATCTGAGGTGCTTTTATGCCATTGCTTTTGCATTCAGTTTGAATGAGTTACTCTCTTGAAACTATGTCGAGTTTAGGCCGAGCTCAACATTAATTTGAATTTAGGTTTAGGTTAGTTTTAGTGTTGGGTTGTTAGGTTTAGGTTAGTTTTTAATATTTCTACCATAGTTGTTAAAAATTTAATATTTGTGCAGGGAATAATCCCCGAGGATAAGGTGGACTCGTTCAACATCCCCATGTATGCGCCATGAGATAAAAATGACATTGAATTGAAAAAGAAGGAGTTGCAGCTCACAGGTGAGGACTGCACTCAAATCAGAGAGAACACTCTGAGTTTACTCTGCATTCATGAATGAGGCATTACATCATTAAGTACATCACTAGGAATTAGGAAGTTGCAAACAAACTCCTAAATTATAGGAACTAATCCTAAACTAAGGAGATATGTTACAACTTGTGTAACCATTTCTCCATTAATATAAAATAATATTAATTATTTTCAACTCCCCCCCTTAATGGAGAACTCATAGCATCCTTCTAAACAATTCAAACTTTACACGCCCAAGAGGCTTAGTAAATATATCAGCCATATTCTCACTAGTTTTACAATATTCAACAAATATCTCCTTTGACTGTAGTTTCTCTCGAACAAAATGGAACTGAGTATCGATGTGCTTAGTATTTTTATGAAAGACTGGATTGTATGCAAGCTTGATGGTACTCTGGTTATCAGTTTTGATGATAGTTGATTCTTTCTGTTCTTCTCCTGCATCGTTGAGAAGTCTTCTCAACCAGATAGCTTCACATTTGGCTGCACACAATGCTTGGTACTCAGCTTCACATGAAGATACGGCTACAGTACTTTGCTTTTTGCTGCTCCATGCTATGATCCCGGATCGAATGCTGAAAGCATAACCTGTGATAGATCTTCAATCATCCAAGTTACCTGCCCAATCTGAATCTGAAAAACCTGCTAGAGTAACATCAGAAGTGTCAGTGTACAAAATACCATAATTACTAGTACCACTAAGATACCTCAACACAATTTTTGCTGTGACCCAGTGACTTTCGAGTGGTTTTGACATGAACTGGCTCAACGTACTAACATAGTATGCCAAATCTGGTCTGGTTTTAGTAAGATATATCAAACTGCCAACTAGCTGTCTATACATAGTGGCATCCACATCTTTAGTACCATCATCACTGCTCAACTTTAAGTTCTGCTGCAATGGTGTTGCTGCTGATCTGCACTGCTCCATTCTGAACCTTTCTAGCAAGTTTCTGGCATTCTTCCCTTGTGTAAGAAAAGTCTGTCCAGAATCTCTCCATACCTCCAATCCCAAGCAGTAATGTAGATTTCCGAGATCTTTCATCTCAAACACTTGTGACATCTACTGTTTGATTTCTTTGATTGGATTGTTAGCATCCCATGTTATGATCATATCATCTACGTACAAAGAAATCAAAATAATTTGCCTCTGTTTACTGAACTTCGTATACAGATTTGGATCATTCAAGCTCCTATGAAAGCCATGCTGTACAAAAAATGAGTCAATCTTCTCATACCAAGACCTGGGTGCTTGTTTTAAACCATAAAGTGCCTTTTTCAATTTACAAACAAGATGTTCCTGCCCCTTTTTCACAAAACCTTCAGGCTGAACTAAATAAATTTCTTCTTTCAAGTCACCATTCAGAAATGCAGACTTAACATCTAGTTGGTGTAGCTGCCATTTATGTTTTGTTGCTAAGGAAATTAGCATTCTAATGGTGTTTAATTTGGCTACAGGAGCAAAGGTGTCATCGAAATCTATTCCCTCTTGCTGTGAGTAACCATTTGCTACCAGTCTAGCTTTAAGTTTTTCTATACTCCCATCTGCATTTATTTTAGGTTTGTACAGCCATTTGCATCCTATGGGGGTTTTACCTTCAGGCAATTCAACCAAATCCCAAGTATGGTTTCTGTTTATTGATTCTATTTCCTCATGCATTGCAGCCCTCCATTCATCAGATTTACTTGCTTCCTCATAATTTCCAGGTTCTACAATGTTTAAAATCTTTGACATTAATGCATAGTCTTTCAATTTAGATGGTAATTGAGTCTTCCTACTTCTCCTTGGTAGGGGACTTACCTCAAATCTCTCTATTTCAGCCTTCTCCGGGCTTGCATCATTGATTACATTACCTGTTACTTCTTCTTCTCGTTTCTGCTCCTGCACTTCATCATCCTCACTGTTTTCTTCCATTAGCAATGGAATGTGCCAATCACTGTTAGAGTCATCCTTTCCTTCTTCAACCTGTTCATGAAATATGACATCTCTGCTTGCAAAAACCTTATGAGTCACAGGATTAAATAACTTATATGCCTTGAACTCAGTGCCATATCCAACAAAGATGCATTTCAAGGCTTTTGGATCTAACTTCTTCCTATCTGCCTTAGGTATATGAGCATAAGCTTTTGACCCAAATATTCTTAAATGACTCACTGTTGGTTTGAATCCAAACAATGCCTCAAAAGGGGTTTTGAAGCCTAGACATTTAGTAGGACTCCTATTCTTTAAGTAGACATCAGTGTTAATAGCTTATGCCCAAAAACCATTTGATAGACCCTTACCTTGAAGCATGATCCTTGCGCACTCCACAAGAGTTCTGTTCTTTCGTTCTGCCACTCCATTCTGCTGAGGAGTGTGGGGCACTGTGAACTGTTGAATAATCCCATGCTGCTTGCAGAAATTCATGAATTCTCCCAACCTGTATTCCCCCCCTTGATCTGAGCGGAGAATTTTTATCCTTTTTCCTGTCTGGTTTTCTACCATAGATTTAAACTCTTTAAAATACTGAAAGGCTTGACTCTTTTTACTTAGAAAGTATATACATGAGAACCTAGTGCAATCATCTGTAAATAAGAGAAAATAATATGCACCTCCTAATGACCTAGTCTGCATAGGTCCGCATATATCTGTATGCACCAGTTCTAAGATATCTCTTTCTTTTCCATTAACATGCAAAGGGAACTCTTCTCTATGCATTTTCCCTAATGCACATCCATCACAATCTAACTTAACATTATGGAAAACATGGAGTCCATCAACCATACCTTTTCTCTGAAGTAAGATGAGGTCTTACAGATTAAGATGACCAAATCTCTGATGCCAGAGATCTTCAGCTGTCGATCCAGTTGCAACCATTGCTTACTTTGTCATACTTTTCACGTCTAATCTGTACAAGCTCCCCACACGCACTCCTGTTGCAACTGTTTCCATCTGGCTATCCTTTATGACACAGTTAGTCTTAAGGAATTGAACTTGCATGTCTTGATCAGTGATCATAGATACAAAGACCAATTTTTTCTTAATTCCGGGCACATACAATACATTTTTAAGGCGTCTAATGTTACCACTAGGTAATTTTACCGGAATGTCACCATATCCTTTGATCTCATATCCACTATCATCCCCTAAATAAATTTTCGACCCACATGAAGTTTCTTCAAGACATTCAAACCAATCCTTCTTACCTATCATATGTGAGGATGCACCAGAGTCGACATACCATATGTCGTCCTCATCTCCCTTTGAAGCTGAAAGAGCACAATCAGCTGTAAATAGTCGAAGTTCGTGGCTATGATCCTCATCTTCCTCAACGAAGTATCCTCTGTGCTTTCTCTGTTTATTTCTTGCTTCGTCTGCCTGCCTCTTATAACACCCTTTAATCTGATGACCGGGTTTTCCACAGTAAAAACATTTCTTGCTGGGAAAATTATTAGCAGACATACCTTTAAACGGTCTCTTCTGAATTGTGTTGGCTCCTCTCTGCTGCTGCTGTGGTTGCTTCCCTCTATACTGTCTCCTTTTCGCCATCAGAGCAAGGTCATTTCTCTGCGATTTCAAATTTTGTCGTCGCTCTTCTTCCTGTAGCAGAATCCCTGTCAGCTCTTCAAACGCAGGGGCTTTCTCCCTTGCTGCCAGTCCAGTGATGAACATATTATATTCATCTGTCATTCCGTTCAATGTGATCGTGACCAGATCTGAATCGAAAACTTTCTCTCCGATATCTCCCAATCTGTCCTTCAGGTCTTTGACTCTCGCAATGAATCCAGCAGCAGACTCATTCTCCTCCATCTTCATCGCAAACAGCTTGCCTTTGAGTGAAAAGACACGGTTTGTATTCTACGTCTGGTATAGGTTTTTAATCATCGTCCAAATGTCAGTGGCCAATTTACAGTCTCTAATATGCGGGATAATATTGTCCTTGACGGACATCTTCAATATGACCTTTGCTTTTGTCTCCATTTTATCCCAGTCTTGTTCTTGTGCAGCTGATCCTAGTCTCAGCTCACTTCCTGTAACGATCGACCATGCATTTGCGCTTTCAAGTAAAGTCTGTATCTTGAATTTCCAGTTGGAGAAATTTGATCCATCGAGTTTGCCAGACTCGTGAGACACTATCTATGTTTGCTTATTCATATTGGACTGATAAAATTTCTGATCCTCTGATGAATAATTCTACCCAACTGAATAATTGCAGGATACTAAAAAAAAAAATCACCACACGCCAGATCTTGACCATAACAATCTGATCTGCCTCCTTCGGACGAATCAGAAACTTCACTGCGCCACCACCGGGAAAGTCTGATCTGCTGCCACCAAGCAAATTAGGAACTTCAATGCACCACCACTAGGCAAGTCCGATCTGTTGCCACCGAGCGAATTCAGAACTTCAATGCGCCACCATCGGGCAAGTCCGATCCGCTACCTCCGAGCAAATTAGGAACTTCAATACGCCACCACCGGGCAAGTCCAATCTGCTGCCACTGAGCAAATCAGGAACTTCAATGCGCCACCACCGGGCAAGTCCGATCTGCTGCCTCCGAGCAAATCAGGAACTTCAATGCGCCACCACCGAGCAAGTCCGATCTGCTGCCACTGAGCAAATCAGGAACTTCAATGCGCCACCACCGGGCAAGTCCGATCTGCCACCACTGGGCGAATTCAGAACTTCAATGTGCCACCACCGGGCAAGTCCGATCTGCCACCACCAGGCGAATTCAGAACTTCAATGTGCCACCACCGGGCAAGTCCAATCTGCCACCACCGGGCAAATTCGGAACTTCAATGTGCCACCACCGGGCAAGTCCGATCTGCCAAAAAATTGCAGACCTTCCCAAAGAAAAAGAGGCTGGCACTTCTTTGATATGAAAAATCTGCGCCCAAATCAAAATGCGTGTGAGTCCCAACTCTTGCGCGACTTTTGCGTGTACTTCCGTGCCAATAGCGTATTTTGGCACGTTGGCGCGCTTATCTCACTCAAACTCGCGCCAATGGCGCGACTGTTCGCGAAAAAACCGCGCCAATCCTTTCTCCCGCTTAGAGATGATCAGTCATCTGAGACCTGTGTTTCAGGTGTTACTACAGTCCACCTGAATATACGAAAACTTCTGTAAGCTCTTCCGCCACTACGGTTCTGTAATCAATGATGCATCCTAAAAAAAAAATTAAGGCTGTCCCTACTCTGTGCTTTGATACCAAGATAAAAATGACACTGAATTGAAAAAGAAGGAGTTGCAGCTCACAGGTGAGTACTGCACCTGGAGACTGCACTCAAATCAGAGAGAACACTCTGAGTTTACTCTGCATTCATGAATGAGGCATTACATCGTTAAGTACATCACTAGGAATTAGGAAGTTGCAAACAAACTCCTAAATTATAGGAACTAATCCTAAACTAAGGAGATACGTTACAACTTGTGTAACCATTTCTCCATTAATATAAAATAATATTAATTATTTTCAACTCCATGTCCAGAGGAAGTGAGCAGCGAAGTTACACGAGAGGGTTCATATGAAATAAGACGATTGGAGCTGTTACAAAAATCAGAGAGAGTTTCCTAGCAGGTTGAATCCATTTCAGCCTATCAAAAGGATGCGTATGCAAGAAAACTTGCAAACCAACTGAGAGTAGTGACTGAAAGCCTAATAAAATATCATTTCGGAGAAGAAATATTGGCTGCGTTGTTCGAAAGAGTCGGAGAAAGAGTGGGGAAGCAATTGAGCGAACGCAAGGAACGTGAAAACAATGGGGCACATTTGGTCATAGTTCCCGAGCGCAAATGAAATTTTTGGGCACACCTAACTTTATGAGGGTTGGGGGACACTACTTGGGTTTTTGGTGGAGTTTGATGTGTATTCAAGGTTCATGTATTTTTATCATTGGTTTAATTGTTTTTAGTCTTTTTGGTGTTTTGTTTTTTCCAAATATATATTAGTTTAGTTTTCTTTAATAATTTAAAATGAAGAGAAAAAAACGTTATTATCCTTTATGAGATATTGTATCAAGTTTTTGATCCAACTCATATTAATATAAATTTGACCAAAAAATTTGCAAAATTTTCTTTATTTAATTTTATATTTTAATTTTTTTTTAATTTATTTATCTTTAATGTAATTGATTCTCAAGTTTAACATGTCATTGAGCTCTTCTATTAATGGATTTATGAGCCAAAAATACTATACAGAGTCCTTCTATTAACTTATTTTAATTTATTTATATTTAATGTAATTGACTTTCAAATTTAACATGTTATTGAGCCCTTCTATTAATTGATTTATGAGCCAAAAATACCATACATGTTATTGATCCCTTCTATTAATTGATTTATGAGCCAAAAATACCATATTCATGTCATAGCTTAATAATGACAAAAGTACAGAGTTAACATCATTTGGCATTTATGACAAGTTGATAGGCTGAAATGAAAGGAATACATTTAATTGTTTATATGTATTTTTAGTTTTTAAACGATATAAAAATACAAAAATATCTAAAAGTCAAACCAATAACAAGAGATATTAGTGTGTCATTGACATCTTTCATTCAATTTGGATAACACGTTCCCAAAAATTACTTTGAACGTTTGATCTCTTAGTAGAGAAATGAAAAAATATTTTAAGTGATTATTATTTAAATTTTCACCTCATACCTAACCTGGCTTGTCCAAATTATTCTTTTGCCAAATATTAATTTCAATGCAGAGAGCACTCATATCAGAAAGTTTCAATATCACTTTTCAAAAACAAAATGAAGTTATAGCATCATAATTTAGAATTATATGTTATTTGTGCATTTTACAAACAAACTATGTCAAGTAGATATATATTTTATTAATTGGAACATATACAATGTTTTTTTAATGTTTCTTATTGTGTAGAGATGTCAATTGTCTAATATCTAATACTTACTTTTTATGTAAAGTTCATATCTTTACAAATAATAGTAAATATCACATTTGTATTTTTTAAGACAAACTACTATGTAACACTTATTTTAATTTAAAATTTAATAAAATTTATTTTATATTAATAAAATAAATTATATCATAATATACAAATTATAGTTTAAAAATTAAATATTATATTAATTATTTTATGATGCTGTTTCTTAATAAAATTTGATAATAATTTTAAAACAAAAATATAAATTTTATTATTTAAAATTGATTTACAATATATTAATATTTTTTAAAAATTTATTCAATTAATAATTTATATATTTTAAAAATTAGATGGAAATGGAACTTTAATTTTTCTCTATAAAGGAAAACAAAAAATGAAAAGTAATCCAAAAGATGTTACTACTAAAAAATGAAAAGGAGTCCAAAACATGTTACTATCTTATTCTTGCAATAATTTATTGAATTATGTGATATGTATTTATATTTTATATAAAATTTAAAATAGAAAAATAGAATTTTAGTTTTTTTTTCATTTAACTATAAAAGAGTTGGCCGTTACTATCTTTGTGGTTGTATTCATTGTTTCTTGTTTAATTATTTAATTGTATAAATAAAAAGTAATTAAAAAAAACTCATATATATTTATATTTTATAATAATATTTTTTTTTGATATTTTACAATAATAAATTTTATAATAGTTGCATGTAAATTATTTGGTAATTTTTTATTTCAATGTTATTTTTGGAGTTTAGGAATGAGAAGAAAACATCTCCAACTAGGATGTAACATCTCAAAAAAAAATTATACTTTTTCAGTGATTGTTCATTACATTTTTCCTTAACACCTTGTCCTAATGACATTTGTTATGGATATAGGAATCTTATTAAATTCAAACCTTAGTGATAATTAACATGGTTAAAAATGTTCCCTATATAAATTAACCCATCCCTTAACTCTACTATACCATTATATCTCACTCACCTCTAATGTAACCTTATAAGTTATTGATCTTTGTTATATTTAATTTATCTACCCTCTAACATATGTCTTATTGAAACCATATATCAAAGCTTGTATTAATATAGGTATCCCTATATTAATCTACATGTGACATACATACCTTACCACGCTTAAAGTATAATGTGTTGTTTTTCATAAGGTAGGTACGATGGTTTAAATGCTACTACCATATTTCAATTCAAATTTAATTAACATACCCCACCTGATGACTTTTCCAACGCATTGACCTCCATGTGGCAAGGGTCACATGTCTTCACAGGGCCCTCCCACACATATCCAGATTCCACATGGATGGTGGAGATAAGATTTGAATGAATTGATGGTTCCAATGTGTTGTGGAAACCCTAAAGGTTTTTACCTACCTGTATTCGTCTCATTTTGATATTTTGTTGTCACTAAGGCGGTCGTTTGTCTCTCTGGAGCTTTGCCTCCATGGCAGACATGCAAGTATGTTTTCTGAATTCTTTGCACTTGATTCCTCCATCGTTTTCGTAGCTAGAGATCTGCCTCCAGAGACCGACCATAAAGGATATGTTTCAGAGGTGCTGCCTATGATTCCTCCATTGATTTTGTGAGGAATGTAGTACAACTTGACACAGCGTAGGGCTTTGCTCCCAAGCCCTCCAAGGCAAGAAAATTAGGTGTTTTAATTTGTTTGAATGTTATGCCCCAAATTTGTTTTATTGCTAATGAGATGTGGTTTGGTTTTTGTCGGGAGGATGCATAGCGATTTCAACTGGATTTTATTCTTCATCCCTTCACGTAACAATACTATACCTACCTTTGTTTTAAATCATGAATTTTCATTATTAGTTTTAGATCTGTGCTCTTGTGTTTTTTTCTATCCTAAATCCTTTGATATGAGTTTATTTCACTTCATAGCGGGCATCCTCTGTCCTCTATATGATGAGGTTGAGAATTTACCTCCTTTCATCTTTGTGATGATGCTCCTGCAACCAAAAGTATTTGGCCGCTCTTCCTCACACAAGAGGTAAGCCCCTTTTTATATCCGTCTTAGGTTCGTTAAATTTTCACTGGTTCAATTGAAGATTTATGGGTTTTTTGTGAATATGAGTAATGTCGTGATAATATTTAGATTTTGGATAATATACGCTATACCCTATTTTATGGTTTTTTGGAATATATACAAATATCATTTTAAATGTTGATGTTGGTTGCCCCTCTTACCCAAATGTGTTGGATTTGATGCATTTCGCATTGTCATTGGATGACTTCCCTAGTCTGGGTACAATTCCTCCTTCCAACATTCACTATTTTCCCATTATCTTTGTTATTCGTAAATTATTTATCCAACATTTATTTTTATGTTGTTGGAGTGAGGATTTCCTTCTTGGCCCTTCATATTTAACATTGTGGTATTGGGGGTTTATAACTTTCAGTTTGTGGTTTTGATTTGGTTACTTCCCTATCTAATGACCATGCTTCCATATTTGAGTTTCATTTATCTCATATTTTTGTATACGTAGTCCTTTCTCTTCCAACACCCCTCAGTAATCATTAATTTATTGGAATGCTTCATGCCTTGCCCTGAGCACGACTTGGCTCAGTGTTGCTTTGTCTCACATGGATCAACGTGACTTTGGGGTCAGCATAACTCTTAGGTGAGTGTGAATTTTAGGGTTGAATAGTTTAGCGTAAGGCTCTCATTCTTTGTTGATTTGTTTGTTCAATTATTTGCTTCATAAAAGAAATATGGCTATGTTGATTTAATGAAGATCTAGATTTTACTTCGTATGCTTTCATTCAAGTATTTGATTATTATTCTTACCCAAAATTGGGATTTTGTTTCCTGAATTGTGATCTCTATGGCTAACCACACTAACTGTTATGAAACCAACTCCAAAAATAGAAGAAAAGAGAGACCAACACCTTAGAAATAAGCCCTTCGAGGGGGAAACCACCTTTACATTACATAAATGAACAATTCTTTGATGATACAAGTGAAAAAACCTCCTTCTATATATAGGAGTCCATGGGGTCACAATATAATCCTAGCCGACCTAACAATAATAATATAAGGGCACAATAATAACAATATTAGGGTTATATGGGTACAACAATAAGAATAAGGGGGCTACACTAACAACAATAAGGAACTACACTAGTAATATAGGGACCTAACATGCCCTTCTCCTTCAAAAAAGTGTTGTACTCAATGCTTGAGTAGCTATGGGTGCTTCTGTATAAAATTTTCATCCTCCCATGTAGAATCTTTAGTGGGTAATTTCATCCACTTGAAGAGATACTCTGAAATTGATCGATTTCGTAGCTGTCAAGTTCTTGTTTCCATGACTACTTCAAGTTCCAATATGATTTTTCCTTCCTCATCCAGTTCTGGCAATATTGTTTGAACTGGAAGTTTTTACCTATAACCTTCTTTAAGCATGAAACATGGAAAACTGTATGCACTCGCGAAGAAGCAGGAAGTTCCACTTTGTATGCCATAGTAACAATCTTTTGCAACACCTTGTAAGGACTATATTACTTTGGTGATAATTTATTATCCTTCTTAGCTTGTTTGAGGGACATTTATTTGTATGGTTGTAGCTGTAAAAATACCCATTCTCCTACACTAAAACTTCTCTCGTTGCAATGTTGATCTACCTCTTGTTTCATTCGATTTTATGCCAAAATTAGGTTAGGTTTTAAGAGTTGGAGAAATTATTGTTGATGCTCGATGTGATCTTCCACCGCTTGAACCTTAGAATTTTCTCTTAAAGATGATGTGATGGATGGTGGATGATATCAATAAATTTCCATAAATGGGGTCATTTTTGCTGTAGTATGGAAGGAACTATTATACCACCATTCATCGAGAGGTAACCACTTGAACCATTGTGTTTGTTTGTCAAATACAAAACAACGAATATATCCTTCCAAAAATTTATTCACTATCTCAGTTTGATCATCAGATTGATGATGATAAGGTGAGCTATGAGCTAGTTTAGTACCCAAACAAGAAAATAATTCTGTCCAAAAATTTCCACTAAAAATGGGATCTCTATCACTTACAATAATCTTTGGGTTTCTAAGTAGATTTTGAATTATTTCCATAAATGTAGTATCAACTGTACTTGCTTTAAATGGATGATATAATGCAAAAAATTGTGCATACTTGGTAAGTCTATCAACTACCACCATGATGACACTATTTCATTCGGACTAAGGTAAAACCGTGATAAAATCCATAGAAACCTCCTCCCAATGTTGACTTGGAATGGATAAAGGTTGTAGAAGACCAAGGGTCTTAATTGTCTCAACTTTATTTTGCTCGCAAACCAACATTCTGCCACAAAATTTTCGATATCAAATTTAAGGCCATCCCAAAAAGATTCTTTCTTCACCCTATGGTAAGTTTTTGAAAATCTTGAGTGTCCCCCTAAAGGAGAAGTGTCAAATTCCAAAAGAATATTTTGTTTTAGTTCAGAATCCTTACAAAGATATAAGCAATCTTTGTACCACAAGGAATCATTTTTCCAACTAAATGTATTAGATGTACTAGGATACTGCTGCAACTTTTGAAAGACTGTCCACACTTCTTCGTCCTTCTTCCATTCATCCCTTGCTTTGGTTATTCAATCTGGTTGGATAATATAAATGGCACAAAGATGTGCTTGTACCTCTTCATTCTTTCTTGAGAGTGCATCTGCAACCACATTTAGCTTCCCTTTTTTGTATATGATTTCAAAGTCATAATCCAACGTCTTTGTGACCCATTTTTTCTGCTCTTCTAAAGATAGTCTTTTTTCCAAAACGTGTTTAAGACTATCATGACTAGTTTTTACCTTGAAGTGCCTTACCATTAGGTAAGGTCGCCATTTCTTTAATTCATGTAGTATTGGTAACATTTCCTTCTCATAAATAGCTTTATGTAAACACTTTCCTTTGATTGGACAGCTTTCAAAATAAATGGGTCTTCCTTCTTGCATTAAAATAACACCTATTCCATTTACTGAGGCATCACATTCGACAATAAAGGTTTTTGTGGAAATAAATTGTAGTATAGTAGTCTTGAGAACACTATATTTAATGTATTCCGAGGCATTAGTGGTGCTAATCGAAGAAATGCATCCTTCTTCAATAATGTTGACAGGTGTGTTTTATTCACAAAATTTCTTATAAAATTGAGATAATACTGTTAACTTTAGAAATCCTGTAGGCGCTTTATGGTTGTGAGACTTTCCATTCTTTCTGGCTTTAATTTTGTTATGGAATTCTACCTTAATACCCTCGTGAAATACCAATACTGGGCAAGTATTCATATCTTACATGTAAAGAAACATTTGGATGTTTTGCATATAATTGTTTTCTCACTCATGGACAGAACAGCTGTCAACATATTGAACATGATCATCGAACCTAATAACAAATTAATATATCATCAAAATACTTTTAATTTCTAAGAAGGGTTTGGTAATTCATGTGGGTAAATGTATAAGGTTCATTAATAAGGCCAAAAGGCATGACCAAAATTTCATAATGACACTCATGAGTTCGAAATGTTGTTTTTAGAATATCTTCAGTCTTGATTCTAATTTGATGACACCTTGAACGAAGATCCAGCTTGGTAAAATAAATTGCTCCATGTAATTCATCTAATAATTCATCAACCACAGGAATGGGAAATTTATCTTTAAAAGTGAGCTTATTGAGATCCCTATAATCTGTACACATGCACCATGATCCATCCTTCTTGTGCACCAATACCACTGAAGTAGATAAATAACTTTGACTAGGTTGAATTACCAGCCTCTAACATTTTTGCAATCATACATTCAATTTCTCTATTTTAGACATAAGGATATCTATAAGGCCTGGTGTTTGGAGGAACACTTCCTGGAATCAAATGAATAGCATGATCATGATCACAAATATGTGGGAGTTTTTTGGGAGTTTCAAATACCTTGGAATGATTTTCCAAGAATTTTTAGAGGTCTGGAGAAATAGATGATTTTGATGTTGTAACTTCTAGTGAGCATAATTGTGTAATTGCCCCTCATTTTTCTTTCTTCATAATATTTTTCATGACATTAGAGCTTATTATCTTGTTTGGTTTCGCTGTGATACCCCGTAATTCGATTTCCTTACCTTCCAGAAAAAATTCAAGAAAAGTTGTTGAAAATTAAAAGCTACAGTCCCCAAAGATTGTAACCATTTTACTCCTAGTGCAACATCAACACCTCCCATTGGAATGGAAACCATTGGAATATTCAATACATATTCCCCCATGGCTAGCTTGATATTATGGGATTTTCCAGAGAAATTTATAGTTCCTCCATTTGCAGCCATCACTTGACATTCTAGTGCTGTGTATATGAAACAATTCAATTCCTTGGCTACCTTACAATGAATAAATTTATGGGTACTACATGAATAAATCAACACTATTACCTTTTTCTTCTTGATATGTCCTTCTATCTTGAGAGTTTTAGGAGTGGTAATTATGGCCAATGCATTACACGATATGGTCAAACTCATTTCTTCTTCTTCTATGGTTGATTCCTGGTGTATATCCTCTTCTTTTGAAGTTTCTTATTCATTTTCTTCCTCCTCTTCACAATATATGTAAAATAATTTCTTCTCAACACACTTATGACCTTTAGTGTATTTTCTATCACAACTGTAGCAAAGCCCATTCGCTCTTTTTTCTTCGAATGTTGTGGTTTCAACCTTGTAGGTTGTGGAAGTCTAGGAGTAGCAACATGTCCATCTTTATAGATGTGAGTGGTAGGCTTCCTTATTTCCATAATTTTACATTTATTTTTTCTTGCCAACCTGAATGCCTTCTCCAATGAATGAGGCTCCCAAATGCGAACCTCATGTTGGATGTTATCCTTTAAAGTCCCTATGAAGACATCAATCATGTGTTCCTCTGGAATATCTGTTACCCTTATATTCAATTTTTGGAAGTCTTCAATGTGCTCCACCACTGAACCCTTTTGTTTGATATTTATCAATTGGCTAAAAAAGGTGTTTCTCTTTGTATCCTCATAATGCGCTATCATTTCATATGTAAAAATTGACCAAGTGACAATTTTTTCCGAGACCAAAGCCATCGATACCATACAAGTGTATTTTGTTCTAAATATAAAGTTACAATGCATACCTTTTGTGTGTTTTGCACATTATTGAGATAAAATATTGCTCCATCTGTAGTATGCATGTTACGAGATCCTTGCCATCAAACTTTCTCATATTGATCTTTGGAATATGGTGGGTCTTCCATCCAACATTAGATTTTATGAAATCATGATTAATTTTTATTTTTTTCTCATCGTGAGTTTCCTCTAATATATTTTCGCCATTAGGAAAAATTCTTGTATCAACTTTGTCAAACCTTCCATGTCTGCTTTTAGATCATTCTTCATGTTTTCCATCTTAGCGTTGATGCCATCCATATTATCTTCCATGCCAACTTCCATGCCATCCATCTTAGCTTCCATGCCATTCTTTAAACCATCCATCTTAGCATCCATGTATTTGTTAAAACCATCCATATTAGCTTCCATGCCTTTCTTCAAAACTTCCATTTCGTTTTTTTTTCTCTTTGCGAGAGCGAAATTTGGTGCACTTGCTCGTGTAATTTTGATATGTCATGTTGCACTTATTTGTCTTCGTGAGTCATAGTAGAGCCTTTTGAATGCTTAATGGGCATTGAATTCTTGAATAGTAGAGACTAGTAATATAGGGACCTAACAGTAAATCTCTTCCATGTAAATACTTCGTATGCTTTCATTCAAGTATTTGATTATTCTTCTTACCCAGAATTGAGATTTTGTTTCTTGAATTTTCATCTCTGTAGGAAGCCATATTAACTCTCTATCATGTACATCGACCACTAGCTACAGTTCTTATAGTTTCTTTACTATTACGTTTATAATGTGTAAATGTGGAAAGCCTTCATTTCTTGATCTGATAGCATACTACCTAGATATTATTCATTATGTATGTTCATAAGGCTGAATGGTATTATCCTATAATGGTGTCAACCCTATTTTATGTTTCCTCAATTTAATTATATGGTTTCTAGTTTGTGCTTGTGCTCTTAATTACTCAGCTTTTGAGTTTTATACATGGTAAATTGTGAGTTACATAGTTAATTTCTTACACTTTTGTTCATGATTTTGGCTCATAAGTATTAGACAACTATAAGTTGTTACTCTGTTAATGTTTTTTTATGGCTTTCATATGTTGACCATGAGTTTCTCTTACTCGCATAGTTCAAAGTAGTTGTAATGGTACTTCTGTGTTTTCCCCTTTTCATTTACATTGCTTCAGAAAGATGTGTACCTATACTAGGGTTACGCCCTTGAAGGTAACACACAGTCTACTAACATAGGCATGTTATCAAGTTGAGGTTTTGCATAGTACTTTTTAATTATCAGCCCACTGTACATAAATTTTTACTCTATAATTATTTAATTTCTGTATTTTTTTCAATTCATTTGATGGCTTTTAATATGGGTAAATATCATTGAGGTTACCTCTATTTCTTAGATATGGAAAAGCGATCCAGAAAACTAACATCCCTCCTTCTTCATGTTAGTGCAACTTGTTCAATATTATCTAGTCCATGTTTATAATTTTTTGATATACATGCTGAAACAATATTAGTTACAACATTCTCTATATGTATGTGCAGGTGAAGAAGAGAACCATGGAAAATATGCTTAGGTAAGTCTTCTTCATGTACTGACAGTGTAATTAATTTTTATTATTCAATTGCATTGTTTTGTAATTCTCGTTTATTCTTTTGTGGGTATGCTCTTATAATTTTTTTCATTGAGTTGCATGTGAGAGTTGCTGCCTTTCCCACACATTCTTACAATTTTATACTTTCTTTCTCAAGTCGGTTACCTGTTGTTCCAACATGGATCTTTTGGAACTTTTTTTAGTCCATAAATTTTATATTTTATGTGTCAAGGCCATGTTGGTCTTTGACCATAATTTATATTAATGTAATATTTCTCAATTTCAACTAGTCACATAGATATAGATATATATGACAGTGATATTCTCAATGATCTCTGATATTTGTTGTACTTAGAAAGTTTATATATTGAATATTTGGAATTTTGAGTTACCCTCATTCATGTGACTACTTCAAATTTTCCAGAATTATTATTTTTATATAATGCTAGCCCACTTGGTGTTTTACTAGGAGATGTTGCATATGTAAATATTTTACCTCTACATGTATTTATACTTTCTTATACTTTTTGGATAAAATAATTTACTTTAATACACCTATGCATATTTACATATTAATATTTGTCAAGGTATATCCCCCTTGGGTTTATAATTTCACAGAATCTGTTCTTTGTCTTCTTTCAGTAACTTAGTCTGTGTAAGAAAACATAATATTCACTGTATTTAATTAGAGAGAGGAAATTGTACAATACAAAGGACTGAGGACACTGTAAAATACACATGAATAATTACTAAATATTTCGGTAACTATTTACATGCCAACAGTACATAATAGGACTTAAAATTTTGTCCAATGAGATATGTAACAGAAACATATATAAACTATTACCATAATGAAAATTCATATCTTGAAGGTGGAATTCTGCGTATTACCTTAGATCAAGATTCTTATCTAGACACTTCTATAAAATAAAAATTTTAATACAAAACCACATTATATAACATACCACTGTGTAAAGATGAATTTTCCTCCCAACCCCGAGCTTCTCCTAAAAGCTCTCCCCTGAGTAAAGACCAATATTCCCAAGTGTTGAAAACCTCTTGTCACACTAGTGAGGGAACTTTTAAGCCTTATTTCCCTCAACAAGTTTCCATAACAATGTCCCGTTATTATGGGTTGTTGTTTCTCATAGCCTAGGCTTTTCTTTTGTTTTTTCCACAAAAATTACTTTAAAACTTGATTTTCCTCAGCACAATTTTTCTCACCTCTTCCCAGTAACTTTCCTCTTTACTGTGGATTTTTATTAGATATTTTTCTCCCATCTAATTAAATTATTTATTTATTTTCCGCAAGGATTTATAGATAATTTTAGGAAATTTTGAAATTCTATTCCATCCTCATGGGTAATAATTTCCTGATCACAATTACTCTATCTTTACAACATTAACATCTCTTTCATAAATAATTATTAATTTAATATAATTATGTCCATAACATAATTTTTCCATAGGTCCACCTATACCTTGGTCTTATTTTCAGAACATAAAAGTTGTAAATCAGGGGCATTGCATAGCCCCCCCAAAACAAAAATATCGTCCTCGGTATTAGAAGATAATTCAGTTTATTCTTTGAACAGCGCTAGCAACACTTCATACTTTCTTCCCACTCTCATGTACCTTCTTCGGGTGTAAATTGCTTCCATTACACTTTCACCCGAGCTATTTTTCTATTCCGGAGCACAATTTCTTCTCGTTCCAATATACGAAGTGGTTCTCGAAGAAAGTCCCCTTCTGTTTCCACCTGTATCAAAGTCTAATCAACCAGGTGAGAAGGATCATAAAAATATTTTTTCAATAATGATACATGAAAAAAATTATGAACTTTAACGTGACTAGGTAGAGCCAATTTATAATCTACTGAGCCCGCTCATTCCAAAACCTCAAAGGGCCCACAATATCAAGGTGCTAACTTAACACAACTACCGGTGTGCTAGGTACTTTTTTGAGGTCTAATCCTCAAGTACACATTATCCCCAATCTTGAATTTCCTGTGAATTATTTCCTTATCTTCAGAACTCTTCTCACGGTCTTAAGCTGCTTTGATGTTCTGTTGAATTTTTTGTATTGTTTGTTCCATATCATGTAGTACTTCCAGTCCAAGTACAAATTTTTCCTTTGGTTGACTCCAACTAAGTGAAGTATGGCATTTCCTGCATTACAAAGCTTCAAACTGGATCATTTTAATAGAGGTTTGGTAACTATTGTTGTACAAAAAATCTGACAAAAGCATAAATTCCTCCCACTTGGTGGGTTTATCCATTACATACATGCGACGCATGTCCTCTAATATTGGGTTTGTCCTTTCTTTCTGCCCATTGATCTGAGGAAGATAAGTTGTGCTAAAGTTCATCATTTTTCCCATTACTCCAAATAGTATCTTTAAGAATGTAGAGCTGAACTTTGAATTCCTATCAGAGATAATCATCTTTGGTATTTCATGAAGTTTAAATATTTCCTTCATAAATACATTGGCCACTTGTGTTTTTCCCAAAAGTGGACTCTACTGGAATAAAATATGTTGCCTTGGTTAGTGTGTCTACCACCACCATAATGGAATCATGTTGGTATTTGGTATGAGGCGGTTCAGTGATAAAATCCATGGACACCACTTCCCACTTCCATTTTGGAATTTGAAGAGAGTTCAGTAAACTTCACTACAAGAAAAAAGGACATTGGTGAGGGGCAAAAAATGTCACCATAAGCTCATTGGTGAGTGTCAAAAGAGCCTTTGTCACCAAAGGTGGAGTCACCAAAATTATAGGTGTTGTGGTGACATTCAAGTTTCGTCAGCAATAATGATTTATAATGATAGATAGTGACCGTCACCATTACATATGACAAATGGTGATGAACAATAGACTCCATCACTAAAAAAATGAAGGTCACCAAAGGTGGCGTCACCAAAAGTATGTGTTGTGGTGACATCCAAATTTCGTCATGAATATTGATTATAATGACGGATAATGATCGTCACCATTTCATATGAAAAAAAGCAATTTTTTGTGATGGACCTTTCATGGCCATCACTATTGGTGCATATATATGGCGAGATTCATTTACTGCCACCATTTCATATTTGGTGAGGGTCAAAAAATGTCATGATAAGCTCATTGGTGACATCAAGGTCCATCACGAATAATAAATATAATGACAAACAATGATCCTCACCATTTCACATCAACAACAATGATTTATGGTGACAGAATTTTCATCGTTGTCATGATTGATGCGTATATATGGTGGCATTCATTGACTGTCACCATTTCATATTTTGGTGAGGGTCGAAAAATGTCACCATAAGCTTATTGGTGATGGTCAAAAGAGCATCCATCACCAAAAACTGATCATTGCCATTCCCTATGAATATCATGGCACGATGGAATCGAACCACTAACCTCGTGCTTGTAAATCAGGTGCTCTTCCATTGCGCTATCACCCTTTAAATAATTAAAATTTAAACTAGCAATTGCCCCTAAAGATGCAAATATACACCAAATGAATAAAAGATCTAGGAATATTAAATGTTTCTAGAAATAACATGTTCAATATACATAATAAAAAGACAATAAGAATAAATATGATATTCAAAATGCATAATAAAAAGACAATAACTCAATTGATTAATTTCCTCTATGATACCTAATATTTACCAAAACAATTCATGATTAAATACTTAATATTTATCAAAACTACTTATGATTAAATATAGTAATAATTTTAGGAAGGAACATAATTTTCCTGTTACAATTTTGTTGTCCTGTCATGTCATGATTTAATACAAAGAATGGTTAAATACATACTGATTGGGATTTAATCCAAGGAGTGTTTAAAAACACATAAATTTTAGAAATGAACATTTTCATGTTACAATATGATTTTAAAACTGCCGGAGGCCATAATTAAACTTCTACGAAATAACCATTTATGACAACAGGATAATGAGAATCTCATGCAGCAACCACTAAAATAATATTGATTTCCACCTATATTACATTGAAAGCTTCAATGTTATGGTTTATGATTAAATTCTTGTGCCCAAGGAGAGTAGAGCAAGAGGATATCAATAATAAGACGTTATCATCGATTAGGATGACAATTGTATCGATTTGTGCTTTCCTCATGGTGTTTAATAGGGATAAAATTATATGTCTTAGAAAACCCACCACAATTATTAACTTGGAGGGTATATTTATCAAAAACACAACAACACAATGGCCCATGACTGGGTAGATAAATGCACCCTCTAACTATTGGATTGTCATGGTGAATGATGGCCGAAGAGTTATAGAGGAAAGCTTCTATTTTGGGTATCATTATTAGATTAGATTTAAAAGGTTATACATGAAAAAACCTAAACAAACTTAGAAGCTACAAAGTGGAAGTAAATATGGACGCTATGTAAAGAACAAAATTCCAGGCCAAATACAATTACCATCATGCCTATACAATGCAAATTGTGGGTTCCACGTACTAGTGAAGAGACTATTTTTCATCCTTGGCAGTTGCCTTGGCCTTGTGCTCGGTATTGGCTTCCCGCATTAAATGTATAACTATCTTCATTGTTGGCCAGTTGATGGGAAAGGTGCTTATGCAAAGGAGTCCTACTTTCAGAACCTTGGTTATTTCCTCCTTGAAGCAGTGCACAAACTCAAGGTACAACACTTCAAGAAATCCATTATGTTTCTCTATTTTAATGCACACCCACTTCACAAGATATTCATCCTCTCCAATTTATTGATCTATTAGTTGTCTTCCTATCACCAGCTCCAAGATCACCACTCCAAAACTATATATGTCACTTTCTTCTGTCATTGCTTTGTAGAAGTTATGTCTTCCTGAAATCCTTGCATTGGGGAATTTTTGTGTAGTGCTTCCTTCAAGTTCACTAAAAAAAGAACACTAACAAACTCCACCATGCTGATAATGGTAATCTAGGAATGGAAGGAACACAATTAATGTCAACCACAAATTTTCAATTGCTGAAATATACAGGATCAAACTAATCAGACTCCTAACATCTACTGACTTCGATGAAGTAGGTTTACATCACTAATGAAATTAGATAATAACATAAGATGAGAAATAAAATTTGGAGTGATATTTATACTGAAATAGAGTATGAACCTGTGTTAAGGTTGGCCACACTATATTGAAATTTGAAGTCCATAATGTGCACAGATTAGCATATGGAGGCTATAACAACAACCTTGAGACATCCAAACTAATCATTATTTCATGGAAATCTTGGAGCAAATGGAAAAGGTCTCATTTCTAAAATAAACTTGCATGGTTCAACTTTTTAGTGCTAACAAGTATATTGCTTATTCTAATTTCAAAGGGTGAACTTTACTAGTATTCATTCATAACAAGCACTCATCTTTAGATTACTTCTCAATAGAATGTACTTGTTTTTCATCACCTTTGGATATTAAAAAAAATTTCCTATTATCCCACCACAATCTATACAAAGTGCATAATTTCACAAAATTTTTCTAAAACTCCATAGCAATATATCTATACACAGCACCACCAGGCATTCCATAGACAACGTATTGATTAATGGTTGTTAGACGACATAGTCAGATATACTACTGATCTCCTCATTGACATGCCTAGCTTTGTAGATACCACTTTGTACTTCATATCTTGTTCATAGTACCTATTACAATATAAGGATGTTTTTTAAGTATTTATTTAGTCTTAGGATTTAGCTCATTTTGTTCCCATATGCACTAGAAAAACAAGGTGATCAATGAGTCACAAGAATTTCCTATTTTCCACAACTAAGTATTATTTCTTCCTTCACTAAATATGTAATTATGAATATGCACAGGAGGGATAAGCCATGTGTTTTGTAAAATATAACACCATTCCTCTACATGATATTTTGTACCAGCACCGACAATAAGTTCTTAGAGTCAAGTACTCATGACAAGAGATGGGTAATTCATGAATTTCAGTTTGATCTTATAAATATGGAGCAAAATATTCAAGAACAAAATGGAACTCAATAACAAAACCATACCAAAATAAATCCTAATTCCCAACAGCCAAGGCATTTCCCATAAACATATACCATAAATGCCATGATGATAATAGATATCAAATATTTTGGAACTTCCATTTGAAACTTCTTGAGGTACTCCAAGGGGTGGCAGTAAGAACCAGGAAAAATAAAAGAATTTAGTGTCCTTGCTCCTATTTTTATTCTGCGATGCTCTACAAAGTATGATCATGATCTATGACATATTTGTGCCAAGTGTTTCTAAGTTAATAGTAAATGTTATATTCAAATAAAATAAATGAATAATCCTTACACAAAAATCTCTTAATATTCAAGTTTATGGAACAACTCATTCAAAGTTCAAACTGGACTTGATTTTAAATGGAAAGCATAAAACTAAATAAGTAGTTTACAAGTTAACATTTTGGATATAACTTATGTTCAATTTATATGACAAATTATGCCATAACCATGAAACTAGTTTCTTAGCGAAAAGACTTTGTTAAGTCAACAATGACAAAGAAATATAGTCATGCCAAGAAAAATTATCTTTCTTTTTCTGATGAGCGTGCATGTAACTTGATAAAGTTTGTATGATAATATCAAACCATAAACAGTTTCACTAAAATCCATAGAAAAAATTTAACAATTACAGGTAGTATTCCATAATATATCACTCCCACTACCATTAAAGGATTTTCCTTTTAAATCTAAGCGCAGTGTATGCATAACATTAAAAACTCAAGAATTGGAATAGGGAGATTCTAAGTTCTTATGTCACATGCTTTCAAATAGAATACATATAGAAAGAGTGAAATTAGCAACAAAGAGAGAAATAATTAGGAAAACATTCTCCTTTAGATCATTGTCAAGGTCAGATGATAGTTGAAATGTAATCTACAATAAAAATTTGGTTAATTTTGTCTCTCAATATTTATGATATGAAGTATGAAGCATGAAATATTAGTAGCATGCTACATACTAGTACTACGACAAGTATCACTTACATTTGAACATTAACGATGCCTTTTTTCATTTTTAGAACTCAACATTTCACCAATTGTAGCCAAAAGTTGAAACTTATGTAACATAAGTCTTAAATTTTGTCTAGAATTGGTGAAATGTTGCGATGGTTATTACAGAAGCTTAAGAGAACTTCAAGATGACTGACCTCTTTTTACAAAAATAATATGAGAAGAACATACTATAACACTTATCCCAAGTTTGTGATGCTCATTTTTATATCGTTGGTCACCCATGTCGTATTCGTTATAAAAAAAAATGGCCATGAAAATTGGGGAAAATCATCGTCATTGCCAAAAACATTTCATTGGAAGTACAACAAAAATAATTAGTTATTACTTTTTTACACCAATGAGTTTGGAGTTATTACACTTGCAACAGCTTTATTTTGAGTTTTCCCTTTGGATTGCAAACATTGCTAAATCCTCACAACTATAGTTATTCAAGTATATAGTTTTTCAATTACTTGGACCATGCATACTTATGAATTTTGCAGAGGTTCTCCTTTCATGTACTTAATTAACAAGATGATTTGCTTTAGGAAAACAATCCATTAGAAATTTTATCCTCACTTTGACTTAGATCGGTTCCATAAGATGGAAGAGGATGAATAACGATTTATTTTCTCATTAAATAGTGGATCTCGTGGTTAACTGTTGTAGAATTGATCAAAAACTATTATATTAGATTTGATTGCCAATAATATTGATGATCTGCATCAACATATTATTAGACTCGGGTCTGAAGCAAGGAAAAAGCAAGAAATTTTAGCTACTCCGCATACAAAATATACCTTCTGCAACATGTCCCCTCAGATAATGAAGCTTTACAAAAGGTTGCCAAGAATATTCAAGGTCAATGAGTTTTCCCTGACATGCAATAGGAATGCCCCATGAAGTTCATGCTAAGTGATAAATCCCACAAAAAAAATTCTTGAAGCATAGAAATGTTTGATAATAGGAGCAATATGAAATCTAATGAGGTTGGAACCAATCTCAAACATCTTGAAACTTAATGGTAATGTTAAAAATTTAAGTAAATGGATTACTTTAAGAATTTAACATTACCATTAACTGCATAGTATTAGTAGGGCCATGGGGTTCAATATCAAGTTTCACTACTCATAAATTATTTTTTTAGTAAAAAATCAAGGGATGCCTAAAATCCCCCATTTTTTAGGCGGTATGCCCGCAGGCACTCATTTTTGGGGAAACATATCCACCACATTGAGAAAATGTTTCCTCTTTATTTCCCTGCATTCCCCTAGAAGGGAAACCTTGAGAAATGTCTCCCCAAGCATCCCCTTTGTCCTAGTAGCATGGGAAACGTGAGGAGTGCACACCCCACCTCTAGGATGCATCACTATGGAACACTATAAATTTCTTGAAACACACTTCAAAATTCAATTTTATGCATAATGATATTTCTATACTATCTTGAGGAAAAAAAAAGGCTTGGGTTAGATCTGGTAGTCCAAATGGAATATATTCTATTGCAAGTCTAACTGAGGGCTTTCTTAAGTGCTAGGTCCCTGGGTTCCAATGATATGAAAACACCTTTCAAGACCTTATGGCAGCCATCAAAGAAGCATTTCCCACCCCTATTGAAGATGATAACAATATCACTAAAAGGGACCATCCAAATTCACAAGATTAGTTCATGATGGACCAGTTACTTTGTGACCAACATAGCCCCACAACAAACCCCATCCTCATCAAAGAATTGGTATGTGTTGATGTATGTGTCATATATTCTATGAAAGAGTCTCATGAAAAAGAGGAGCATGATAATAATTTTCACCATTGTGAGGAGCCTAGTCATGATTTCCAACATGACAAAACAATAAACATAGGAAATGATTTTTCTTTTAATATTTCCACCAATGATACAAGATGTATGCAGTTTGTGTTGGTATAAACCATGTTTCTACCCAAAAGGATCTACCATATCAAAATTATGATGAAGATCATGCTTCCCTTACTAATAATTTAAATCCAACAAACACTTTTGAGGTCACAGCATTATACTTCAATCACACTAATCCTATTTTGTAAAAAAATGAAAGTAAGAGAGTTGTAGAATTTCATGGTAATATACTTGGCACCTCGACATTCCATTTTGAGTTTGAGTAGAGAAATAATGTAACCCCCACGTTGCACTTTGATGTTAATCATGATCGTGCAAGAAATAAACAGAAGTAATCATGGTTTCCTAGAGTTTGAGGTCAATAAAATCAAAGGGTTTTTCAAAACCATGAAAGTAATAAAGTGACCCTTGTGATTATCTGAGTGACAAAAAAAATAATTTTTTAGTTCAACCCTCAAATATCCTATATCATGGAATCTAATGGTCCCCCTATTTTTTATGCCTGTGATCTAAATATATTCCTCAAATTTGATGGGATAGGGGAGTTTCTCCTTTTTACTTTTAGTACTCATCTAGAAGACAAATTTATTGACATATGTCATGAATATTCCATGGTAGAAAAGAAAAAGGTATGTTATGAACACTCAATTAATGAAGCTTTCAGTCATACAGATCCATTTCCACCTCTATATGGCTCTATTGTTGACAATAACGAAGTTGGACAATCCCAGAAGATTGATGAAACCTGTAATGAAATCCTCAATGATAATTTTACAACTACAGTGCTAAGAATGAAAGCGATGTCAAGAAAATCATGGATTAAGAATGCATGCTTGACCCAAATAAAAATTCTCTCTAGACCACATCAAATGCAAAGATGTTCTCGTCTCCATGAACCTGTGGACAATCATTCATGCAATATATTTTTACAAGGAAATGTAAATAATGAACTTCTAACAAATCCACATGAAATCGACACTGAGGGACAACTTTGGGGCCTGGAAAAGGTGCATTCTGGAATGATCGATGATATAGATCAAAATGATCTTGAAACCTACAAGAGGACATTAACTCAATGTATTCATAAACAATATTTGGTTGCTTTGACCACTTAGCCTATGGGGTACCTTTCAAAGTGTTATTCACATCAATAAGATCTATATATTCACAGGTAACCAAAAACATGAATTGCAGGAAATTTAAAAAAAAGGATACTAGCAAGAGTAAGAAGTTTTGATATGATCATGAGCCTTATAATATTTTCATAGGAAATATGTTCTCTAGAACATTGAGGATGTGGTTCATCCCGAGTGGACTATTGCTTGCATCATTGCATTGGTGTCAACATCACAAGTGAAAGGGTTGATCAAAAGTTAAATATTCGACACAACCATGTTGGAACCAAGCAACCAGTGGTTCAAAAATATAGGCCTATTGAGCACCATGCAAACATAGATAAAGGAGAACATTACAATGTAGAATCTAGTGCCAGAAACTCGGTACAACCCAGTAAAGAAACCAACATATTTATCAAAAAACTTAAGTGCAACTCATATGACATGATCCCACAAATATTTGTAGTTGTAGAGATGTACCTGCCTACTTTGTATAAATATCCTAGAACACAAATGACGAATGAATTTTCACCCACTCTTTTGCATGCTCTGGGGGACAGGACCAGTTCTAATATAATTCAAAAGTAAAAAAGAATTAGCCGAGCTGATCAATGTGAATTTTTTCTGAAGAGTGCTCTTCATCCTACTAGAAGAATAGCTAAGTCACATGATATTTTGTATCTAGAGGAAAAATGGGACCCAAACCCCTTTCATAACTTTGAGTACCTTGCCCACAATAAAATAATGGAAAGAATTTTAAACTTAAATGATTTAGAGTTTTCATTTTAATCACAGAAGGGATGCGTGGCTGAACAAGAGTCAATTATGATGTGGAAACCATCTTAAAATAGCCTAATATACAAATACAATGTGCTTGTACTCTAAAATTACTTAGAGTTTGACATGAGGTTGAGAAATGAAAATTGGATTTTGGAATTATTTCGCATGGATCAATGCTGGCCCAAAAAATTATTGAATAGGGGTCAATTGGGTATCACAAATTCCACTAGTACTTGAAGAAACATGAGATCAACATTTCTAAGTTTCACACTATTTCTGGAAAAGGACTCTCTAAGCTCATATGGCTGGTAATATGTAATGTCGCCAATGAATTAACTTCCCAACTATTTATAGGCATATCACTTAGAGCCTCAGGTGCAGAACTACCAGATGGGTTGGATCACTAGCACTTGTGGTGGCCTAATAATGGTTATGGAAGACTATGGAATCAATATTCCTTAAAAGACATAATTGTAGATAATTCTTCCCTTGTGACAATTTTTCATCTATCCAATACAAACCTTTAACAAGAATCATTTGGACAATATTATGTGCTCCCATGTGATGGAAAAATGGGAGTTTGAAGAAAAGGGGGCAATATGTGGTATGATAGAATTCCCTCTTAGTGCCCTCTTGGTATGCCAAACAAACCCTCTTAGTTCCCCTAAAGGTTGTACATGTGTTTTAAGGATTTACCACTTAAAGTGCATGTTTGTGAGGTAACAAGAATCATCAGTGTATCTTAGCATTTTCATAAATGTCAATGCTTGGCATTTACCTAGTTAGAAACAAGAAACAAGCCGTCTTTATGTTAGATGGAAAAACAACTCAGGATAGTAGTTATGGATTCACCCTTTCAATATTTTCAAATGTTAGAGTTTGTGCTTTATTTTTGGTTTACAGTTTCATCATTACCATAGGTCCATTTTAACAATCTGTGATACCGGTACTTTAATGGTGTAAATTCAAAGAAAATAGATGAAGACACTGTATGGCTGTGATCTTTCAAATGATATGACATAATCTTGAAAAGAAGATGCAAAATAAGGATGCGTATGAGAAATTTCTTCTTTGTAATAGAATGGGTGAGACAGAATGATGGCCCACAAAAGTAAAAAACTTAAAAGAGTTGTAGGATGCTCTGCTTACACTCAAGGAGATACACATTTTCCTTGAGAGGGATTTGTACATGTGGTCCTTCAAGGGGAAATGACAGTATGTAAGGAAAGGGACTGCATTACAAGGGGTTCCAGGGTGCATTCTCGACTATAGTGTATTTTTGAAGAGGATGAGGGAACCAAATTCCAAAGTCTACTTTGACTACTTGAAAAGAAAATTAACAGTTACAAGATTGTTGGTTTGCATCAACGGGATGGATCTCTTGAAAAGGATCAAACAAAGGTCAAAGGCATGTTCTGATTACATTTCAAAATATTTTCTCTTAATGATTTTACGGATCATGTGGTGGATGTCAGGAATTCTCATTGTAGAGTCATTCCATGCAAGATTTCTATCTATTGGTGTAGTGATTGAGTCAAATTAGATAGTGACTTCTCGAAAGAGAGGGTTTTTTTTAGCTCTTAGTTCTATGAAGAATATCAATTCATCGGGAATGGATGGCCTTTGTTCTAATTTCTACAAGGCCATGTTGAACACAATAGAAGGTTATTTCTATTATTTGACAGCTGAAAATTTATCTTCTAAAAGGCTATCTAAATCTCTCAATCAAGGCCTTAGTAAACACATTACCAAGAATGTAGCTAGGGGCACCATTGAAGGTTGGAGCCTCATTATTTTCCTTGGTGTCTCATACAAGATCATAGCTAAAGAAATGGATCTCAATTGCATGGAAGTTAGCTCAACAAGAGCAGATAGGTTTTGTACGGGGTCCAATTATTCTAGACACGTAATCTAGACTTGAGAGGCCTTGGAATGGGCTTGGGACAATGGCTATCATCCTTGTTATCTGCATATTGGAGCTTCATCACAGAAATGTTGGTTTTTCTTGTACTTTGGACCACGATGTGTGGCCATGGTGAACACACTACTCTTTAATGCATCAACATTTCTCCTTTGTTAGTAACTCATTATCCCCTGAAATTTTGCTAAATCAATTTATTTGTAAGGATTTGTATATTTGACAGTGGATGCCTTGGTTAACCTATTTAAAGTTGCTGGAATTCAATGGAAATTGAAGGACATATTACGTCCTAATGTTTCAGGCATGGTCAACAATCATTTTGCTAATGGATCCTTTATTTCTGTGAGTGTTAAGCAGAGTTTGCTTGATGGTGCTCATACTTGTTTGCACATATTTGGCTCTACATTAGATGATTTGGTTAGTGACCAAGAGAAAATTTTTCAATTGTTATAATGAGAATCTTAGTCTACTATATTCCCACAGCTTGGACTTATGTTTGACCTAGGGTAATTGTGAGGTATGTAGGCATTACATTTGAAATTTTGAAGTGGGGCTTTCACTAGTGGCTATCCAAGATTGGTGTACCATGTCTTTAACAATTTTAGAGTAATACTTGATTTTGGCATCATAAGGACCTCTCATTAGATGGGAATTTGACAAGGGGGTTGGACATATCCTCTATGCCTCACACATTTATTATGTATCTTGTTGGTTTCATAGTAAGACTCAATTTCAGCATCTAAAGTAGATCATGCAAACATACATGTGGTCAAAGTATGGTGGTTTTGGGTGCTAAAAGGTGCCTTTTAAAACTCCTATTTATCCCACATTAATTTTCAACCCGGGCAAGTCCTCCTATTTCAAGAGTGCACACAATATGTGCACCCTATAATCCCAGAGAGTAATGTTTCTTAAAATGTAGTATAGATCTTTCAAATACAAGAATAAATAGATGCTTTTAATAGATCCCACTTGCAACTACAGGAAGCTCAATGCTCTAAAACTAAATCATTCATTTAGCAAAGTAACAGCAATTATCAGTCGAGGATACAATAGCAATAACTTATTCCTCTTTTAACTGATGTAAACTAATCAAGCATAAATAAGATCCTCGATCTAAGAGCTGTGACAGAAATAGCCAATGTTCTTTACATTTGTTGATCTCACACACAACACACTAAATAACCAATTGGAAATGGCAATGAATTAAATCAATAATGCTACTGCAACTGATGGAAATGAGATAATTATGCTAACTGTAAGAATGCTAAGAGGAAAATCTAAATGACTGCAGAAAGTAAATGAGCAACAACGCTATATAATAGAAATAGAAAACAATGCTTATGTGACTACAATGAATAGCAAAACTAAGTTACTAAAATGAAAAACGAAGCTCTGTAATGAGAATGAGCAACACAACAATATACTTGCAGAAAGCAATGATCTTGTTATGAGGGAAAATAACAACAACGCAATTCAATTGCAGAATGTAATCATTAAACAAACCACACTTGCATAAATCAGAAATAAGGCAAACCACACTGTATGCTACAAGAACGGAAAGTAGATCCACCAGGAGCCGGGCCCTTAGCCGCCAGATTACTTCAGGAAATGTGAAGGAAGTGCATCTGTTTTTATATATTCATTATTGCATAATCGTTACAGCAAGTTCGTGCTCTGCTTCAACAATGAGAGTTGATGATCAAAGTTACAATTTCAATAGTAATTCTCCCATTCCTCCTATCCTATCCTATCTATGTCTAATCTAATAATCTATCTAATTCTCTCTCTAATCATCCTTCATGAATCCCCACAATAACCCCCCCTTCTCTGATCTCTGTTATGATTTAAATACACATAGAGAAAAGAGAAGTTACAACCGATATGATTAAAAATGATTGCTATTACAAAATTGGATTGCTCACAACCAATTGATCAACAAGATCATATCTGAAATATCCTTCCATAAATCATTTAACAGGAACAAGTCAAATTTGGTATTGCAACTGGAAGAATTTGGAAAACGGCTAAATCAATGAATATGGGAAAATCATCCTCAGAGAACCTTTCGTTTCTCTCAATACAGGCCAAATTTGAGCAAAGTGTTCTTTAGAAAAAGTTAATTTGGTCCATTTTGGACAAAACCCATGTTTCGGATTTTCCAGATTCTTCTCCATTTGCCCAATACGTCCAATGCAAAAATGTCACTTCTTATTCGAGCAAATTTCTGAGTTGGCATATTTAATGATGCGCTAGAGATCAACTCTGCAATCTGGAAAATATCTTGGAGGCTAAAATGGTGAGTGATGTTACAAAAAATTTATTAATAAACCATAATTGGTAAAATCATGCATAATCATCAATTTATTAGAAATAAATGAGAATAAATAATATTTATCTATAAGAGCATAAATAATTATAAAATGGAATTATATGATAAATTATGATAAATGACATGATAAAGAAGAGTAGAAATGGATGAAATAGGTGTTAAAAAGTGATAATAATAATAACATATTAACAGCCTAATAGGTGGGAAGATAGTTGGAAATTGAAATGCAATGTGACAACTTAAGAATGATAATGTGTTGGTTGATTTGTTCAAGCTTGATTTAGATTCACCACCATATTGTTACATACCTCTTGCCTGAAAAATGCAGCAAAGGGAGCAAGGTTGACCCTTGTTCAACGCTGGCCAACGCTCTACAATTAAGCCCTAAAACAGATCCAAAATTCTTCCCTGAAATCTGTCCTTCATCCACATGTGCAAGGTAGAGAGAGAGAGAAGCTCCAAGTGTTGTGCGAACCAATGGTGATAGGAGAGATAGATACGTGATGATTGATGATGTCCAAAATATGGAATATGCCTCTCATATTTATATCCTTCGTTGAGGGTGGAGACACATCCATTGGGGGCTTATGAGCCTACATTAGACTTCTGGCCGACCTTGACAATTTGCAGATGTGTGAGAGAAAAAATTCAAAATCTCACTTCTTGTCATCCAAACAAGATGATCTTTAGATCAATCTTGCACCTCTCGCAAAGAGGAATCCAAAAAAAAAAATCTTCTCCATATCAGCTTTCCAAGGTGGATTTTAGCCCTAGTTGCCAATTTTAACCACCAACCACTCCAAAGAGGTCAAAATGGAACCCCCAAAGGGAGGAAAATTCAAGTCAAATTTTGAGAGGGCAGCAAAAAGAGATCCTGGAAGAGAAATTAGTGGAAGGATAATAATGAGCATGAATGGGGAGATGATTGCAGTCTATAGGGAAAAAATAGGAATCAACATCAACAATCAAGAAGGAATGAGAGATTTTGTATTTGAGTTAAATTTTTCCTAGGCCTAGCTTGGAAAGTGTGGCAATGGAATGGAGTGGAATTCTCATATTATAATCAATGTTGTGATGAAAGAATGCATTTCTTCTCGAACTTAGAAGTTTGAACCCCCAATGTCAATGGATTAAAAGGAGGTTTCAATAGAAAGGTTAGAAATAGAATTCATTATGCTACAAGAGTAGCCAACAAGGTTGCTGATTGGATTTATAACATGTCATTGAGTGGCAAGTATATGACATCAGGATTTTCAAAACCCGAGGTTTAGAGGAATAATAATGAATTATTGAAATTAATAGTAAGTCAAAATGTTAAGACTTCAAAAAAAAACTAGGCCTTAGGGAGCTGACATAGACATCCCATTTTTTTCAATTAGAAATATGAAGGCAAGATGCCTTAAGTTGTAGGACATCAAATTTATAGACTGATTTGCAAATCCCTCCATAATTTGCGACAATGGTGGCAACCATTAGTGAGTAGTATAAATCATAGTTTAATTCGTATAAAGTTTCTGTTTGTTCTCACACTTGGAGAAGAACTGGGCTTGTTAATTCACTTTCTCTATGCATTATCTCAGTCTCTATTAGCCATTACCAATTAGAAAAAAGATAGAAAGGAGAGGATAAATGCCCAAACGCTCCCTCAAGGAACTATGAGGAAATAGGGTCATGCCTGTCAATTGCATAATTAAAAATGATGGGATTTTATGGGACTCCTCTAAGGAGATAGTCTGGATTGACAAGAAATATGTTCATAGGACGGAATAGTCCTCCACATGGAATGATACTAAGAAACCCTGTGTGAAGTGAAAAATTTCCATGAACCTATACTCCTCAAATAATAAATTCATCAGTCACTTGTCAGTGTGGGTGAGATATTTCAATGACTCGAGGATAATACTCTATTTTTTATTTTAAGTTGGAGGTGAGATAAATAATCAGGGAGGCAATGGAAAAATATATGAAATAGTTTGATAAAAGAGTGTGGAAGCATGAGGAAGACAAGAGGGATGCTGATATCGAGTTAAGGATAGAACATTGTTGCAATCTTGACTGCATTTTCCAGCTTTCCCAGTTCAATGCAAGACTAAGTTCAAAGTCAAGGAGATTAGATTGTACAATGATGGTTAGAAGAGAAAGAGTGACTAAGTGGATGCCAACAACGTGCGACTTAGGCCCTGGGAGAGGTGCTTTTTGTAGCTACCTCACTTAATCATTCTTCCAGTGATAAGCTGAAACAATGATGATGAAAACGCAAGTCAAAAAATCTAGGCAATCCATAAAATGTGGAATAAGTCCCCATTACACTTATTAGTTGTTAAAGGAGGGAAAAATAGTCTTTGTACTTTTAATGCTAAAAAATAATTTATGCAAACGACAAAAATACTCTGAAATCCTCTTATACATGTAGTTGATAACAATGTTGCCAGAAGCGTGAATGCGGATGGAAGAAAAATTAGGAACTAGGAAGTGAGAATCCCAAAAGATAGAAATTTAAAAAAAAATGAAAACGTGAAAGATAAAGAAGATATAAACAATATAAATGCAAATATATTTCAATATTTTATGTCTTAAATGATAAATCGTGAGAAATTACATAATGATTCATGGTTTATATTAGAAGGATCAATAACTTTTTTTTGCATATTCATGTTCTCTAGCGAATGTTGAACACTCCCTAAAGAGCAGGGCTAGTCCCAAGACAATTGGAAAAGCTATTTTTACTTTTTTTTAAACAAGTTGCAAATAGGCCTCATGCACTCAATAAAGGGGGTTTAGAGATTTATAAATTCCTAATCAATCTTCATTTCTCCTTGCAATTTTCTTTCCAAAAAATCAAGGTTTTGATTATTAAAGGTCAACGATTTTAGTAGAATATCTGCGATTCAAACCAAAGAACTAAGCCAACGGATGTCCCTCATGGAAAAATGTCTTGCTGTAATTCCTATAATTAAACAAGAAAAAAATGCAGTTAGCTACCTCTTGAGTGGGTTTAGTAGCCTCTGGCAACTTCTCCTTTAGCACAGAGGCTTAATCCTATTTGTCTAAGTCCACGCCATTTCTCTGGGATCCAATTTCTTTGCTTTGGCACTCTTGGGAGGATGGGTCCAAGTAAATCAGAGGCAATTTTTCTATTATGATTCAGTATGTGTGGTTCAATGCTACCACAAAAAGAGCTTACAGTACACCATGGAGTCTCACCAATCTCAGCAAAGGTCTCAGTATTGTGTTAATAAGAATAATACTCTATGCTACGGTGTTGATCAGTGCTAGGTGCTATATCATAATGTATAACCTCGAAACTTCTAGGCACTGTGCTCACTGATGTTATGATGCTAAGATGCTCGAAGCTACTTGGTGATACTCAGTGTTGTAGTGATAACATGAAATTTAGTGATGAATAACTATGTTTGGATGCGGCTATAGGGATCATGATTTGAAGATCAAAGGATCAAGGAAGATGACTATGTCTTGGTCTTGGAGTGGCGAAATAGGTCAAGGGTCTTGTTCTTGATATTCATCAATTGGAATCTCTATAAGAAGAATTTGTGCATCTTTTCCTCTGAAAGAGTGAGAGGTTTTGGCCCTGACTCATAGCCAACATGTTGTGTCTATTGTTTATTTATGTTTATCATTGGTCACTGTTTGATGAAGAAAGAACACTAATAATCAAAGAAGAAGAAGATCTTAATCTAAAGAAGTTAAAAGGCATTCACAAACAATCACTAATGAAGAGAAATCTCTTAACACTAAATCCCCTAGATTTCTCAAAATTGTAGTGGTGAAGGGCCTTCTCTTAAAATTCTTGGTGCATGCCCTCCCTCTCTCCAGCCATCATGAGTGGGAGACAGTTTTGGATAGTTGTATGAAGTTGAATCCACCCTCCCCCGAGTTGTAATCAGGGATTCAATTCTTTTTTTTTCTAAGTTCTTGGGAACCCATCTCATAGGGATACTATGTTTGCCAGTACGAGTTATGAATATGGTCTCCTCCCTTGTAGCCAAGATTCAAGAACAAACTAGGATCCCCTCTGCATTATGCATCTCCTTTACCAAGAATGAAAACTTTAGGATACGAATAGACTAAGTGAGCATGACATAGTAAACAAAATGGTAATACATATAGTTTCTATATTGTGAGGCGAAGATCCAGGAAGGGGTGGGCCCTCTTCCATTAAGCCCAAATCCTTTAAAAGAAGCCTTAAAGCTAGGGATTGTGAACCAACCTCCTAAGGAGCTCTCAGTCCCAGCCTTTCTTGTGGATCAGATCGACAACATCCCATCCATTGGTGTTCCAAAAAATTAATTCAACTCTCTCAGTGTTGACTACATGGAGCATGCTCTAATTTGTCAATTTAATGGATTTTTCCCTTTAGTATATGCAATTTGAGATTGGGTGGCTAAGACCTATTCTAAGAACAGTGATATGTTCTTCTCCTCAAAGGGATACTTTATAGTATATTTCAAGAACCAGAGGGATCGACAGAGGGTCCTTGAGCTTGGAACATGGTTTTGGGTTGATTAGGGCTCTCTATTCAACCATGGTTTATAGATTTTAACCCCTAATAATGCCAGCTTTGGCTATTCTTATTTGGGTTAAACTCCCTAATTTACCTCTTAACTTAATGCACCGTCATATTTTAGCTGATATTGGTAATGCCCTAGGCCGATTCATTAAGGTCAACAGTCACAAGCTAGAGAAGGGTATCGTAACCTTTGCACGAATATGCGTGGAAGTTGATTTCAACAAGGGATTACCTAATAAAATCCTCTTGAATTGGAGGGGACCTATTTACTCACAACCACTAGATTATGAGAACATAACCTTTAGTTACAAGTCTGCCAATAGGGAGGTCACCTCCAAAATGTATGTCCTTCTTTTCAAGGGCCCTCTCCACCTCACCAAGAATTTATTGCCAGTATTTAGTGAAAAACACAAAAATGTAGAACAATAACACTTCACCCTTTCCTTATTCTAGTTCATACAAATGGTCTATTCAGACACACATTTATTTGAGAAATCTAAAACCTATAACAAATTTTCTATAGATCCATTGGAACAAACTGTTGTTTTGTTCACACCTTCGTATGCCTAAAATGTTGATGTTATGTATTTGACAAAACATCAAGTAGTAGGTCTGGAAGGTCTCTGACTTATCCTTCCAATTTAATAAATTTCTTGAATTTCTTTATCCTTTGACTTTGTGATTGTTATATTTGAATTTGGGTCAATATTTCCAAGTTTTACAATCACTCGATTGTTCAATTTGAGTTTTTTATACAACAATTTTCTTGAACTAGATTTGTGATGTTGTTTGTTTCTCAAACAAAATATTTTATTTTGAATTAGACTTTTCTAATACTTGTAGGATAATAGTAACTTTCATAGCTAGGTTAAGAGTTGTCTTGAAAAAATGGGCATCTTTGTGGACTAGCTTTTCAATGTGGAAGATCTATTTAGGAGGGCGTTTCTCCATCATTGCTTTTTGAAATATTCCTTTACATAATAACACGAACTTTCTAAAATGGTATTCAACTTTTCACCATTACACTTATAACAAATTGTATTATATAAGAGTTGCAGTCTAAACCTATCTTTGCTTGAACAAACCTTGCAATTGTAGCAAAGCACAGATAAATATGCAAATCTAATGTGTTTGGAAGAAAGTTGGTTCATGCTTCTAAGAAGACTCAGAGAACATCATGGCAGAGAATTAACTATTATTCAAGAATCTATAGAATTTTCTAGTGATAGAGATGAGGAAGAGGATATACATTCAAACCATTGTGCTCACCAAAAATCTTCAACTAGAGAAGAAAATAAAATAGTATGTTGTAATTAAAACGACAAAATCAATGAAAATAGTAAAAACTTACAAAACAAATGCTAGAATGGCCTTAATTTTTTTCTTAATTGCAATATCAAATTCTTGAAGAATTCAAAGTCGATGCATAGAATGGCCAATGTAGTAGTATCCAAGGTTGCAGTAATAGCTCTGAGTAGTGCTTCAATTACAACATACGACACTATGATCCCTAAAAGGAAGTGTTAGCAACAAATTTTAAGGGTTGGGAAGAATAATAGACATTTAGAGAGGCAAGAAGTACATATCAACATTAAAGATCATTTTCCAAAATATTTATTAGGTGAAAAGACAAAACTTCTTGGACAATACAATTTCAAAAATTTAGATGTGTTAATTGGTAGGAGCTGGCATTCCTTACATGTCCCCTCAGTTGTTGTGACTAATCAATCAATACCTGCAATCACGACGTTAGTACATGTCAAGGGGTTCTATACTCTAAATTTGTTATCCTTGTTACTTGGTAGAATGCGTTTCATTCACATTGTAGCTGGGAGCCTTTTGAAGGAAAGGGAGATTCATATTTAGTGTGGTTTATGTTTCTTCAAATTTTTTTTTTTGGGAGAATTCAAACATAGATTTTGAAATGTGTGGTAAATGAATTATGTATATTCTTAATAGGGAAAAATTCTAAGATAGTTTAGTGTGGTATTTGAGGATGCCTCATATAGTTTTTCGAAGGCGGTTGTCAACGACTATGGTCCTTTACTGGATAATTGACTATTATTGTACATCCAAAAGTTTTACAGAATCACTCTAGGTTTGATTTTCTCTTTTACTCACTGAGTGATTACCCCTTTACATCCCAGGGATTTGTGAAATTGCTTCAGTTTTTTGGAATTGGGCCTCACAGTTTGTGAGAAAGAGTAAAATGATAGCACAATATTGGATTATTTCACTCTTTCCAGAATATCTACAATTTTTTTTTAAAGTAATTTCTACTTATGAATCATACTTTTTAAAAATAAATTCTACCTTTTCTCATAATTTAAGAGGTTTCACCGATCTAGAAACAGAGAATAAATAAATAAAACAAAATCTTACCGATGGTGACATTGTCATCGGGGCTCTGAAGCATATTTTCTATTCCATTTAGGCTGAGTGAGGTGCAGAGGATCCTCGCATCAACCTTGTTGGCTGCAATGTTGGCCTTCATCTAAACCTCACATTTAGGTATTCTATTCTTTCTCCTTTATTATGAAAAATGACCTCCTGAACTCATCAAAATCCAACATCATCCCTGCAAATAGATACAAAATGCAACATAGACATTAAAACTGAAACATGCAAGCATGGATGCAAAAAGAAAGAAGTAGAACTAGATACCTGAGGTATGTGTACTCTATGTGTGGAACACTAAAAATGGGGTGGAAAATCAGCGAAGTTAAAAATGAAACCAATCATAGTGTCATTAATGGACTACAGATCCGATGGTGGGGTTTGAGATCAGACATCGAGCCTGCAACTCGTAAAACCCCAAGTCCAAACTCTCTTCAATCTGGTTTTTTCTCTCGCCCTGTGCAAACCGAAAAGTTTCTACTTAGATACTTTTTGGAAAGAAAATGTTTTCATTCCTGCCCTATTAAAACCGAAAATATATTACTTAGGAACATTTAGGTTGGGAGGGGTTTTGTCAATCATCCGAAAAAAACAAAAACAAAAATCCTATAATTTTTTTTCCTAAGGGTTTTTAATGGTATTTGAAAAAATATTGCTTTATTGTATGTTTTTGGTTGCGATGGAAATCATTTTTTTTATATTTTGGCATATCTATTATAACAATAATAATATATTTTTAAGATTATTTATTTTATGTAATGATTTTATTATTAAAATTGGTTGAGATAGGTATGTTGTATTTTTGGAATTTTAATGTAAAAGTACTTTTAACTTGGTTGTATTGAAAACACTTAAGTTTTCTTGTATATTGGGTGGGTGTTAACAAAAGAGAGTATATGGTAAATGGGTTCAATAGTTAAAATTGGTTAGTCTCTTAAATGTCATATGACAAATTTGGAAGGATTAGGGTGTGTACTCTTATTTAGGTTAAATATATTCAAATTGTTGTATGAATGGTGTTGTAAGAGCTTATGTTTTCATTTTGAGAAAATGGAGTCATATTGAAGTCACTCACATAGCTTAGGTTGTCATAAGTGAAATATGTGTTTTTCCTTAAGATGTCATTAGCGGAATTTTGAGGTCTAAAATGGGTCTCCCAAGAAAAATGTACAACCAAAATAAAATTTATAAGAACCAATAGGATTGAAGATGATGATGTCAACCATGGGGGATGATTCACCATTTTTGAAGTAAAAAGGTTAAAAGAATAAAGAACAAAAAATAATAAAAATAAATTTTCAACTTATCTGCCTAAGTGTTTACTCAAATTTTGAGCAGGAGTACTCGTTGGATGCAAAATTTAATTTCTCATCCAAGGAGTACCCATGTTTCATACTTTCGATGGACACTCCTACATGAAAAATGATAAATACATGGAAAAACGTGATTGCAAACATTTTTTCATGTATTTCTCATTTTTCGTGTAGTAAGGTCCATCAAAAGTATGGAACATGGGTACTCCTTGGATGAGAAATTAAATTATGCATCTAACAAGTGTTTCCACTTGAAATTTGAGTTAAAACTGAGGGAGATAAGTTGAAAATATGAGTTGAAAAAATAGTTTTATTATTTTATTATTATTCCATTCTTTTTTCCTTCTAAAATTTGATGATGTGATCTAACATTATTTTATTATTTCCACTGTTATTTTATAATTTCCTTAGGTGGCCCATTTTAGACCTCTAAATTCCCCTAATGGAACATTTCATTTTAGTGAGTGTGATAATGTAGTTTCAGTGAGGCATTAAAAGATGGAACGAGTATGCACATTTGGGACGCTAGTGTTATGTTCTACTTGAGGCATGAGTGAACGTCTAAGAAGAATTTAACAATGTTTGAAGAGATGGAATACTTAGAGAGGTTTTGGGGGGTTGTAGTCTCACTTAGAGGTGTAGAAAAGAAAGTTAAGCACCATGAAAAGTTTTGAAGCAAACTTAAGATATTTGACAAGCTGCATCAAGGACAATTAGCAGTGGTACTAATTGAACATTCCTTGATCGAAGTTGATACCATATCCTTGGAGCTACCCCTTTGCAAGACAAAGAAGAAATGTGAAATATATGTGGAGCCCACTAAAGAATTTGGAAAGGATGTTGCAACATATATGGGTGGCTTTGTCGTGTTGCAAAAGGAGTTATTGGAAATTAGAAGGTGACTATTGGAGTAGATTTTTCATGGAGTGTCAAGGAGGTGCAAGGATCTAATAAGGAGTGAATTGCACAAACCTAAAAAATAGGTCATATTTGGTTAGGATATTACTATTTTGGGACTTCCAAATTTTAAGGTGCAATATTTTATGGAGGTGTAGTCTAAGTGCTTGGGTGTAGGCCACATCTTACGGGTATCTTGTACTTTTGGGTGAAAATAATGCATGCAAATGAGCATTTAAGAGATTGTGATAGGAAGTGTTAATAAGTTCCAAGTGTGCTAAGGAGGGAGTGACAAGGTATGCTAGGCAGTGCTAAGGCATTCTAGAGGCCATGGAAACATGCCAAGATGTGCCAGGTGCTATGGTGTGCCAATGCATGCGAGGGAGTGTTATGTAGTGCTAGGGAAAAACAAGGGAGCACTAGTTTCAAATGCATGGAAATGAATGAATAAGAGTGTGTGACTGGGATTGTTAACGAGTTCTAGGTGTGTTAAGAAGGGAGTGACAAGGTATGTTAGCCAGTGCCAAGGCGGCATGCCAAGATGTGCCAATTGCCAGGGTGTGCCAATGTGTGCCACAGAAACACAAGGGAGAAGTAGTTATGTATGCATGGAAATGAATGGATAGGAGTGTGTGATAGAGAGTTTCGGTGAGTTCTAAGTGTGCTAAGGAGGGAGTGACAAGGTTATATGCTAGGCAGTGCCAAGGCATGCTAGAGTGTCATGGCATGTCAAGGAATGGTAGGGTGTGTTAGGGAGTTCCAAAGCATGCCAAGGAATGCACAGTATGCTGAAATATGCCACATAGTGCCAAGGGATTGTTAGAAGTTTTAGGTGTTATGGCATGTGAAGATGTAAGATATGTTTCTTAGTTATTTTATTGCCATGGTTGGACGTGAGCCTTGACTTGGTAACTTGTTAAGTGGGATGAGTTAATATTGGACATGAGTAGCCTAAGATGCATTGCAATCCATTCTTAGGTGAACAAGGCATAGTCTAGTTGTAGTAAATAAAACTTGGTCAAGTTTTTGTAGTCGAGACAAGACTTGGTTGGGTTCCCAATTCTAAAAAACATAAGGCTAGTTATGGGGAAAAGATAGTTAAGGAGTGTTAGGGAATGCCAATGAAAGAAAAGGTGTAGTAACACTTTCCAGATAGTGTTAATGCATGTCGAGGAGTGTTGGGGAGTGTCAAGGCATCACAAGGGAGAACTAGTTCAAAGTGCATGGAAATGAATGAACGAGAATGTCTGCCAGGGAGTGTCAGTGAATTCCATGTGTCCCATGGACAAAGTGTGTTAAGATAATTTCATAATAGGAATTGAAAGAGGCAAGCCCACGATTTCGATAAGGGGATGGAAAAAGAAGTTTCAAACGAAGGGAGACTTTGGGCTAGACACATCATTATTTTTTTAATGATTTGGTTGGGTTCCCAAGTCGCAAAAAAAGTAAGGATATCTATGAGGGCATGAAAACTAGGGAGTGCGAAGGTGTGTAGGAAATCCCAGGAATTGATAACACGTGTTATAAATTTCCAAGGCACTTTATGCATTCCAAGATGTGCTAGGTGCTAGGGTGTGGCACCAACACATGCTACAGAGTTCCATGGAAAAAAAAGGGAGGATTAGTTCCAATTGCATGGAAATGAATGAATAAGAGTGTGTGATAGGGAGTGTTAGCAAGTTCTAGGTGTGCTAAGGAGAGAGTGAAAAGGTATGTTAGGTAGTGCCAAGGCATGATAGAGTGCTAAGAAAGCATGCCAAGGTGTGCCAAGTTCCAACGTGTGCTAATGTGTGCCAAGGAATATTAGGGAGTGCTAGAGAAACACAAGGTAGCATTATGTCATAATGCATGGAAATGAATGAATAAGAGTTTGTGACATGGACTGTCAACAAGTTCCAAGTGTGCTAAGGAGGAGTGACAAGGAATTCTTGGCAATACTATGGAATGATAGTGTTAGGGTGGCATGCACCCAAGATATGCCAACGCGTGCAAGGAAGTCTTAACTAGGAGTGTCAAGGAAACACATGGAAGCACTATGTCAAAATGCATGGAAATGAACAAATAAGAGTTTTTGATTGGAAGTGTAAGTGAGTTCTAGGTGTGCTAAGGAGGGAGTGATAATGTATGCTAGGTAGTGTTAAGGCATGCTAGAGGCCAAGGCGACATGTCAAGATGTCCTAGGTGCTAGGGTGTACCAACATGTGCCAAGGAGTGTTAAGGAATGTTATGGAAACACAAGGGATAACCAGCTAGAAATGCATGAGAATGAATGAATAAGAGTTTGTGACAGGGAGTGTTAATGAGCTTTAGGTGTGCTAAGGAGAGAGTGACAAGGTTTGCTAGGTAGTGCCAAGGAATGCTAGAGTGCGAAGGTGGCATATCAATATGTGCTCGAGTTCTGTAAATCTCGTTTGAGGAGGTGAATCAACTGTCTTTACTGTCTCTGAGGATAGAGGTATTACTAAAATTTTTATTTCTCTATCGGGTGAACCAGTTTTGGTGCCTAGGATTGTTGTACTTAGATTCTGCATAATAATGAAAACCCTCCAGAGCTATCTGCACTATTTTTTCCCCATTGGGTTTTTTCTGAGGACATTTTTCCAGAAAATCTATGTCACTTTGTCTATGAGCATGCTATTCAGTATTTGATATGTATGTGCAGGCTACTAATTGTATTTACTTTGCTAATTTACAGAGTATTTCAGAAATTAACTTGTAACTTAGTTCAAGTAGGAGAAGTAAATCAAGATACTACAATAGGGTTTCTTAGATTAAGAAAATTTCACATGGTATTGGAGTGATTGCAGATCAATATGGATCTCCAGCAAATCAGCTAAAAAAATTTCTACCACAGAGAGTAGCAGAGGCAATAGAGAATCTAGATAGTGCAACTCAGTACTAGAAGGATGTAGAGGCAACAATAGGCACACAGGGGCTAACGCAGTCCCAACTAGGTGACACAGAGAGAGTGTAGCCCCTTCCAGAGGGACGCGAGAGCATTATGTGCTACGTCGTCACTGCGCTGAGCCAGTCTGCTCACACAGAGGCTGGCCAGGGTGACACAATCCAGTATCGAGTGTTGTGCAGATTTATCATGGACTGGAAGCAGAGCTTCAGATCTTCAGCAGTTGTTGATGGGGTGGAGATTCTGTTGGTGTAGAATCGTGCCCAAGCTAAGTTGAAAAAGAGCGAGAGGAGATAGCTACTCAACAGATTTCATTTCCAAAATAAATCTGAGGATCAATCATGGGGTGATCGAAGAGTTTTGATTCGTTGTGTTTGGTAGATTTCCAAGGAGGAAATCAATTGTCAGAGGGAGCAGAGAGTGCCTTTTTTCGTCAAGGACCCTATATTTGAGCTTCTATTGAGAAGCAGGGAGAGAAATATTTGTTCCGACAGAGATTTGAGTAGATGACACCTCACGCATTGCGTGATCAGGATAGGTTGGATGACCTATCCAAACTTTCTATCTGGAAGGCTAGAATCCTAGTAGTGCTAGAGGCATAATGCTTGAGAGAGCATGTAGAAAAAGTCATGGTTGTCATTGGGCAGGGGTCCTTCAGTTCCTTACTCTAAGCAACTAAGTTACGGTGTAGCAATTTCCAGCAAGATGCAACAATTTGAGAGGGAGTTGTAGTACGGATGTATCAGTGATGGTGGCAGAGTAATGGGCAGCAGTACAGAGAGAAGCATCAGTGCAATGATGAAGGGCAGCAGGCCAAGCATCAACGTGGATATTGATGCCAGATATTGGAGCAGTAATTCGCGGTGAAGTGTATTGCAAGAGCACGTTCCTCTCATTAGGGGAATTTTGAGGTCTAAAATGGGCCTCCTAAGGAAATTATAAAATAATAGTGGAAATAATAAAATAAGGTCTGATGACATCATCAAATTTTAGAGGGAGAAAATAAAAAACTATTTTTTCAACTTGTATTTTCAACTTATCTCCCAAAGTTTTTACTCGAAATTCAAACATGAGTACTCGTTGGATGCAAAATTTAATTCCTGATCCAAGGAGTACCCATATTGCATACTTTCGATGGACCCTACTAAGTGAAAAATGATAAATACATTAAAAGCGTGATTGCAATCACGTTTTTTCATGTATTTTGCATTTTTCTCTTAGCAGAGTCCATTGAAATTATGCAACATGGGTACTCCTTGGATGAGGAATTAAAATTTTGATCCAACGAGTACCTTTCGCTCAAAATTTCAATAAAAAATTTGGGAGATAAGTTGAAAATACAAGTTGAAAAATTGCTTTTATTATTTTATTATTTTTTAATTTTTTTACCCTTTTAAATAAAAAATGGTGAATCATCCCCCATGGTTGACATCATCATATTTAATCCTATTGGTTCTTATAAAGTTTATTTTGGTTGTACATTTTTCTTAGGAGGCCCATTTTAGACCTCAAAATTCCCCTAATGTATAACTCTAGTAAATTCTTAAGTTGTGGGATTTTGGTTTTTAGTCAAAGAATACTAGAGGTAACCACAAACCTACTTCAAACTCTAGGAGCTAGCCTTCCTAGGGTTCAGAGAGGGCTCTCCCTTTCAAGTTTAACTTTGTTTCAATTTTGAATATTAGGCTAGTTATTAAAGTACAGATTTGGTTTTGTTTTGTTGGATTTGGTGGGAAAATTTGACTTGGAGTGTAGATAGAAGGAAATCAACTTGTCCATTGGTCTATGGATTCAAATTCAAGCTAACAGAACTGGGATCAAGGCCTAAAAGGTCAAATGTCTGCAAGGCAAGGTAGATAACCCTTGGAGATCATGGAAAATTGGTTTTTGAGATGGTATGATAGGGATAAAGGGCACTTAAGGATCCTTTGATCCGGAAAAGGGAAGTAGATGATAGAGTTCAAACGAGAGATGGAGAAATTAAGAATTCCCTACACTGAAAATTAGAAGAAAACAAAGAAATGATAACTAGTTAAAAACAAGGTGCTATTAACATGCCCTGTAGTAATACTCCTAGTTATACATTCAGATTTAGAACTAAAACATAGATGTATGCATGAAACAAAAGAATATAACAATGAAAATTTTAAGAGAGTACTTCACTCCAAATAGCTTATCACAAGGATCCTGAAGTATGATGCTAAAAGGTGATCCAGCCTGCTACTCAAAATCGAAACCCAAAGCCTTCAAGTCAACAAAATATCTATAGTAATCTCTAGCAATTTTATTCCACACAAAATAACTTCCAAGAGTGAAGTATTTATATAAAATATTTTAGAAAATATCCTAGATGACTTCTAGGAATAAACTTAGGAAAATTAAATCTCTTACAACAATAATAGTGACAACTTGCTCAACAAACTAGCAAGTTGTCATATTTTATTCAAAATAAATAGAAACAGTTTTGAGATAAGAAGCAACTGGCTGCTTATGTGTCTTCTCCGCTGGCTTCTTAGATATTTTTCAAAATCTAGTTGCCATCACTGATACTCTTTCTCGCTGATACTCTTTATCACTGATACTCTTTACCTTCAGTAAAACTGCCTTCTTACTGTAAAAATCTGTTTTGACTGTGAAATCAGCAAACAAAATTTTTCTTTTTCAAGTGTTTGCCTTTCTTTCTTCATAGCAAATTAGTCAATGCTTGCCACTCCTCATTTTTAGGAATTCTAATTTTCCCGAGTTTCCTAAAATTCTCATCAACCTCAGTGTACTTGGAAAATGTAGGTTTGATGACAAATAAATGTTTGATTTCATACTACAAATAAAACAGATCTTCAAAAAATTTTAGCAATACTTTCCCTGTGGGAATACCTTGGCCTGTTGGCTTGTTCACCTGCTCTTTGGCATGTTCTATAGTATTTTTTTCATAATAATTCTGAGGCATTAACTTATCATTGGTCACCATGATATCCAGAATTCCCTTTTGCCTTAAATTGGTGAATTTGACCATGAATCTAGTGACACCAGTGTTCATTGCTTCACATTTCTCCTCAAGCTACCTCATTAGCTTTCTGTTGGTAGTTAGTTTCCTAATTTCTAGTATTGTGGTTGTCTTGTCATTTATTTTCAATTCTTCAAGTTGCTGTCTTTTCTCGCTGTTTAGGAAATGGATTAACCTAACATCCTGTTCTGGTTTATCTACCAATTCTTCTTGTGTCTTTCGGATCTCTACCTGAGCTGCAAATAGTAACTCTCTCTGCTCAAAAATCACCCGAATTGATGGCCAAACATCATGAATGGCTTCAATTACATTGTTCCATAGGTAATTTTTATTACATTATATTTGATTCTTGAGATTTAACTCTTTTTGGAGCTTCTTTACCTCTTCTCTTAATTTGTGAGCATTTTGTTCATGTATTTTGGCATCTATATACGCTGCTTTGCTTGTTTTCTCAATATTTTAAATTATCTTAGTCAATTTATTGATTTCATTGGTTTCCAAGGAAATCTCTTCCATTGCCTTTAATAATTTACTGCTCTCATCTATAGGTGGAAACACTATTGTAGAAGATTTAGTCACTGAAGTTGTTGAAGATGTTACTGGTACTAAAATGCCCAGTGGCTCTTTTGGTGCCAATTTCTCTCCTAAAGTAGATGGTACTTCTACTGTGATGATTGGGATAACAGTGGAAATGACTGGTTCCTTAACTGTCTCTTTTTCATGGACAAATTGGTCCATTTGTACTTCCATCTCTTTGATTTGAGTTGTGAGTTGATGTATTAAACTCATCATTTCATCTTTCTCCTTTTGATCCTATAATACTTCCTTTGTTTGAGGATGCTCTCCTTGAGGAAGCTTGAGTTGTTTCCTCAAGGTAGCTATGTCCTCATTCTTCTTTTTAACCAATGCTTCAGCTACTTTGATGTTTGTAGGATCATATCCTACATGTAGTACTAACTCTTCTAAGGCCTTTATCCTTAGATCCTTTGCATATAGTGAAGCTTTATCCATTTTCATTTGGTTATGTATATTAGAGATTTTATTTTGAAGTCTATGAGCACTCATATCTTTTGTGGTAACTATAGAATAGAGCATCTCTCATGTTTTCCTGTGAAATTCAATTTGATCCAACTCATGGATTTTATCTGTGGCTACTTCCATATCAACTTTTTTATAGTTAGCAAATGTCTTTGGCACTGGTATAGTGGGCTGTAAAACAAACATAATCAATTTTTGAGTTGAATAATAAAATGCTACGAGGAATCTATTTTGGTTACCTAGCTTCTGCTTAAAAAACTGAGAAAATATTTCAGTTTTGATTTCCTCATTTTTCAATTTGATTTGCTTGTATCTCTCCTTAATATCTAAATCCTTCTCCTTAGCTAAATGTGAGGAAGAAGCCTCCATAATACGTTGTCTCTCCATTATCTATGTATCTTCATTATTCAACTATTCCTAATTCTGATTTGGCTCACTGATGATTACAGTGGCTACATTGGTCTCTGTCTGTGCAGTGATGGTAACAAAGTCTCTGTTTCCTCAACATCTATTGTTACTTTGCCTTTAGCTGTTGTATCCAGTTTTAGCCTCTTATTGTAAATGATTTTAAACTTTGCTTTTGTTGCAGTCTCTACAGTATAAGCTCCAACTTCTCTGATCCTTTTAGTGGATGTCTCTGGCTGTTTGGAAACTTCCAAAGGGTCACTAGTATTCCTTTGGTTTACTACCTCTCTTAAAGTATTCTCAATCCACTCAATTTGATTAGCAAACTTCTCTATATCTGTCTTTGACTCATGGATAAAGGGTGTCAATTTAAATTTTACCCTTAGTTTACTTAAGATCCATTGTGGATCATAATTCCATTGGAAGCTTTCTTCTAATTTGTATTGTAGTAGTTGACTTGCTGCTTCCTTTTTTGCATCTCTTTGATTACATATGAAAGGCCCAATTTGATTCTTGAGTTTAAATTGGGTCTTTTTCTTGGCTGCCATAAAATTAATTGAATATGAATTCAGGATCTGCCTAATGTACTCTAACGCAAATATCCTCATAGATGGATGCTTTGGTAACTTGTAAGGTAACAATTTAGAACCAAAAACTCTTATTTCAGTGAATTTATCATACAAATACCAATCATCTATTTTTATTTTCTCTGATAGCTCCAAGATTCTATTCATTTCCTCACTGATTCTAGGCTGCTCTGTTTTTGTCAAGATGGTGGTCAATGGATGTACAAACAACTCTGCAAACTCTGAATAAGTGAATTATGTCCCTTATTTTATGAGTATAGATGTCTAGAAGACAAATTATAGAGGTTTTCCTTCTATATCCAATTTCTAAAGTGAAATTGGAAAGCTCTCTGATTGAAAAAATAGAAACAAGTGGAAAAGATAGGAGGTATATCTGAATACCCCTTCCAGTTGCAAATTAGACAATTGATAGTGAATGCTATCAACTATAAAACCAACATAGTCAAATATAACTGAGGGTGACTATCTTGGAGAAAATGTAGAGAAAAATCCCAATATTGGCTCATCAGTATGTTCATCGATGAAATACCCAAGTATGAAGGAAAGCATGGCGATTACATGCCTTGATCCTTAAGGAAACTTGGTAGTGGAATATGCAGGGTTTAATTTTCGAATTTCAACATGCAAAGGCATGAAAGTTTGGAAAATCATAAACCTTTTAGAAAATTCTAAGTTAATGTATAATTTAGTGAGGGCTTCAATAGATAATGGGACTGCTTGAGGGTCTGATTGAAGCTGTAACATTTGGTTTATAGACTCTGTTGTAAGGTAGATAGGACCTGTGTCTTTGTTTGCATTGACAATAGCTCTCTGTTTAGGGATGTAGTACTGGTGACACAGTCTGATAATTTCTTGACAAGGATGAGTCTTGGGGACTAAATATTTGGGCAGATTTTATTCCCATATGTGAACATCTTCTTGATCATCTAGGGATTTTTCAAAACACCAGTTGTGTATATCTAAAAAATTGAACTCAGCTGTAGGATCAGCTATTTTGTAGTCAATGTCTGCTAGAGGAATATGCTCAATATCAACAACTGGGGGTTGCAATGGGTTGACTACATTGGTAGTATTGGGAGTCATGGTAGAAGTAGCTTTGGGATTCTTAGAACCTTCAGATTTGTTTCCACTCTAGTTTTTAGGCATCTTTGTTGGTTTCTGCAAGTTTAAATTGTTTGTAGAGGAAATTTTACTATAACAGAGGCCGGATTAGGAAAATTCAGAAAATTTGAATGCCTCTTTGGATTTTATGCTCAATTAGGTCTCTCAAATGAAGTTTTGAGGCTGAAAACTGGTCTAAAACAGAAAACAAAGGTTTTCTGAGTCTTTTGACTGCAAATTAGGCTAAAATTCTAATGAAAAATACTTTTAAGAAGATATACGACACCTGCGGAGGATTTCTGGCCTTTAGAGCTTCAATTTGACCCTAAAAACTGTGAAAAAATGATAATTTTCTTTGAAAATGGTGTGTAGCGGATTCTAGGGTTCCTGGAAAAATTTTGCCAGGGTTTTGCCTATTTTTGGGACTTTTGGCCAATTCAATTTGATTAATTTCTTAATCTTGGGACACTTTTCTCTCTCTTAAAAGATTTTGGAATTGAGTTGCAGGTTAAATTCTTAGAGAAATACCTATTTTTGACGCAGGTATAGGTTTTAACAGGGTATACTTTACTCTTCTGGTTGAATTGGTGACTTTCAATAGTTGATCAGAAGCAAGTGTAGTTTCTCAACAAATTTTACAGGTTCTTGGGCAATTTCAGAGGTTCTAGGCGTTGAAAATGGGCATCAGGGGCATTTTATAAATTTACACAGTCGGGAGGAAAAAATATTGGATAAACACTAGATACAGGTGAAAAAAGCATACATAAAGTTTCAATTAAACATTTGATCACATTAACATTTTGGCATGAATTACAGGTTGCATCAGGCGGGAAGCAGTTTTGAATTTACACAGGGGCATAAAACCGGTTATTTATCGCGTATAATTTAAGTGGTATGTAATTTTAATGAAAACTCGCATGATCCAATCATAAAGGGCCACGTGGAGGGGAGGTGTTAGTGAAAAACCAGTCATTTTGTGTGGCTTTTGCTTTGGGATAGTCGTGCACTTTTTCTATGCGATATCGATTGTCAAACGTCGGATTTGAGAAATAAATGCGAAGGGCTGAGATTGCTTTGAGAGTTGCTTTGGAGCGGAATGGTGGGACAGGTTTCTTGCATGGGTGGGAATGGTTTAAGTTTTATGAAGTAAATGATTTAACACATTTAAACCATAGTCTATATAGCAGTGGGGCCTTATAATATGTTCATACCTTTATGATATGGTCGAGGGGTTAAAAGGTATAAAACATATATAATATCCTCTAAGGATGGTATAAGCAGGTTTTCTTGTTTTTATTTAAAACATTTGTTTAAGTGTTTAAAATATGAGGGCGCATTTAATTATATTATATAGTTTTTTAACTATTTGGATAGTTTAAAAAACTATAGGGGCGTGATAAAATCAATAGAGATAATCTTCTTAGACCAAAGGGCTTTATATTTCGGGTTTTTCATTTATGCATATGGAATAATATACTTTGATCAAAAGCTTATAATAGTGGGGTTTTGGGATTTATTAGATATAATCGAATTACTAAGTAGGAAAGGGTATCTCTTATGGATTTAATAAAATATGTTAAAAGTTAATATGAGAGGGGAGTGAAATGTAAAACAAAGTACACATTATCTCCAAATATAAAATAATCAAGCATTTTCTCATCTTTATATTTCTTTGAATAATACTTACGATGAATGTGATTTTGTGGGTTTTTATGAATGTTTATGAAGGGATGAAGTCAATTATTCTAGGGTTACAATTTTATTAAGTAAGAGTGTGTTTTTACTTAGGAAAAGGGGTTTTTAGTACATGAATGAAGGGTAAATGATGATAAATGAGGATTTAACATAAGAATTCAATATTTTCAACTAACCAGTCATAGAGCCTTGGGTCTGGTCCCAACAAAGGTCAGAGAAATTCTCTAAGCCTGTTTGAATGATAGCTTAGAATAATGAATACTCATGGGGGAGGGAAAATTAGTGATTTTTCCCGATAATGTATTATTTACAGGATTTCTCCACTGCTTTCTACCTACCCAACTTCCATTTCTAACATGTTTTCTTCATTTTGGAGGTTCATTTAGGCTTGCAACCTTAAAACATTTTCTTTCAAAGAATAAAACTATCTAAGTCTACCTTCTTTTGTCTGAGGGCATAGATTAAACTATTGGCCTCCTCATTATTCTCTACCTATATACTAATTTTTCAAGTTTAAACTGTTTGAAAAATCTTTATTCTCTATCTAAAACATGAAATTGAAAACATGAAAAGTTAAGATTAAATAGTTTATCTGACCATGGATTATGGCATTTATTGACACTTTGCAGATAATCATTATTCTTGTAGTGAAAGTAAAAGTAGTGGCCATTGGACTTGCTCACTTTCATGTTTTATTTATTTTCTTTTGGGGTATATATTTTTCTAAGTCCTTTGATCTTTGTTTTAGGACTTTTTACCCTCTTTTTGACCTTTTTATTATTTTTCATTTTTTCTAAATATGGGAAAACAACTTGCAGAATGGAAGGTATGAACATATTTACAAGAATTATCAAAGTCAATTCAAAATTTTATGAACCCTTTTATTATAGGACCCTAACAGTGGCTCCACATGGGGATGACATTTCCTAGTGAAATATCAAGAACTCTAAGACTAGTAGCCTTTGAAATTTGACTGTGACGATCCTATAAATGTCTTCTAATATCTGGAACTTATTCATATTTATGATATTTACTTTTCAAATCTTAGGGCCTTCTCTTCGGGCTTCAAATTTTCTAAGGAAACATCCAATCCAATCTAAACTTTGCAATGTATATGTACAATTATCAAAGTGAATAAAAAACTAACTATTGGTTAACTCATGTGAGTAGTCGTGCTTCAGAATTCCGCCATTAACTGGTCCTTCTTGCAGATCTGTTCCATCCAATTATTTCAGAAAGAAAGCATTATTACCTCTATATCCGTAAATTACATAAGGTCCTTTCCATAGAAAATCAAATTTTCCATGTTTTCCTTTGTCTTCTCTTCTGGAATCCCATTTTAACACTTTATCTCCTATGTAAAAATCATCCTCTTTAGTCTTTTTATCATATATTTTCTTGATCTTATCCTGAATGACTTGAGATTTGACATAAACTTCTTCCCTTGTTTGTTGCAAGCGAATAGTTTGATTTATCCTTCTTTGGATGTCATTTGTTTCAACTGTAATTCTTGGATTATTTTCATCATTGGTACACCTAGGGAGGAAGGAAAAACATCATCCATTCCATAAAATAGCTAGTAAGGTGAAGTATGATTGGATTTCTTATTAGTAAGTCTATCTTCCCATAAGGCATTGACTAAATTTTTATGCCATGTCTTTTTATTGTCTTCAAGTAATTTTTTGATGATATTTACTAGGCTTTTGTTTAAGGATTTAGCTAGGCCATTACCTTGGGTGTAATATGTAGTAGAGTGGCCTAGGGTAATATGATATTTGTGGCAAAAGTCAATCATTTTCTTAGATTTGAATGCTACTACATTATCAGAAATTATCTTTTGAGGGCACCCAAATCTTGAAAGGATGTTGTTTTCTAGGAAGGAAATAATGACAGTATTAGTCGATTTTCTAGAGGGTATGGCTTCAATCCACTTAGTAAAATAATCGGTGGCTGTAAAAATACACTTATGTTGGCCTGAAGAGGGAGCATGAATTTCACTAATGAAGTCTAAACCCCATTGTTGAAATGGAATTTCAGTTGAAACTGGCTTTAAAGGGAGGGGTAATAACTTCTTCTTACCTTCAAAAATTGGGCACTTATGACATGAAGTAACATATTTTTTGACATCAACAAACAAGGTAGGAAAGTAATAACTAGCTCTTAGAATCTTGTCTGCATTATATTTCCAGTATAAATGTCCTCCATAGTCACCTGCATGAAATTATTCAAGTATTTTGTCAGATTCTTTCTTTATTAAGAAATTTAGTAAAATCCCACAATGATCTCTCCAAAGAAGTACATTATCTAAGATACAAAATCTTACTGCTTTAAGTTTAAAAAATCTAGCTATGGTTCTCGACAATCTAGGAGGAGCTTGTAAGTTTTGGAGTACAAATATGATATTTGTATACCAAGGTGAGTGTGAAAAGGCTTCACTGATCAATTGAGTCGCTATCTCTTCCTGATCATCAACTTGAGCAATGAAATTTATATCTAGGGCATTACAATTAGATTCAACCATAAGTTTGGCTAATCCTTGACCTTTAATGAGCATGGTGGGTTTTATCTCTATGTCATATTCTAAGATAGTGGCAACCCACTTACCTCTTCTTCCAGCAGGACCATCCTGAGTAAGAATTTCTTTAACTACAGAATTTGGGACATTGGAAATAATGTGTGAGTAGAGAATATAATTTCTGAAGTATTTAATGGCCTTAACCAATGCTAGGGCTTGTTTTTCCATAATTTTGTACTTCAAAGGGTCACCTTTAAGGGCTTTACTGAAAAAAGCTATGGGTTGTTCAAATCTTTGATCATTTTTCTGCAGTAAAACTACAACAATGGTGTGTTCTAAGGCAAATGAAAAAATCATGAAATATTTCTTAAAATCGGGACTTATTAGGACTGGAGTTTTAGTTAAGGCTTGTTTGATAGAGTCAAATGATTTTTTAGCCTCAATAGTCCATCTAAGAACTGAATATTTTTTGAGCATGTTATTCAATTCTCTAATTATTTCAGCTAGATTAGATATGAATCTTCTTAGAAAATTTATCTTACCTAGAGAAGCTTGTAATTATTTGATGTTTCTTGGTGGGTTGAAGTTTATAATTTCTTCTATCCTAGCAGGATCTATCCTAATTCCTTCTTTTGAGATTATATGTCCAAGCAACTTACCTTTCTCTAATCCATAAAGCCTTTTCTTAGGATTTAAAGAGATGCCATATTTCCTACACTTAATGAAAACTTGTCTCAAATGATCCAAGTGTTCATTTTATGTTTTGAAAAACACAGTAATGTCATCTAAGTAAATTACTAAGAACTCATTTATTTCCTTTGCAAAGGCTATGTCCATAGCCCTTTGAAAGGTTTCTCCTGCATTCATTAGTCCAAAGGGCATTTTCACATATATAAAAGTGCCCCACGGAGTTGTAAATGTTGTTTAGCTTGGTCTTCTTCTTAGACTAGGATCTAGTTGTATCCTTAAAAACCATCTAACAATGAAATCATTGAAGAACCTACTACCCTTTGTAATATGTAGTCCATTTTAGGTAAAGGGTAATTATCCTTTAAGGAGACTTTGTTATGAATTCTAAAGTCCACACAAAATCTAATTTATCCTGTTTTCTTTCTTGTTGGAACTAAGTTTGAAACCCAATCAGAATATCTGGTTGGTGCAATGATGTGGGTATCATACATTCCTTTAAATTCTTTTTCAATCAAAGGTAATAGCACAGGGTTAATCCTTCTCAACTTTTGTTTGAATGGCTTTTGGTCTTCTTTTCTTGGAATCTTGTGTTGAATTATGTTTGTATCATAAGATTTTAAGTCTTCATAACTCCAAGAAAACACATATTGATATTCCTTTAAAAGCTCAATATATTTATCCATTTCTTATTAAGCTAAAATTTTGGAAAATTTGATTAACTTTGGTTTTGACTCTGAAACAATGTTACATTATTCTATGTCAGATCTTACTGGTTGCATTTTTGGTTTTCTAGCTACATCATTAGAGTCAAAAAGATCTTCTAAGGGAGTTAAACCTTTAGGTAAAAAATTATCCTTAAGATTCACTATATCCGATTCATCTTCAATAATTTCTTCAATCTCTAATTTATCTAAACTATCTATGTCAACTTGACTAAATCTAGTGGGTTTATCAAAATTTATTTCATTTACATCTAATTCATTTAAATCTATTTCACAATCCAAATCATGATTTACTATACAATCTCTATCTATAATACAATTATGAAATTCTCCTTCATTGTTCATAAACTTGTAAATTTGTTCATCCCGAGAAAAAATCTGCCAATACTTAAGATTATCTAGAATTATTGGCCTATGTTTGACTTCAGCAATATATCTGTGATTAGGCTGGAATGGTAAATTGCATGTGCTAGAAAAATTTGCAAGATGATGAGCTTGTATATTTTTCTTTCTAGGTATAACAACAAACTTACATTCCAATAAATCATCAGTTAAATTTATGACAGTGTCTCTATATCTACTTAATCTAGGATTATAAACTGAATAAACTCCATTTAATTGTTTAATGATCAAATCTGAATCTCCCATGATTAAAATTCTTTTTCCTCCTAAGTTTCTAATGATTTGGAGTCCTAGGATAAGGGCTTCATACTCGGCCATATTGTTTGTACATTTGAAATTTAGCCTAAAAGCATGACCTTCAGAATGATTGGTCTCCATATGAGCTCCTGAATCTAGCATTGTGTTATGTAGAATTTGATCATGAATGGTTAAACTGATATAGAATGGAGGCACTGCACCATCTACATGTTTTCCATTTACATCTGGGCAAAAAATCAACTGGTTGATCATCATTCAGATTTATGGAGTCTTCTTCATCATTCATATTTAATGTTTCAGTTATGGTTGATTTGTACAAGTCATTTTTTACAAATTCAGTCAAAGGAATTGGTATTTTAAGTTTTGCAATTTCTGATTGTATGTTGAATGCAGGTTGAGCTTTATTAATCTAAATTAGTTCTTCTTTGGTAATTGTAGTTTGTGTTGGCTTATCTTTCCTTTCTACAATTGTTTTTTCATTTTCAATTGTTTTAGGATTCTATGTTTGTGTTTCTTGTGTTTTACTACTTCTAATTTTCTTATTAGGGATTGTTTGTGAAGCAGTAGATGTTCTTTCTGGTTTAGAATTTTCAGCAAACGCTTTTGAAGCAACCGTTTTTAGGTCTGTTGTTTTAGGATCAGTAGAAGGATTTTTGGAATCTAAATTTGTTGATTTTATAGAATTAGAATCTTTAGAAGCAATAGATTTTTTATAATCCTTTTCAACTTGAGCAACTTCATCAGTAATATCAACAATTTTAGGGCCTGATGTTTTCCTTGGACTAGAAATGTTTTGGGAAAATTTTGATTTTTGCTTACTTTCCTTTGGGAGATTTTGCAAAACTTTTGTTTTAGGGGCTTCTATTGTTTTCTGATTTTCATTTTGGGAAGTTTTATTAGTATAAGTCTCATTTGTTTTCTTGTTTCTAAGGTTATACTAGCTGTGCATTTCATTTATTGCATAGTCATAACCTTGCTTATAATCAAAGGATTCACTAGAATCTAATTTAAGTTGTTGAAGTTCAATCAATTCCTGATCTTCCTCAGTAAAGAAAATAGTATTGTTGTCATCAATTCCCATTAGATTAATAGTATTCTCGTCATCGTCATTGTTATTTTGAGAACTTTCAATATAGTTCTCTGGGAATGGTGGCCTAATTGTTTGGTCTGGGGATGTTTCTTTTCCTTTTCCAGAATTTATATTTTTTCTAAAGTTGGGATTTCTAATCTGTTGTTGGTTATCCCACTGAGGTCTTCTCTCCATATTATCTAATATATCAATTAATCCTTCTAATGTTTTGGCTATAACATTCATTTTTGTGTCTGAATTAGCATTCTCTTCTTTGATTGTCACTCTTGTTTCATTTCTAAGTCTAGTTTTTCTAGCTCCAATGTTCACTTCAACACTTACTGCATCAGTTTTCATTTTTTCTAACGTATCTGCATCTCTTTCCCTTAATTGGTAAGCCATATCTGTGTCAAATCCATGAGGGAATTTGAGCAGAATGTAATAAGGAGTAGGTTTCAAATTGGCAGGAATAGAATTATAGATACTATTATACCTGGTGTAGTAATCTTGAACTGACTCATTTGGAGCTCTTTTCAAATGATCAAATTTAGACAAAATTTGGAGGGAGTTATTTTTCTTTTCCCATTTATTTAAAAACAAAGTAAAAAAGACAACTAAATTAGTTACACTACCAGTAGATAAATCTTCAAACCATTTCTTAACTGTTCCTGTTAAATTTTGAGCAAATAGTCTCATTTGAACATCTGAATCATCAATTTCATAAATTTCAAAGAATTCTGTCATTTTGGTAATATGTTGTTGAGCAGAATATTAAGTAGTGCCATCAAATAGTGGTATTTTGTTTTGATAGTCTTGTGGCATATCATGAAGTTGTTGTGGTAGGACAAGGGGGGCATATCTAGCAGCCATAGCTTGAAGCTTAGCTTGACTAGGAGGTAAGGTTGAATTGCTTGGAGTTGTGCTCGAAATGATAGTGGAAGAACTATAGATGGTATTTGAAGTGCTGGAATATGAGGATGATGTTTTTAAGAAATAAAAGGGTGAATTAATGGATATATTGGATGAAATAATTAGTGGAAATAATACTCTGGGCTGCAGAGGTAGTTTAGGGATAAATGGATATGTAGATGAGCTGGTAGTAGGATTTATGAATGATGTGATAGCGTAAACAGATGAATCTCTAGCTGGAATTATTGTGGTATGTAATTGAGAAGCTGAAGGTCTGTTTGCATAAGTCAATAAATGAACTAGTTCAATAGCTTCATCAATATCCTTTAGAATAGTAACATTAATTTCCTCAACTTTGGATTGATATTCAGCTTTCTTATATCTAGAATTTATTGTAATAGATTTCTGTTTTGCATTCAAAAATGAAATAAAAGTAGGGTCTAAAACAACAGTTTTAAAATCATTTTCAGTTTACTTTTAAATAAGGAATGCCCAAATTTCAGATCAAAATCAATGTCTTGCAGACTTTCTAATTCACTTGGTAATGAAGTGACTCTTATCAATGAGATTTCAGCGTCTAAATTTTTTGTTTGTTTTTTCTTTTTATCAATTCTGTTTGGGTCATCTACTATGACAACAGGCTTAGGATCTAGGTTAGACCTGGTATAATAGAGTTTCCTAGAAGCTAGAATTACAATTTTTCAATACCCACAACCTATAAAAGCAATCTTAAAGTAAAAAGATAATTTAAATGATTCCTTTGAAATTAATTTTATGACTGAGGAATGGTTATCCCTAGTATGGTTGCCAGTAATGTTATCACTCCAGTAAATTCTTAAGTTGTGGGATTTTGGATTTTAGTCAAAGAATACTAGAGGCAACCACAAACCGACTTCAAACTCTAGGATCTAGCCTTCCTAGGGTTCAGAGAGGGCTCTCTCTTTCAAGTTTAAATTTATTTTAGTTTTGAATACTAGGCTAGTTATTAAAGTACAGATTTGGTTTTGTTTTGTTGGATTTGGTGGGAAAATTTCACTTGGAGGGTAGATAAAGGGAAATCTACTTGTCCATTGGGCTATGGAGTCAAAGTCAAGCTAACAGAACTTGGATCAAGGCCTAAAAGGTCAAATGCATGCAGGGCAAGGTAGATAACCCTTGGAGATCATCTAAACATGGTTTATGAGATGGTATGATCTGGATAAAGGGCACTTAACGATCCTGTGATCTAGAAAAGGGAAATAGAAGATAGAGGTCAAATGGGAGAGGGAGAAATTAAGAATTCCCTACGCTGGAAATCAAAAGAAAACAAAGAAATGACAACTAGTTAAAAACAGGGTGCTATTAACATGTCATGTAGTAATACTCCTAGTTATACATTCAAATTTAGAATTAAAACACAGATGTATGCATGAAATAAAAAATATAGCAATGACAAGTTTAAGAGAGTACTTCACTCCAAATAGCTTATCACAGGGATCCTAAAGTATGATGCCAAAAGGTGATCCAGTCTGCTACTCAAAATCGAAACCCAAAGCCTTCAACTCAAAAAAACATCTATAGTAATCTCCAGCAATTTTATTCCACACAAAAATACTTCAAAGAGTGACGTATTTATATAAAATGTTTTAAAAAATACCCTATATGACTTCTAGGAATAAACTTAGGAAAATTAAATCTCTTACAACAAAAATAGTGACAGCTTGCTCAACAAACTGGCAAGTTGTCCTATTTTATTCAAAATAAATAGAAACATTTTTAAGATAAGAAGCAGCTGGCTACTTATGTGTCTTCTTTGCTGGCCTCTTAGATAGTTTTCAAAATCTAGTTGCCTTCACTGATACTCTTTCTCGCTGATACTCTTTATCACTGATACTCTTTCTTCATAGAAAATCAGTCAATGCTTGCCACTCCTCATTTTTTGGAATTATAATATTCTTGAATTCCCTAATATTCTCATCAGCCTCAATGTACCTGGAAAATGTAGGTTTGGTGATAAACAAATTTTTTATTTCATACTGCAAATAAAACAAATCTTCAAAATCTTTTAACAATACTTTCCCTGTGGGAATACCTTGGCCTATTGGCTTGTTCACCTACTCTTTGGCATGTTCTCTGATATTTTTTTCATAATCATTATGAGGCATTAACTTATCATTGATCATCATGATATCAGGAAGTCACTTTTGCCTTAAATAGGTGAATTTGACCATGAATCTAGTGACAACAATGTTCATTCCTTCACATTTCTCCTCAAGCTTGTTAGTGACCTATAATATAGGATTCATAATTTTGACTTGACTGTTGGTAATCTTGTAAATCTGTACATACTTTGCCTTCTGGAAGTTGTATTCACATATTTTGTAAAAAAAAAAAAAAAAAAAATCAAAAAATCAAAAAGAGGGTAAGAAGTCCTAAAAGAAAAATCAAAGGACTTAGAAAAAAATAAAAGACCCCAAAAGAAAAATGAATAAAACATGAAAGTGTGCAAGCATAAATGCCACTGCTTTTTACCTTTTGACTATGGCAGAGTGTCAATAAATGCCATAGTCCATTATGAGTTAAACAATTTAATCTTGACTTGTCATGTTTCAATTTCACTTGTTGTAAATAGAGAATAATGAATTGTCATACAATTTAATCATGACAATTCAGTAGTTACGTAGAGAGATAAAGTGAATCCAACATTTTAATCTAGATTCATGGATGGAATAAGTGTAGAGTTATATAGTTTTATTTGCTTTCAGAAAGAATAAATGCTGTGAAGGTTGCTAGCTCAAATGTACCTTACTACAAAGGAAGAAAAAATGTTAGCATGGTAAGTTGGGTAGGTCGAAGAAGGTGAGAAGTCTCAATGTAAATATTATTCATCTGGGCTACAAAATAACTAACTTCCCCTTCCCATAGTCATGAAACATTCTAAACTATCAGTCAGAAAGGCTCAAGGCATTTCCTTGACTTTTGTTGGGACTAGACCCAAGGCTCTATGACTGATCAGTTGAAAGTGTTAAATGTCTATATTAATCCTTAAAAGCACATCGTTATTCCATTTCATGCATTCATCCCCCTCAATAATCATAAGTAAAACCTCATTTTTACTTAAAGACATTATAATTTCCATCATCACATGAGAAACATTAAACCCTCAAAATTACATTATATCTTAAGTTAAAGTGATAAGATTAATGCAAATTGTCTTTTTGAAATTTTACTTTGCTTGGTTATGTTTATTTATTTTGAGTATACCTTGTCCTATTTTCATATTAACTTTAACTTATGTATTAATTCCCTATAGAAATAACCTTTTCTTATATTATATAACTCCTTTTATATAATAGTCCCAAAAACCCATATATTATAACTTTAGCCAAACTTAATAAATCCCACATGTTTAAATAAAATACCCACATTACAACCCCTTTGGCTAAAATATATCTTTATATTAAATCTTACCCCTTATGGTAAGTAAATCACCTTGATTTAATTACTATATAATAAAATTATATGCATAAAACCCTTAAACATGTTTTAATATATGTTTAAAACAAAAATATTGAAAAAACCCGAAGTTTCATTTAAAATAAACTTCAAATAAAGCCTATCCCCTTTGCTTATTTTTCCTTCCCCGACTCCCTTTACCCCAGGTTAAAGATAAAACCTAACCCAATTCCCCGATACATATCCCATACCCCTATTATCAACCTTGGTTAAATCCCTTTTAAAACCCCTCCCAATCACTTTTTTCATTGGAAAAGGTCTATTTGTACTTAAAACTTAACCAAATCCCTTTACTCCATCGGATTGAATTTTGACCCTCCGATCTCTAGTTCACTTTTGATCTGACGATCCATATTTAGCACGACGACCTTTACCCTTCCCCATCGCGTTAGTTATCAACCATCAGATCTTTATTCAATTCAAAATCCAACACCCCAAAATTAACTCGATAATGTCTTTTCCCCACACCTTTTCCTCTGATCTGGACCCTTCGCTTTTGAAAGCCAAAACCGATGGCCAATATCTCATATCGTGACCATAAAGTGTCCGATCGAAGTTTTATAAAATCTGCGCGATATGGGTGGTTTTTCCAAACCACCCTGTGTCTACGTGTCATAAAATGATTGGATCGCGTTCAAAAAGTGAAATACCACTTACTGCTTCATAGTCGAGCGATAAACCGCTCAGCCCAATCCAAAACTGCTCTCTCCATTATATGAAATTAATGCAATTAAACCTTGATTCGACTTAAGGTTTAACACATTAAAACTTATTGTTTTCATTATTTTTCACATATTCGCGCTTGTAAACTTGTGAAGAACCTTTGCTGAGAATTTTGCATCATTTGTGAGCTTACCAGTGAACCAGTGATTATTTGAAAGACCATTTTCCTCTGCAATTCAATCACAGAGAGCCACCATACCCTCTGATAAGCTAAATTTTCTAGAATTGAAGACTTTCAAAGCACCTGTGACTTAGTCGATCGTAATTATACCTGTAAAGGTATTTTTCGTCAATATCATCCATAATAAGCTTCAATTTCAGAGGGAAAACATCATTTTAGTAGCCATTTCCTTTAATTTTCTGAATTGTCCGCATAGAGACTCCAAAAAAGATCCAAAATACAGGGGAAACCCTGTCAAATTTTCCCCAGAATCTGTCATTTATGTTTTAGCAATTTTTTCCCATTCCCTAATCATTTTTCACTACTGAAATCGATCAAAATCATCCCTTGAGCATTAAAAATCCCTTTTTCCATCTAGAACCCTGCTCAGAATCCTATTTCACTAGAGAAATCCTTCAAAAGCGCCTTGTTTCATAAAAAAGAACTTAGCAAACAGTTTAAGCTTGCTCTGTTCTGTTAAAAAATGACGAAGAAACAAGTAACCCCCAAATCAGGAGGCCCAAAACCTCAGAAGAAAGCCTCTGCTAAAATCCCTCAGCCCGAGTCTTCTAAACTTGATAAACCCACCCCTGCACTCACTGCTGAGTCCATTGAAGTTGTCAGGCCTATCCAACCTCCAGTTACTTCACAAGAAAATAGTGATGTTGTTGATCTTGATTACAGAATATTAGGTCCTTCAGTTGAATTCAATTTACTTGATGTCTATACTTGGTGATTTGGCAAATCTATAGAGAAAAATGATAAAGATATACTAGTTTGGGATTCCAATCTGCCAAAGTACATTGTCCCTATTACTCATTCAACCCTTGATTTTGTCAGATTGTGTCAGTCATATTATCTTCCAGACAAGAGGTGCATTGTTAGTAAAGATAGGGAGGTCATATTTTATATCAATGCAGAATCCATAAACTCTATGCTACAACTAAACCATGACCCCAATGCTGCTTCATTGTCAATAGAGGATTTAACTCAACTTTACCTAGACCTAGATTTTGTTTCCAAGTTCAAAATCTTCCAGACTTTTTGCCCCACACAGGTTGATGTCCCTAAGCTTAATCCTCCATTTGATACATTTGACTTTCCAAGTGAAACAAGGCATATTGTCTCCATGTTGTCATTTATACTGGGATATAACAGTGATGAGTTCATTGATTTTTCTATCTTAGGTTTTTTGTCTACTTTGAGTCCTGGTGTTATAGCATCATTTCTCACCTTCATATGATTCATGATTGCTTTTATGGCTTTGGGCACCCATTCCTACAGACTTGGACAAAATTCATTAAAAAACAGTGTTAAATTCCCCATACGCGGTTATGCCCAGACTTTTCCGCGTGTATACGCGAGTCCACATGTACTTTCCCATGTATGCCATTAAAATCATTAAAAAATATATAAAAAATACCTATTTTCGGGCTGGGTTGATGGTTACTTTGGTAGTTCAACCACCCCAGCACGTGGCCAACTGTTTCCAACTGTTGAAACTACTTTGAGGGAGTATAAAAGCCCCTCATGTGCATGGCCTAAGGGAGAGAGAGAAATTATTGATATTATACTCTGTTGGGATTCCCTATCCAAGTATGAATTCCCGTGCTCCCTGCACTTCCCAGTTCATTACAGGAAACCCTTGTTTCCTGGAGATGCTCATCTCTTTATATGTCATCTCGTATGCATCAGTTCGGAAGGAATCTTAGCGAGGCAAGGGTGGGACGGATCCGGATGACGGTCTGCTCGAAGATCATGGAAGGATTCAGGTGATCTCTCCACTCGTTATCTCTATACATGCTATTTATAATACAGAAGAACCATCTTGTTCCCGAAATATACGTGTTAGTGTCTGCTTGCATATATGAGAATATTGTTATTTAAGCATTTACTATGGTTTATCTAATGTTTCACGTGGATTTCAATAACATTTAGAGTAGATATATGCTGTACAACCAGTTCTTCGTGCTTGTATCTTCTTGTCTTTCAGGTTAAGAAGGAAGAAGGGTTGCTGGGGGTTTGGACCCCGCGGGATCTACTTCAACCGTAGGACCTACGGGTAACTTCCTCGATCTGCTCTATTTAGTTTTTCATGAACATGTATGGTTGTGTGAGTCCTTCTTGAGTAGCATGCCCTGCTATGTGAAGGTTTAAACCCAACAAACCTCTAGGGTGATTTTCCCTGAAACACCTGGCCAGCCTCCATCCATTGTATACAACTTTGCCAAGTTCATTGCGGAAAACATGCACTACCAATTGTCCAGATTACCAGAAGAAGGAGTCTTTAGATATACTTCATATCTAATTCATCTCTTTTTGTATTATCAAGCAGACAAGTTTCCTATTGAATTTCAGAAGCTAGATCCAGAAGGGAATGTACTTTCAGTTGTATTTTGGTCATAAATTTTGAGGAAATGGAATAGGGAATACACCTATGCAGACTTCAATGACTTTTTTATAATACCTGCCAGGAATTTATTGAATAAGGAATAAACCCCTAGAATTAATGAAGAAAAAAAGAGGATCTTACAGCTATCTGAGAGCTATAAAATAGGGGATTGGTACTTGTACAAGAACTACACAGAGATCAAAATATATGGTGCACTCTTGGCTCCATATAAATTGCCTAGATTTGTGACTACAAGGATTTTTTCTCTAGAATATTTGAGGCAACTTTTGAATGTAGATGAAGTCAATTTCATGGCTTCTAGAAAAAGACTCAGTTTAAATTGAAAAATCAAGTTGGGCCATTCATTGTGAACAACAGAGAAGCAACAAATGAGATTAATGTCAAGTTGAAAGAATATAAATACCCATACAATTTTATGTGGAATTATGATCCTCAGAGTGTTTTAATCATGATCATATTGAAATACAAGTTGTCTTCTTTCTTTCATGATCCCAAGCCTCAAATTGAAAATTATGCCAATAAACTTGAGCGGGAACCAAATAATTTATTTGATGATGACTCACAGGGCATACAAGGAAACAGTGAAAAGGATAAACAGGTAGATCAAGCACAGGTTGTTACGGTAAAAAAAAAAACTAAAATTATTCATAAAAGAAGAAGAAAGAAGATAGTTTCACACCTGAAACTATTCTAGATAAGAGATTCTGAACTCCGTACAGTAAGAAAAGTAAATTGAATGATGAAGAAACGGACAAAGCATTTAATACTGATGAAAAAAATGACCATCAGACTGATGATGAGGCCACTTTAATTGTAAATGAAACACTTAAGGAGATTCAGGATGTCCAACTTGAAACATAGCAAAAAGACACTATCATGGTTGATAAATAAACAAATGTTGATATGCCCTCTTCTTCCAAAGAACCTGACAACACAGAGTAAGATATTCAAATCAGGTTCAGACAAATCAGAGAAAATAATGAAGAAATAAAAAGTGAAGTATATTCCAAGTTCCTTAAAGAAAAGCTTGGGAATAAAGATACACTCCTCTCAGCTTTTGATTACTCCTAAAAAAAATTGGTTATGTCATTTCTGAAGCCCACAGTGTCTGATCCAAAAAAATTTGCAAATTACTCAAAGACAGACCTGGAAGCTGATGCAGATGCTGTCCATGAATTGGACCAAATAGAATTCCATAGAAGCAAAACTGGGATGCTGTATTCTAAAATAGTCAACAAGACTATGAATTCTATTAGGCTTGAGAAAATAGTGATAAACCTTCAAAATCAAATGAAATTGGATAAAGCCTAATTGTATGCCAATAGCTTAAGAATCAAAGCATTGGAAGATATAGTAATTGAAGCAGCAACTGACCCAACAAACATTGAAGAGGAAAAAGCCATAATCAAACAGAAAAATTAAGACATAGTAGCTCTCAGGAGACAATTGAAATTTCCTCAAAGTGAAAATCCACAAGCAAAATAAATCCTTCAACAAAAGACAGAAAATGATGAACTAAAACAGTTTGTTCTAAAGAAGACAGCCCAAATAAATGAAATGGAAATCCAAATAGAGGCTTTGATGCAAGAAAATGAAAACCTAAAGAAAGCTCAGCAGGTTTGCATTCCTACAGTTATCCCAGCTGTAAGTACAGTTTTTCCCTCAACATTGGCAGAACATTTGGCACCGCAAGGAGTATTGGCAACTGCAGTGTCAATTACTTCTAAAGATATCTCTTCCACTTCCTCATCAACATCACAGATAAACATAGTAGGAGAAACATCTGCAATAATCAACGCTATGGAAGACATGTCTATAAAAGATCAAGAAATACTTAGTTTAAAAGGCACCATAAAAGATCTGGAAACATCTAAAGGAGATGCCTTAATCACTTCCAAAGGAAATGAACAAAGGGCTGACAGATTACAAGGACAGGTGAAAATTCTTTAACAGTAGGTAAATCTTACTGAACAGGTTGCCTGCATAAAAAATCATTTGTGGAAAAAAATCACTGAAGGCATTCGCTTACAATGGCCTTCGATTCAAATAATATATGAACAAAAAGATTTGCTACAAGCTGCTTTAGCAGAAATTGATAAAACAAAGAAAGAAATTGGCAACAAACCAACACAATCAGTTCAGCTCATATCATTTTTTAATAGTAAAAACAAGGAAGAACTAGAAGAAATAAAGATTCCTGACAGGACAGAGGCTATTCTTGAGATCAAAAAAGTCCTAACAAAGAGAAATATTACGAAAAATTTGGAAGAAAAATGTGACAATATGAACATATCAATTAGTAAATTCAAGGCCAAGTATGACTTGCTACTAGAAGTAGGACTTCCAGATATGCATGCATTAAATGAAAAATTAATGCCACAGAAGGACTATGATCAGAAAACTAGAGCTCATGCTAAGGAGCAAGCTAAAAAGCCTTTGCCACAAGGATCTCCAAGTGGCAAAGTAATACTTCAATATTTTGAGAATTTTTTCTTTCTGGAAAATGAGATTAAGCATATGTTCATAGGAAAGCCAAACTTTGCTAAATACACAAAGGCTGATGAAAGCTACGGAAACTGAAGAGTATAAATATCCCTACAACTCAACAATGGCAAGAATTCACAGATCTGATGTGAATTTGACAGGTAAAAGTTGTAGGAAAGTCACATAAAGAAATCATATTTTAGTGTTACCTTAGGGTAAAAATTCAAGGTCAAAGTGTATCAGATTGTTAAAGAGTATCGGTAAAAAGAATGTTACTGTTGGTTATTTTTCAATTACAATAGTAAAATGGTGAAAAATAAGATGATAAAGAGTATCAGGGTTGAAAGTAAAGAGAAGGAGTGATATACAATCCATCTTCCACGAGATAATGCACTCAATGCCAGCAATGCTCACAACACATCATAAAATATTTTTGATTAGGATAATCAATTCTATATTTCCTTGTAAAAGAGAACAGCTTGCGAACTGTTTTTCTGTTGTCCCTCTTCTTATGTTACATTTCCTATTTTTCCTTGAAACATTATCTCAACTTTGAGATATTTTGTAAACAATTTATTTGTATAAATACTTCATCATTCGAAGTTTTCAGTGTGGAATAAAATTTATCAAGACTACTATAGTCATTTTGCTGGATATATTGAAGTTGGTGTGAGTCAATTAGCAAAGCAGCAGACTGGAATTGAGATTAAAGACATCATAACTCAGGATTCTTGTGCTGACCAGGTAAGTCTAGTCTTTTTCTTTTTTTCATTGTTTTTCTTTGAAAAGTTTCCATACATTCATTTAAATGTGTTTCTATCTTCAATGATCAACTAGGAGAATTTAGACAGGATTAGTGATAAAAGGCTCCCTATTTTTAACTAGTTGGCATTATTATGTTTTCTGCTTGATAACTGGACTATAGAATTCTTAATTTCTCTAGGTCCCTATTTGATCTCCTCCTTCAATCCTGTTTTTTGTAACTTAAGGATTCTTAAGTGCCCTTTTGTTCAGATTTCACCCATTCCATCAACAAAGCCTATTCAAAAGCCTTTGAAGGTCATCTACCCTGCCCTTAGTATATTTGCATCTTTAAGTCTTATTTCCTAGCTCTGCTTTCCTAGAAAGTTGACTCCATAGCCCAATGTTCTGGTAAATCCCTCTGGTTTACCTTGAAACACTTTTTATTCCCACTAATCTTTCAAAACAAGTCCCACTGTCCACTCATAGCTAGCCTAAAATCCAATTATAAAACAAAGTTAAATATTTTGGAGAGATCCCTCTCCAGAACTCAGGAAGGCTAGATCCTGAATTCTAAAAGAGGTTCTTGGTTACCCCTAGTTTTCTTAACTACAAAATCCCCATCCCACAACCTAAGAATTACTAGGGTGATAACATACTGGTGACCATACTGGGGACCTAACGACTCTCCAGTTTTAAGTTTAATCTTGAAGGAATATCTTTAACTATATCTTTTCTACTTTAAGATTAAGTTTAGAGGTTGTGGGTATTTAACCAATAAACATTCTAGCTCCCAAGTAAGTCTATTACACTAGATCCAACCCTGATCCTAATCCTCCAGATATAGTAGACAATCCGGACCAGATAGGAAAAAGGAAAAAACAAATTGTTAGTTTTGAGACTGAAGTACCCCTGAAAAGAGCTGATTCTTTACCCAAAGAATTAGTAAGCTTATCAGACATTGAATTTGATTTGAAGTTTGAAAAATATTTGTTTAGAAAAAAATCGGAATCTGATTTAAAGGAAGTTGTTTTAGATCCTGTTTTTACTTCTTATTTGAGTGAAAAACATAAAATTATTTTTGTTCCTACTAAATCAGGCAAAACTGAAAGTCAAAGTCCAGTGAAAAGGGTAAATGTTACAAAAATTAAAGACATTGAAGAAGCTATTAAGTTAGCTAATTTTCTGTATCAATTCAAACCCCTAGTTTCCCAACTATACACCACAGTCTTTCCAGCATCAGATTCTACTCTGTATGCTGCCAAATCATTTACATATTCTACTGTCAGTTCACCTCAAGACCCCATAAGCCATGAGTTGCCTCTACACCATAGAATCATATATTCATCATATCCACAATCCACTGCTAGTTCATCAACTGATCCATTCATCCTTGAGCTACCCTTGTAGCCAAAATTAGTATATCCATCATTTACCCAACCCATTACAACTACCATTAGCCATAATACTTCTTTTTCATCCCCTTTACCAAGCTCTTCAAGTACATCCATTTTAGTAACCAGCACTATCCCTACCACTACTATTGTACCTCCCAGTTCAGCACAAATCCAAGCCATGGCAGCCAGATATGCTCCCTTGGTCTTACCTCAAAATCTCCATGACATGCCCCAGAAATATCAAAAGGATATTCCACTGTTTGATAATCTTTCACAAATTACTACACAAAAAAATATCACTAGAATGAATGATTTTTGGGAAGTCTATGAGATAGATGAATCTGATGTCCAAATTAGGTTATTTGCACAAAGCTTAATTGGAGAAGTAAAATCCTGGTTTAAAAGTTTAGGAGCTGGTAGCATAGCAAACATAGCTACATTCCATAGAGCCTTCCTAAATAAATGGGAGAAAAAGAAAAATCCTACAAAAATACTATATGAGTTTGATGTTGTTAAGAGAGCCCCAAATGAGTCTGTCCAAGACTTCTGCACCAGGTAAAACAATGTTTACAATGCCATTCCTGCACACCTTAAACCGACTTCGCATTCTGTGCTACTCAAATTCCCCGATTGTTTTGATGTAGATATGGCTTACCAACTCAGAGAAAGGGATGTAGATACTTTAGAACAAACGCAACAAAACATTGTAGGTGTAGAAATCAATATACTTACTAAGAAAGCTAGACTAAGAAACGAAAGAAGGCTTACTATTAAAGAAGAAGCTTCTCACTTAGATGGTAAATTTGATTTCATTACCAAAGCACTAGAAAAATTATTTGAGAGACTAGATCAAATTGAAAGAAAACCACAATGGGAGAATCAATCCCAGATCTGGAATCCCAATTACAGGAAAAAAACAACCCTAGGAAAGGTAAAGAACCTTCCCCAGATAAAAACATAAGAACCCCATTCCAAGAAAAAATTTCAGAAATTTCACAAAACAATGTTGAGGAGGATGAAGACATCAACATTGTTATAGGGATTGATGAAAAAAATACTGTTTTCCTCACCTAGGAGGACCAGGAATTCTTTGAACTACAACAATTCACAGTTGAATCTAGAGAATCCTTTGATTATAAACAACGTTATGATTTTTCAATTGATGAAATTCACAGTCAATACAACCTTAGGAGTAAGAAAACCAATGAACCCACCATAAAGAATAATTCTCCAACCCAACAAGAACAAAACAAAAAGAATATTGAGGCTCCTAAAACAATTTTTTTGCAGATTCTTCCCAGAGAGAATAATTTTTTTTTAAACTCGGCCAGTCCTAAGAAGCAGCAAAGCCCAGAGATTGTAGATATTACTGACAAGGTGGCTCAATCTTCTAAAGATGCTCCAAACGCTAATACTACCAAAGCCACCAACTCAAAAACAGTCAATGAGCCAAGAAAGAATCCTACTGACTTCAAAATATCAAATCCTAAATCTTCTGTTGAGAATCCTAAATCTAATAAAACTTCTGCTAACCCTCAAAATATTCCTGAAAAAACAATTAAAGATAGAAGAAATGAAGAAACTCAAACAGAAGACAAGAGAAAATCTCAAACCAAAATTAAAACTGTAGATACTCAAGAAAATTCATCACAAACCACAATTCCAAAAGATGAAGTAATTCAAGCCATCAGATCTCAACCAACATTCAACATGCAGTCTGAAATATCCAAGTTAAAGATAGTTGTCCCATTAGTTGAATTAGCTAAGAATGACTTGTATAGATCAATGATTTCTGAAGCATTGAATGTGAATGAGAATGAATATACTATTAACATGAGTGAAGGTAGGCCTGAGTTAATTTTTGGTCCCAATGTAGATGGAAAACATTCAAATGGGTCAGTCCCTCCATTTTATGTAAGTCTTACTATATATGACCAAATATTGCACAATGCTATGCTAGATACAGGAGCTTCCCACAACCTAATGCCCAAAGCTATAATGGAAAATCTCAATATAGACATAACCAGACCATATAAGGACCTATTTTCATTTTATTCATCCAAAGTCCAATGTATAGGTTTGATTAAAGATTTGTGTGTAAACCTAGTCCAATATCCTGGTAAAAGCATGATCATGGATGTTGTAGTAGCTGACATCCCGCCAAAGTCTGGCATGCTTCTTTCTCGCTCATGGGGAGAAAATTTGTAGGGATATCTACAACTTGATATGAGTTATGCCACTATCTTGATATTTGGATAGCCTAAAAAGATTTACAGAGAAACCTTGATGAAGTACATGATCAGTACTGCTGACAAAACTACCAATTATCCAATCTATTCCACTCCTACTGATCTTGATTCCTTTATCCTTATTAACTCCGATCAAAATGAAAATCCAACTGAACTCACTGATAAAAAACTCAAAATAATGGATTATTATATTGGACATGAAGCTTTATGGCATTTAGATTTTGATGGATCTATTAATAAATTTGGAGCTGGAGCAGGTGTGTGGATTACGAACATTGAAACAAGCCATTTTGAAGGACATGCCTTTAGATTAAACTTCAAATGCACCAATAACATGGCTGAATACGAAGCTCTAATCTTAGGTTTGCAAATTATTAGAGAAATGGGAGGAAAAAGAATAATAGTCATGGGAGATTCTGAATTAGTTATCAAAAAAATTAATGTAGAATACTCAGTTTATAATCCTAGACTTGCAAGATATAGAGAAATAGTATTGGATTTTCTCAAGATGATTTGTTGGAATCAAATTTTGTTATCATCCCTAGAAAACAGAACATACAAGCCCATTGCATAGCAACCTTTGCCAGCAGTTGTAAATTTCCTTTTTCACCATTACAAAAATACACTGCTGAGATCAAACATAGGCTTATTGTTCCGGATAAAATGAAATATTGGCAAATTTTTTTAGAGGATGAACAAATTTATCACTTTTTCAATAATGAGCGAGAATTTCAAAATTGTCAAATCGATAATGACTGTAACATAGATTCACCTTGTGACATAGATTTAATTTTTTGTCAAATAGATGATTTAGATAATTTAGATGTACATAATTTTAATAAACCTACTATATTTACTCAAAGTGACATAGATGAAATAGAAAATGTAGATATAGAGGAATTGATAGAAGATGAAATAGATTTGATTGATTTAAAGAATAATATTTTACACAGAGGTTTAACTCCTCTAGAAGACCTATTTGACTCCAATGATGTGCCCAAAAGGCCAAAAATGGAGCCAGTTCAGTCTGATATAGAAGAGTATAACTTAGGGAAAAATGAAAAACCAAGAACAATCAAACTATCCAAATCCTTATCATCAGATGAAAAGGTTAAATACATAGAACTTTTGAAATAATATCAGGATGTCTTTGCATGGAGTTACGAACACTTTCAAACTTACAACACAGACGTAATCCAACATAAAATTCCTTTAAAAGAAAATCAAAAACATTTTAAACAAAAACTCAGAAGGATTAATCCAGTTTTGTTACCTTTAATCGAAAAAGAAATTAAAAGAATGTTTGATGCGTAGATAATTGCACCAGTCAGATTTTCTGACTGGGTATCTAATTTAGTGCCAACTAGAAATAAAACATGAGAAATTAGACTATGCATAGACTTTTGAAATCTTAATAAAGCATCCTTGAAGGATAATTACCCCTTGCCAAAAATGGATCATATTTTGCAGAGCGTGGTAGGTTCTTCAAGAATTTATTTATTAGATGGTTTCTTTGGTTACAATCAGATCCTAGTTCACAAAGATGACCAAACCAAAACTGCATTTACTACTCCATGGGGCACTTTCATGTATGTGAAAATGCCTTTTGGGCTAAAAAATGCAGGAGCTACATTTCAAAGGGCCATGGATATTGCCTTTGCCAAGGAGATCCATGAGTTTTTAGTCATTTATCTGGATGGTATTACTATTTTTTCAAAAACAAATGATGAACACTTAGATCACCTGAGACAAGTTTTTATCAAATGTAGAAAATATGGTATATCTCTTAATCCTAAAAAGACTCTTTTTGGGCTAGAAGAAGGCAAATTTTTAGGTCACATCATTTCAAAAGAAGGCATTAGAATAGACCCTGCAGGAATTGAAGAAATTCTAAACATTCAACCACCAAGGAACATAAAAGAACTCCAAGCATTCTTTGGAAAAATCAATTTTCTAACAAGATTCATCTCTAATCTGGCTGAAATTATAAAAGATATTAACAACATGTTTAAAAAGGAATCCTCAATTAAATGGAAAATAAAGGCCAAACAATCTTTTGGATCTATTAAACAGGCCTTAACAAAAGCACTAGTCCTTATCAGTCCAGATTACACAAAAGATTTCATAATATTTTCCTTTGCATCCGAGCACACCATAGCTATAGTTCTTCTACAGAAAAACGACGAAGGCTTTGAATAGCCTATTACATTTTTTATTAAAGCTCTCGGAGATGCACCACTGAAATACAATATAATATAAAAAAAGGCCTTGGCTCTGGTTAAAGCTATCAAAGATTTCAAGGTGTATATACTTCATTCACACATCATTGCATATGTCCCTAATGCAGTAGTTAAAGACATTTTGACTCAAGATGGACCAAATAGTAGGAGAGGAAAGTGGATAGCCACAATCCTGCAATACGATCTGGAAATTAAAACAACCAAACTCATTAAAGGACATGGTTTAGCCAGATTGATGGCTGAATCAAATTGGAATGCTTTAGATACTAATTTAATTGCACAAGTAGATGAACAGGAAGAGATGGTGACTCCATTGATCAGTGAGGCCTATCTAGACTCACCATGGTACTCTGATATAATATTTTTACTAAAAAATTTACAAGCTCCTCCTGGACTGACAAAAACCAAGGCAAGATTCATCAAGCAAAAAGCAATGAGGTTCTGTATCTTAAATAATGCACTTTATTAAAGAGAAAGTACTGGGATTTTATTTAATTGTTTATTGAAATCTGAGGCTGACAAGATCCTTGAGGAATTTCATGCAGGTGACTGTGGAGGCCATCTATACCGGAAGATTACTATAGACAAAATACTAAGAGCTGGTTTTTACTGGCCATCTTTATTTTCTGATATTAAAAATTTTGTTACCTCTTGCCATAAATGCCAAATTTTCGAAGGAAAGAAGAAACTATTACCTTTACCTCTGAAACCAATATCCACTGAAAAACCATTTCAACTATGGGGGTTAGACTTCATAGGTGAAATTCATCCTCCATCTTCAAGTCAACACAAATGGATTTTAACTGCTATTGATTACTTTACCAAGTGGATAGAAGCAATTCCCACTAGGCAAGCTACAGACTCATTTATAATCTCATTCATAGAAAGTAATATTTTTTCAAGATTTGGATGCCCACATAAAATCATTACTAACAATGCAACAACATTCAAATCCAAAAAAATGATTTCTTTCTGCCATAAATACCATATTACCTTAGGTGATTCCACGACATACTATCCCCAAGGTAATGGTTTGGCTGAATCCTCAAATAAAAGTTTAATCAACATCATCAAAAAAATACTCCAAGAAAATAAAAAGACATGGAACAAGAAGTTGGTCTGTGCCCTTTGGGCTGATAGAATTTCTACAAAAAAGTCTATAGGAACTTCACCCTATTAGATTGTTTATGGTACAGATGCAATTTTCCCTTCTTCCTTGGTTATCCAAGTCATGAAGATTATCTAGGAATCACAGGTGGAAACTAATGATATTCAAAGAAGAATTAATGAAACCATACACCTCCAACAAACCAGAGATGAAGTTTATGAAAAGTCACAAGTTTTACAGGACAAGATCAAAAGGAGTTTTGATAAAAGAGTTAAGGAAGATGAATTTTTCATTGGAGATCAAGTTTTAAGATGGGATTCAAGAAGAGAAGATAAAGGTAAACATGGGAAGTTTGAATTTCTATGGAAAGGACCTTATGTGATATATGGTTACAAACGTAATAATTCCTTTTTCATCAGGAATTTGGATGGAACTGAGCTTCAAGAAGGACTAGTGAATGGTAGGATGTTGAAACACTACTATTCCTTAGAGTCACTTAACAGTTAGATTCATTTACATTATCATTGTAAATATCCATATTCAGTGTGTAGATTGGATTGGAAATTTTAGCTACAAAGTTGAAGCCCGAAGAGAAGGCCCTAAGCTTTGCAGTATAATATGTCATAAATATGATTTGTTGCAGAAAAAAGAAGACAATTACAGGATCACCAAGGACAATGGATAAGGATACTGATCTCAGAGTTCTTGACATTTCACCAGGAAATGCCATCCCCAAGTGAAGCCGATGTTAGTGACTTATAATATAGGATTCATAATTTTGACTTGACTGTTGGTAATCTTGTAAATCTGTACATACTTTTCCTTCTGCAAGTTGTATTCACATATTTTGTAAAAAAGAAAAAAAAATTCAAAATAATCAAAAAATCAAAAAGAGGGTAAAAAGTCCTAAAAGAAAAGTGAAAGGACTTATAAAAAATAAAAGACACCAAAAGAAAAATGAATAAAACATGAATGTGTGCAAGCATAAATGCCACTACTTTTTACCATTTGACTATGGCAGAGTGTCAATAAATGCCATAGTCTATGATGAGTTAAAGAGTTTAATCTTGGCTTGTCATGTTTCAATTTCACTTGTTGTAAATAGAGAATAATGAATTGTCATACAATTTAATCATGGCAATTCAGTAGTTAGGTAGAGAAATAAAGTGAATCCAACAGTTTAATCTAGATTCATGGATGAAATAAGTGTAGAATTAGATAGTTTTATTTGCTTTCAGAAAGAATAAATGCTGTGAAGGTTGCTAGCTCAAATGCACCTTACTACAAAGGAAGAAAAAATGTTAGCATGGTAAGTTGGGTAGGTAGAAGAAGGTGAGAAGTCTCAATGTAAATATCATTCATCTGGGCTGCAAAATAACTAACTTCCCCTTCCCATAGTCATGAAAAATTCTAAACTATCAGTCAAAAAGGCTCAAGGCATTTTCTTGACTTTGTTGGGACCAGACCCAACGCTTTATGACTGATCAGTTGAAAGTGTTAAATGTCTATATTAATCCCTTAAAATCACACCATTATTCCATTTCGTGCATTCATCCCCCTGAATAATCATAAGTAAAACCTCATTTTTACTTAAAGACATTATAATTTCCATTTGACTAATTTCCATCATCACATGAGAAACATTAAACCCTCAAAATTACATTATATCTTAAGTTAAAGTGATAAGATTAATGCAAATTGTCTTTTAAATTTCACTTTACTTGGTTATGTTTATGTATTTTGAGTATACCTTGTCCTATTTTCATATTAACTTTAACTTATGTATTAATTCCCTATAGAAATAACCTTTTCCTATATTATAACTCCTTTTCTACGATAGCCCCCAAAACCCATATATTATAACTTTAGCCAAAGTTAATAAATCCCACATGTTTAAATAAAATACCCACATTACAACCGCTTTGGCTAAAATATATCTTTATATTAAATCCCGCCCCCTATGGTAAGTAAATCACCTTGATTTAATTACTATATAATAAAATTATATGCATAAAACCCTTAAACATGTTTTAATATATGTTTAAAACAAAAATATTGAAAAAACCCAAAGTTTCATTTAAAATAAACTTCAAATAAAGTGTATCCCCTTTGCATATTTCTCCTTTCCAGACTCCCTTTACCCAAGGCTAAAGATACAACCTAACCCAATTCCCCGATACATATTCCATACCCCTATTATTAACCTTGGTTAAATCCATTTTAAAACCCCTCTCGATCGCTTTTTTCATTGGAAAAGGTTTGCTTGTACTTAAAACCTAACCAAATCACTTTACTCCATCAGATTGAATTTTAACACTCCGATCTCCAGTTCACTTTTGATTCGACGATCCATATTTAGAGCGATGACCTTTACCCTTCCCCATCGCGTTAGTTATCAACCGTCAGATATTTATTCAATTCAAAATCCAATGGCCCAAAATGAACCCGATAATGTCTTTTCCCCGCACCTTTTCGTTTGATCTGAACCCTTCGCTTTTGAAAGCCAAATCCGATGGCCAGTATCTCATATCGCGCCCAAAAAGTGTTCGATTGAAGTTTTATAAAATCCGCGCGATATGGGTTGTTTGGGAAACCACCTCGTGTCGACGTGTCATAAAATGATTGGATCACATTCAAAAAGAAAAATACCACTTACCGCTTCATAGGCGCGTGATAAACTGCTCAGCCCAATCCAAAACCACTTCTGCCATTAGATGAAATTAATGAAATTAATCCTTGATTCGACCTAAGGTTTAACACATTAAAACTTATGGTTTTCATTACTTTTCACCTATTCGCGCTTGTAAACTTGTGAAGAACCTTTGTTGAGCCTTTTTCATCATTTGCGAGCCTACGAGTGAACCAATGATTATTTGAAAGACCATTTTCCTCTGCAATTCAATCACAAAGAGCCACCATACCCTCTGATAAGTCAAATTTTATAGAATTGAAGACTTTCAAAGCACCTGCAACTTAATCGACCGCAATTATACCTGTAAAGGTATTTTTCGTCAATCTCGTCCATAATAAGCTTCAATTTTAGAGGAAAAACATCATTTTACTAGCCATTTCCTTTAATTTTCTGAATTATTTGCACAGAGAGTCCAAAAAAATCCAAAATATAGGGGAAACCTTGTCAAAATTTCCCCAAAATCTCTCGTTTCTATTTTAGCAAGTTTTTCCCATTCACTGATCATTTTTCACTACTAAAATCGATCAAAATCATCCTCTGAGCAGTAAAAATTCTTTTTTCCATCTAGAACCTTGCTCAGAATCCTATTTCACTAGAAAAATCCTTCAAAAGCCCCTTGTTTCCAAAAAAATATCTTAGCAAATAGATTAAGCTTGATCTGTTTAGTTAAAAAATGACAAAGAAACAAGTAACCCCGAAATGAGGAGGCCAAAAACCTTATAAGAAAGCCTCTGCTAAAATCCCTCTGCCCGAGTCTTCTAAACTTGTTAAACCCACCCGTGCACTCACTGCAGAGTCCACTAAAGTTGTTAGGCCTGTCCAACCTCCAGTTACTTCACAATAAAATAGTGCTCTTGTTGATCTTGATTACAGAATATTAGATCCTTCAGTTGAATTCAATTTACTTTATGTCTATAACTGGTGTTTTGGCAAATCTGTAGAGAAAAATGATAAAGATATACCAGTTTTGGATTCCAATCTGCCAAAGTACATTGTTCCTGTTACTCAGTCAGCCGTTGATTTTGTCAGATTGTGTCAGTCATATTATCTTCTAGACTATAGGTGCATTGTCAATAAAGATAGGAAGGTCATATTTTATATCAATGCAGAATCCATAAACTCTATGTTGCAACTAAACCATCAACCCAATGTTGCTTCATTTTCAATAGAGGATTTAACTCAGCTTTACCTAGACCTAGATTTTGCTTCCAAGTTCAAAATATTCCAGAATTTTTGCCCCACACAAGTTGATATCCCTAAGCTTAATCCCCCATTTGATACTTTTGACTTTCCAAGTGAAACAAGGAAGATTGTCTCCATGTTGTCATTTATACTAGGATATAACAGTGATGAGTTCATTGATGTTGCTATCTTAGGTTTTCTGTCTACTTTGAGTCTTGGCCAGCCTCCATCCATTGTATACAACTTTTCCAAGTTCATTGCAGGAAACATGCACTACCAATTGTCCAGATTACCAGAATAAGGAGTCCTTATATATACTTCATATCTACTTCATCTCTTTTTTTATTATCAAGCAGGCAAGTTTCCTATTGAATTTCAGAAGCTAGATCCAGAAGGGAATTTACTTTCAGTTGTATTTTGGTCATCAATTTTGAGGAAATGGAACAGGGAATACACCTATGCAGACTTAAATGACTTGTTTATAGTACCTGCCATGAATTTATTGAATAAGGGACAGACCCCTATAATTAATGAAGAAACAAAGAGGATCTTACAGCTATCTAAGAGCTGTAAAACACGGGATTGGTACTTGTACAAGAACTATCCAGAGATCAGAATATATGGTGCACTCTTGGCTCCATATAAATTGCCTAGATTTATGACTACAAGGATTTTTTCTCTAGAATATTTGAGGCAACTTTTGAATGCAGATGAAGTCAATTTCATGGCTTCCAGAAAAAAGACACAGTTTAAACTGAAAATTCAAGTTGGGCCATTCATTGTGAACAACAGAGGAGTAGAAAATGAGATTAATGTAAAGTTGAAAGAATATAAATTCCCATTACATCTTTTGCTAAATTATGATCCCTCGGAGTGTTCTAAGCTAAATCGAATTAAAATGCAAGTTCTCTGTTTTCTTGCATGATTCAAATACCCATATTGAAAAATATGGCAATAAGCATGAGTGGGAACTTTGTCAACTCCACTTACCAATTTTTCTATTTAAAGTATTAAGCATATACAAATCAATATATGTTACTGTTCTTTCTACTTAATTCACTAACCCTTTTGCAAATCTATAATTATATCCATAGATACCTAGCCATATCGATTACAATCAAACCATATCGATTTCAAATCAGGCACTATACTTCACTTACTCACGTTAACAACATAACGATATGACCATATAATTTTAATTATTAATCTTTCACATTTTTCCTCGTATATCAACAATACGTACATACGTTATGTTGAATTTGAAAATCATTGTATTAGTTGTCATGGCACGAAAGGCCATTATTCGATGTAATGTTATGGTCAATATATTTGGACTTGGGAATTCGTCTCAGAACGCACATCTATTGTTGTTCCTTTACCATACTTTACTTCTCATTCGGATCTAACGTTAGCTCGAATGATAGGAAGAGAAACAAAATTCCCGAATGTTTATTGTGTACCATTCCGGTTACACACCATATGTATGACATTAATGAATTTGGAGAATGCTCTACCTTGGGCACTCCACTACAACTTGGTTTAATTACGGACAAGACGTCAGTATGCCTTGAGATGACTTTGCTTATCTTGTTTATGTACTACGATAAATACGATTTGATTTAGGGTTTATGACAGGAATTTTCATCGTCGATCCTTGTGATACTTGTGGATGAATGACATGTGTAGCGTTGAGGTGTTTAGTGTTTTCCTCTTACGTTTCTATTAAACCTCTTTTAAATCATGGTTTCATCTTTCTCTGAGTCTTCTTCCTCCTCGACATCGTTGCGAGGCTTTTTCCAACCTAAGTTAAGCGTTTTTGATGCGGACGCAATGCATCTTCCATAACCAGGTCACTCTTTGTAGGTCTTCCTCACACTTTTTCATCATTATTTCTAAATTTTTAATTTGGTTTCGGTGTCAAAACTCCTGGGCGTCCTCACCCTATCTACCAAGTGTAGGCGAGGGTCGTTACGGACCGAAAGGCGAATGAAAATTTTGTATTAATACCACGCTAGGCCTTGGTAAATTTTCTATTTTCGTTCTCAAAGATTTATGTGGTTTTTAGTTATAGCTATCATTGCATAGTTCAATTTCCTTGTCCAATTCTTAACCGAGAAGGTGTTGCTTCGTTGTCGGCCACGAGCTTAACTTGGTTTTCATTTTGTCTCGGGTATCACGATTTCATTGGTTTGGTCTTCTCGGCGTCGCAAACCACCGCATGGTAAATGTCACCATTTTCACCATACGCAATACCTTGACGCTCATATTTCTTTATTGATTTTATGGATATGTCGGCGTTGATATTTCTTTTTGTTACTAATTTAATTTGTAATTAATTCGGTTGCATGTAATGTCGTTAGTTCATCATCTTGTCGTGAGCTTTGGTTTATAGCTCTATGTTGTATTTCCTTAATAATGCGGGGTTACGCTCTTCACTACGGGTTGGTAGACGTTTCTGCGCATCGGTTGACCTACGAACATATAATGTTACTTGGCAGCATCTTTGCTATAGCTATGAGGGCTAGCACAACGCGGCTATTCTAATTTTTTGTGTAATGAGGACTTAATTTAACTTTCTAATTCTTCATAATAGAGTTTAAACTCAACTCCATAGTCTTGAATTTTATTCATGACCCCATGTTAATAGGGTGCTTTAGCTCTATCTATTCTACGCACTATTTTATTCGGTACATTGGTGTTGGTGTAAATACATTGTTAACTCATGAGTTTGGATATACATTATCATAGCTTGATTTTATACATATAGATATATGTATGCCTACATCTTTGAGTCGGTTTTTATTTCGTGCATACGAAAACCCTAGGTTGATGTATTTGATTTTTGTAATTTCAATCATAATTACGGTTCAATATGACGCATAAAATGTAGTCGGTGAAATTATGTTGAAATTGTCAAGATTATCAGATAATAGAATAGGGTAGTTGTAATACAATTTTGGTTTCACTAAAAATCTCTCCCTCGGTACTTTTCGATTATGCACCTTCGGGTTTCGCAATAGTTATAAATTTATGTCAATTAATATGTACGAATTCTCCAAGTGACTATATAATTTCTGGTCCATGAGTAGATCATCAATACTCACCTATGAAAGCTTTAATTCTAGTTCTAGTATACCTTATAGGAGCTAGATTTATGTTTACATATTAGTTCGTAAAATGAAATATTATGTATAAGCATAGAATTCTTTCTTGGTTATGAACACACGCAACATCTTATTTCATGTCATTTATTATCATTTACTTTTGAAGAAATTAAATTTGCAGACTTTGGAAATATATATGTGTAAATGCATGTATTTGCTTAAAGCTATATAATCTACCTTAGGGCCTACTTATAGACCTTTGAAAAGGATTATTTACATGATTTTTACTCACGGAAGCAATACTATACTTACACGAGATTTAATTTTTTCTAAAACCAATGGGATAAGAAAGTCAATGACTAATTGCCGGTAATCGCTTCTAACCGGCATTTATTTAGGCTTTGCTAATGGATCTACTTGTTTTCCAAGTAACTTCTCAATTAAATACGGTTATTTTAAGGATTACATTCGGTATTTTACTACTAGTTACTTGTACATGGAATCTATTATAACGGAAGATAGCATTAGTATCATGATTTCAATTTATTCCATATACAATACAAAGTTCTTCCAGGTTGATTTATCATGCAAATACCCAAACCCCTTTACGGAAGTCGATATTAAAATTTCATTGGCATATATCTACCTCTATAAGAGAGTAGAACTTATCACCATCCATCGAGTATTAATACGGGAGACTAGTTTATTTTTTTTATTTTTTTTTGAAGAAGAAGATTAAAGTTACACTTCAATTATTCCAAGGAGGAAATTACACTCTCTCCGGATTTAAAACACATCATGGTTTAGAGATTAAATTTGAAAGCGGTGTCCCATGGATTTGTTCTTACTACTATACGAGTTAGGAGAACTAATTCTTCTATTCAACTTTGTTAAAAGTAAAGAAATTTATTATACCTCAATATAACTCAACATAAATACCAACACTTTTCCTCTGTCTAACAAAGATCATATTTGTTCTCGGCAAAACGGTGTGCATACCACATACAAGATTTGACCAACCTCCCAACCTTAGAGTTCTCCTGTCCTCAAGAGCTCACCCCCAAGGCGAGATCATCTCCTAGAACAAACCAACCTCTAATATGTTCGAATGACTTATTTAAGCTTTTGCTCCCCAAAGCACAATTTCTAGTGCCGCATCCCGGGAGATTACGGGATGATTTCTTCCTATTTGCCTAGGCTTCCCTTACTTAGGGACTTTTAAATACGCATACACTTTTCCCGACCTTTTACCTCTTCCCAACTACTCTCCATATCATGGGAAACTAGATTTTCCTCAAAATATAATTTAGAAATAAATTCTTTCAAGTATTTTTGAAATATTTTTGGGGAAATCTTATCTTTCCATACCTCATGGAGTTGGCAAGTGATCTCATAATTCTCATTTGGTAAATATGCATAGAATCATTTTATTTATTTTTTCATAATTACATACTTGATTGCATCCACAAAATATTTATCCATTGGGGTCCACTCCCCTTTGGATTTAAGTTCAAATGTCTAATTTGCAAGAACATAAAACTAGGAGTGTTACATATTCCCGCTCTAAAAACAAGCAAATTATTACCGGTGTTGATAACTAACTACTAGAGTTTATTTTCCAAGCAAAGATGGATATTTTTCCATCATCTCGACTTCTCTTTCCTAGGTAGCTTCTTGACGGTAAAGTGCTTCCACTTGCACCTTTACTCTTGCTACCGTTTGTTCCTCAATTCAATTTCTTCCCGCTCCAATATTTGAAGCGGCTGCGGAAGGAACTCATACAGTTTCCATTTGTATCACATTCCAATCAACAATGTGAGAAGAATCATGTACATATCTTTTTAATAATGAAACATGAAACACATCATGAACTTTAACATGGGGTGGTAGGGCCGGCTTATAATGCGGGTCCCACCCTTTCTAACACGCAAAAGGCCCACAATATCTAGGAGCCAATTTTGCCACAACTTCCGGCATAAAGTGTGCTCTTTCTGGGTTTAATACGCAAATACACATGCTCCCCCACTTTGAATTCTCGATGTACCCTCTTCTTATCGACATAGTTTTTCTATCGATCTTGTTGTCTTGATGTTTCTTTGGATTTGTTTAACATTTCTTTCCATCTCTTGTAAAGCATCTGGTCCCAACATTAGCTTATCCTCAAGTTGGCTCCAACTCAGCAGAGTACGACATTTCCTCCCATAGAGTGCTTCAAATAGCCTCATTTTGATGGAGGATTGATAGTTGTTATTATAGGAAAATTCAACTAAATGCAAGTAGTCTTCCCATTTTGATGGCCTATCCATCACATACATTCTCAACATATCCTCCAAAATCTAATTTGTTCTCTCTATCTAACCATTTTTCTAAGAGGTGATAGGCGGTTCTAAAAATTCGGCTTGGTGCCCATGCCCCCAAATAAACCTTTCCAAAAGGCTGGCATGAACTAGCGTCTCTTTGTTTGAAACAATCATCTTTGGAACCCCATGTAATCTTACTATCTCCTTTAGGAACACATACGCTGCTTGGCTGTTCCAAAAGTAGGTTTTACGGAGTATAAAGTGTGCGAGATTTTGTTAAAGTGTCTACGGCTACTACCATAAACTGAGTCATGATGGTACTTGGTTCACGGGTAACCACAGTATGAAATCAATAGAAACGAGTGTCCCCTTTCCGTGCACCCAATCGGCAAAGGGTTTAGAAGACTGACAGGATGTTGATGTTCAACTTTAACAAGTTGACACTCCATGCACATAGCTAAATATTACGCTACGTCTCTTTTCATTCCTGGCCAAAAAAACTTCTTTTTTCAAGGCATTGTTAGCATTTCGATATCACGGATGCCACATATGAGTTTGTTTGTGGTATTCATCTAGGATTTATTTTTTCAAGGTTTCCACATTGGGAATATACAATCTATTTTTGTAGCAGTTGACCCTTTTTGGTTTTGTGTTTATTAAGCCATCTCCTACTTTAGTGTTTTTTATTTGTAGACTCTCATAATTTGGATCTGGTTTGTTACCTTTTTCACCCCGGTTCTTCTAAATCAAAACCTTGCTTCCAATGTTGTTTATGTTTTGGAAAGCATTCCTGTTTGTCAAACCGGAAGTAACTCCTCAAAATCGGAATGTCGTATTTGAAGAATGCACATGGATTTATACATGGAGATGAGGCTATTGGGATTCACCTCCCAATGACTCTTGGCCTTCCTTATTTCCTAATATTAATTAATATACAATATTAAATATGCACACCCATCCATAGGATTAGGTGTCAACATTCCCCCCTTTAATCCGAAGGGATGTTGGTAAGTCCAAGCATCGATATGAACTTTTCAAACTTTTTTCTTCAGTGCTTTGGTGAAGATGTCGAAGTTTGCTCATTTGTGGAACAATGATGTAGATGGATGGTTTTGGCACCGAACATGATGTCGAATTAGATGGTACTTTGTATTGATGTGCTTTGTTCGATCATGGAACTTTGGGTTCTTGGCCAACTTTATTGCATAAGTGTTGTAGATCATGAGTGAGTGGAATACATTTGTTTCATATGAAAATCTTCCCGGGATTTTCCGGAGCCACACAATTTCCTTTGTTGCTTCATTTCTTTGCCACATATTCGTGCCTCGATCGTGGAATGCTGGAGGCGGGCGTTTGCGTGATCTCAGGTAGGACAACTCCTAATCCAAGACTCATGGTGTAGCTTTGTAGTAGACACCCACATTTCTTTGTCGCCATCGAAATCTGAATCAAAGTATCCGATCGAAGCTAAAGTCGCCTACTGTGTATATTTGAGTCCAAAGTCTTGAGCCCCTTCAAGTACCTTAGCACTCTTTTTGCGACGGACAATGTCCTTCACAAGGTTTTTGCATGAACCTTGAGAGGATTCCAACGGCAAATGAAATGTCGAGTCTGGTGGTCGGATAGATAAGACTTCCTACAAGGCATGCATGCTTAGTTGCATCCTCAAATTCCTTCCCTTGATAGATGTGAGCTTCGAGTTTTTTTTTCCATTAGAGTGCTTAAGGGATTATAGTCATCCATGCCAAATTTGTTCAAGAGATCTCCAATGTACTTCTTGAGAAATAAATATGAATTTAGGATGTTGAATTACTTCAATACCCAAATAGTAATGAACATGACCCAAATCGAGTCATTTCAAAACCTTTCTTCAACTCTTTCTTCATGGATGCAATATAGCTCTCATTGTTTCCTGTTATCAAAAGATCATCTACATATACCACAAGATATACAAGCATTTCTCCAACTTTCTTAACAAACAAAGTTGTATCATCGAATCAAAATGTTTGAAATCAAGTTTCGAATGCTCGGTCAATTTCTCATACCAGGCTCGTGGTGCTTGCTTGAGGCCATACAAGGATTTTACAAGTTTGCAAACTTTGTGTTATTGACCCTTTATCACAAATCCTTTTGGATGGGAAATATAAACTTTCTCCTTTAGATATCCATTCAAGAGAAATTTTGTTTTTACATCAATCTGATGGAATTTCCATCCATTCGAGCTGCTAGACAAAGAGAGTTCGGTTAGTGGTCCATTTCTTGTGGGAGCAAAAGTTTCTTCATAATCAACTCCTTCTTTACGTATTCAATCCTTTTGCCACAAACGTAGTGTGATTGTCAAGTGAGTCGTACGCTTTGTACTTGTTTTTGTAGACCCACTTACGGCCAATTGGTTTCGTTCCCAAAGGTGGATCAACCCGACTTCCAAGTGCCATTCTTTATCAAGGCATCACTCCTCATACCATGTATGCTTTCATTCATAATGAGAAGCGTCTTCTTTGAAGGAATTTGGTTCATGATCTATAGACAAACTCAATTCACGAGTTATAAGAAATATCCATATCAACGGGGGAATCAAAATTATCTACATCACCTTCGATTTGTTGAGTGGAAATTCTTGTTCATTTTTTTCCAACCTCATCGGGATGAACATTCTCCGGTGTCTTTGTCATCCATTTTGGGAGGACCTTTACGAGATGACCCGAAATTTGTTCACTTGAGCGAGTTGGGATTGATTCAAGATTCAATCTCCCAATTCTGTCAATCACATCATCCAATGTGTCATCGTGGATTTGTTTCTTCATGTGGGGAAAGTGGCAGGGACATGATTCCATAGTTTGATTCAATATCGGAATCCCCCCTTCAAGATGTGGAATCACATTATCAAATTCTTGGAAAGACTTTTCATGTGTGAATCTATCAAGCGATGAGAGTTGTTGCACAACAACCTTGTCACTCCTGGAAGATTCAAAATATGACATCTCTTGCTATCACAAACTTCTTATTTTCTTCATCATAGAGACGATATCCTTTTGAGGTGTTAGGTACCCCGAAGATACATTTTTAAAGCTTCTAGCAGCAAGTTTGTTCTTTACCCTTGGGTATCAAGGCATAACAGTGCACCCAAAGACCACTGAAATGCTTTTCTCGAAGAATGTGGCCATGCCACATTTCAAAGGAATTTTGTTTCTGAGTGAACTTGAAGGACACTATTCTTTATGTAAGCAATGAAATAAAAGCTGCATCGACCCAAAACATCAATTTTACATTCTTGAAAAATAACATGGAGACCATATTTAAAATAGTTACGTTCATTCTTTCGGCTACACCATTACGTTGTGGATTATATGGCACGGTTGTTTGATGTTTGATTCCATGTTGACGAAGATAATTTTCAAATTCGTTTGAAGTGTATTCTTTTCCATTATCGGTACGTAGAGAGCCAATATGTGTTTGTGCATCATTTCCAATCCATGCATGAAAATTCTTGAAAGTTTGAAAAGCATCGGACTTATTCTTGAGTAAGTAAATCCAACGTGCAGTTGTAGTCATCGATAAATGTCATCATGTATTTGTTTCCATTTGCGGAAGAAATAGGCATAGAGCCACATAAATCTGAATGAACAAGTTCAAGTTTCCTATGTGCTCTTGAGTGTGAATCATGAAATGGCTATTTACTATTCTTTCCTAGAATACAAGCATCACATTCCTTAGGTTTTCTAGGAATTGTAGGAAGTCCATCAACACCATTTTCTTCAACAAACGAAGGCTTTCATAGTTTAAGTGTCCAAATCTAGCATGCCATAAAGGCACCCAGTGGAAATGTACCTTCATCATGATGTGAGCTGAATGCAAAGTTTTGAGCATGAGCGAGATGAACCTTTCGGCTTCAAGAGTCTCCCTTCTTCTATTCCCTCCATGACAAGTGAGTGATCTGATGCTTTTCGACCTCTGCCTTGTCATCGAACAAATGAATTGAGTGTCCTTCTTTATAGAATTTCGACCGAGGACGACAAGTTTCTCTTCAACTGCGGGAGGTATAGAACCTCATGTAGGATATGATACGGGAAGACCGAGGCTGAGTTTAAACTTTATTTGTGCCAAGCACTGATGGCTTCGGTTTAGTTTATACGCAAAATATCTGCTCCACCAACTTCCTTCAGTGAATTTTTCAAAAAAATATTTTCTAAATGTCATGTGACATGTTGCTCCTAAATCTAGCAACCAATCATCTCTCCATGAAGTAAATGAAACATAAAATAGGTTTTCGATTCTCCATTGTTACAATGTGCTAGAACATAGTGAGCGGATTCGAGGTGCTTTACCTTTGTCTTTGTCATTATTTTTACCTTTTTTCTTGATTTATTTGCTGCTCAATTTTCTCCATGGTGTTCTGCATTTGGATGCATCATGTCCATCTCTGTGCAACGTGTGCAATGAAGATTGAATTTGTCGGCTTATCTGCCCCCCTTTCTGTGTATTTCTTCTTCCTCTTCCTCTTCTTCCACCTCTTCTGAATGAATGCGGAGCATGACTCTTTTCTCTATGTGCCAAGTATGTAGCCTCTTCGGAAGATGAAGGGACTATCATCTTCCCAAAATCTTTTCTCTTTACGCAAACTTTTTCTCAAGTGTATCAAAGGTGATATCTTGAAAGTTTCACTAACTTGCAAAGACTCAAGATAATGTGAGTAAGTCGGATATAATGCCTTAACATATGCTATGAGAGGTATGTCCATTTTTAAACCGGTGTTTTCAATGTCATGCATTATAGATATTACTTCTTAAGCTAAAGCAAGGGGGATCATCATTCTTCATTTCAAGAGTAGAACATCTTAATCATCAATTGAACATTTTCTAATTACGAATGTGAGTCATAGAGTTCTTTTAGCTTCTTCAAGGCATCATAGGCATTTGAGAATGATGAAATATGGTGACTCACCTCTTCACTTACGGACGGCGCAATCAAGGCATAGGCTTTGCAGTTCTTATTTTCCCAAATGGAAAGCTCTTTGTACGAAGTGGGCTTCTTGGTGGGTTTTCTTCTTGTCCTTCACGGATTCCTTTCGAGCTCATTAAAAATGAGTGTGTGTTTAATCTTCCAAGACCATTCAAGATATTTCTCTTTGCGGAGAGAACCACCCCAACAATTGAGATGAGAGAATGCATTAGATTGCTTTGGAAAAAAAATCTTACGAAGGAAAAAGAGATACTTGCTATAAAACTTTCAATTCTTGAAATGCGCTCGATTAAAGGGGACAAAAAATCTTCTTGGAGAAAATACTGCGAGTTTAAAAAAACTCTTTCTAAAGACTGAATTTAAAAAACACAAGCTCTTTGCTAAAAAAATATTTGAATTAAAAAAAAAATATATGTATTTTTTTTGTTTGGGGAAAAAATTGTATGGGAGGTCGATATGGAATGGCGGTATTATGAATGGTGGAGGGCGGTATAAAAGTTGTAAGGTGGGGAATGTGGCGGAGTTAAAATAGTGGTATTTTATAATGAATGGAGAGGCGGAAATAAGAGAAGTGGACTTGTATATATAAATAATACGGACTTGTATATATAAAGTGGAGCGGTATGGTATATATGAAAGCGGTATATTATATCACGGCGGTCGACGGGTGGTATATATGGCAGCATGGTATATTATATGAAGGGGCGTGGTATATATATGACAACGTGGTATATTATATGAAGGGCGTGCTTTATTATATGAAGGTTGACCGAGCGGTATTAAAATTGAAAGGGCGGTGTACCATATTAAAGCGCGGGGAAATATGGAATGAACGGCGGAGATGGATAAACTACATTGCATATGCCGATATCTTTGCTATATAAAACTATTACAAATCCCGATGACCGCATTGACAATGACGATGTAATATATATATATATCGCTGTATTATATGTGCTGTATTGGATGACTGTAGAACGTATTAATGGACAGCGGCATATTCGAGCGGTATTGAAATTGGAAAGTGGTATATATGACTGCGCATTAAAACGCTGGAGGTATATGCAGAAGCGTTGGACGGCGTGAAGCTTTGCAGAAGATAGGAGGGCGCTGGAGATATATGCAGAAGCGTTGGACGTGTAGATAGGTCGAGCGTTGAGCGTATTTGTTATGCAGCAGCGTTCAACTGGTGTGAGTTTCTATGCAGTGGACTGTAGGAGTCGAGGGGCTTAGAACAGTGAGGGAGAGGGCGCAGAGTAGTGAGGGAGAGGGAGGTGAGTCGATGGAGAATGGAGGATGATGGAGAATGGAGAATGGAGGAGGCCCAAAAGGCCGTTACAATTTTTTTTTTGAAATGGAATCTTGCGGAATGAGGCACGGGTTGCGGGGGAATGACGAGCTTGTAGTCTTCGGGAGGCTGCCGGGGCTGGAGCTACAAATTCGAGGCTATATAGAGAAAAAAAATGCGGAATAACGATCTAGCAATTAAGAGCGATGAAAACTATTAATAAAAAATTGACGAGAGAAAGGAGGGAGTTACACCACGAGCGAAATGCCAATAGTGGAGGCGGCTCTGATACCATGTCAAACGGGGAGGTAACTCCTCAAAATCGGGAATGTGTATTAGGCTTGAATAATGCACATGGATTTATACATGGAGGTGAGGCTATTGGGATTCATCTCCTAATGACTCTTGGCCTTCCTTATTTCCTAATATTAATTAATATCTGATATTAAATATGCACACCCATCCATAGGATTAGGTGCCGGCTCTGTAGTGCATCGGCAATTTTATTGTCTTTCCCTGCGATATGTTTTATGTCCATATCAAAATCATTTAGAAAAGTCGACCATCTATTTGTAGAGCATTTAAATCGGCCTGGGAAAAGAAATACTTAAGACTAATATGATTAGTCATCAATGTAAATTTCTTTCCAAGAAGATTGTGTCGCCACATCTTCAAGGCATGATTATGGTAACCAACTCTAAATCATATGCGCTATAGTGCTATCCATGGGTCTTAAGTTTCCTAGATTCATATGCAATAACGGAAATTTTCTTGCAAGCGAGTACTCCTCCCATTCCTTCTCTACGGGCATCGGTACACACCACGGATTCATTATCAGGTACGCAATCTTCGGTATAGGGGCTATAGTGAGTTTTAATTTTAATTGTTCAAAACTATTTTGGCATTTTTCAGTCCACTCAAGTTTGACACCTTTTCTTTGTAGTGAAGTTATGGGATATGCTATTGCGAGAAAATATTTCCTGAATCTACGATAATAACTGCCGATCCACATAAATGATCTCACCCAGATGAAAATCGATTGCTTGGCCATTCTCTAATAGCCTTTATCTTTTCGGTGTCAAAAGCTAGCCAACCCTTATTCAAAAATAATATTTCCCAAGTATTGGATCTTGTCCTTATAGAATTCACATTTCTTGAACTTGGCATACAAGTTTGGTTTTCTTTCGAGTTTGCAGCAAGTTATCCTCGTGCTCTTTATTCTCCTCCTCACTTTTTGAGTAAACTGAAATATCGTCTATGAACACTAATACGAATTTATCCAAGTACTTGTTTAAAACGTTGTTCATTAAGCATAAAGGTGGCGAGGGCATTTGTCGAACCAAAATGTGGGACTACAAATTCGTAGTGACCATACCTAGTTCGAAAAGTTGTTTTGGTAATGTCTTCCTCCTTAATTCGGAGCTGGTGATAACCGATCCTTAGATCAACCTTAGAAAATACTGAATCCCCTCTTACTTCATCAAAAAGATCATCCAATTCGAGGTAAAGGGTATACGTTTTAATTGTCGACTTATTCGGTGACGATAATCAATGTGCATTCTAAAGTTTCCATCCTTATTTTTCACAAACAACACTAGTGGTCCCCCGAGGAGACACACTTGGTTTTATATAACCCTTATCCGAGAGATTCTTGCATTTGCATTATTAGCTCCATGAGTTCGGGGGGAATCATTCGATAAGGGCGCGGAAAATAGGTGTTTCTCTAGGCACCAAATCGATTGAAAATTCAATCTTGTCTTTTGGGGGGAAGATTAGGAATCTCATCTGGAAAAAATTCCTTAAACTCTCTCACTATTGGCGAGTATCCATCGAGTTTGCTTCGGAGTTCTTTGTTCTAGTTCTTCAACATGTATTGCATATACTTGGTATCCTTTCCTAGCTATTCGTTTTAGTTGCAGTCTTGATATTTGTGTTATAGAGATAGGTTTTTGTTTTCCCTGGAGAATAAAGGTTTCCCCTCTTCATACATATAATGCAGGTCTTATCCCAACGGTTCATCATGGCCTTTCTCTTTTCCTGGCAGTCAAAACCTATATATCGACAAGTCATATCAACCTATTGGTAGAATGTTTAAATTCACTTCTGTGCGAAAATCATTTAACTTGATTTTTGTTTGAGGTAACTTATGAGTTACTTTCCTCTTGGTGCCGGTCTTCTTGGACCAACCAAGGCTAACTAAAATTTTCATTTTTAAGATTGCATTTTTCTACCACTTGTGAAATAATGTAACTCAGAAAGCACCTAGATACGATTAAAATAGTAACGAGATTGGTCGGTGATGTTACCTTCCATCTCCACCATGGTAGCTTGGTGTTACGCATCGATTCTCAAGAGAATTTTGCACTAATAGTGGGTATATTTCTTTCTATATCATTTCTTGTGGTAGCTTCTCGATCCCTCTGTATCATCGAGATGTTTGGTGGGGATATCACCTCATGAGATGAGGTTCTCCACAACCCCGGCATTTCAAGGCTCTCTCATTTTAAGCGTATTGCCTTCCTTCCTATTTTCTCCATCTAGTTTTTGAACTAACCAGTTGAGCGGTTCGGCTTTCTTTTGGTTTATTAAACTTTTTCCGATGATCCCTACCAAAATTCTTCAAGTAAGATGGTTTTTGTTTCTTTCCTTTGAGTTCACCTTTGTTTATCCAACCTTTTCCATGCTCACCCTTTCCTTTCGGCTAGCATTTAGCATAACTAGCTTTCCTCACTACCTCGTCCATAGTTTTTGGGTTATCAAACTCGATCTTCTCTTTCTACCCAGGTAGGAAAATAGTTCAAAAACCTTTGCACCTTTGCCTTCTCTTCTCGAATGTAAGGGACATATCTCAACGGATTGGTGAACTTGGTGAAAAAATCATCAATAGTGGCTTGTCCCAATCTAAGTTCATGGAATTCCTTTGCTTTATCATCATGACATTCGTTCAAATAGAGGTTTTTAAACTTGACTTGGAAATCTTCCCAAGTCACTTCTTTTTCATCGATGGCATGGATCATTTTCATCTCCTGGAGCCATAAGGTAGCCTTACCTTGTGCTTGGTAGACAACTAATCTAGCCTTGATTTATTTCATATTCATAGACCTAGAAATACTTAATCATGTTCAACAACTAAGCTTCAACATCTTCCTCCTTCTCCCCATCATATGAGGAAGAGTTTTATCTTCAATTCCCCCTGTAATTCCTTTTTCTTCTTATCTTGATGCCTAGTAGCATCATCGTCCTTAGAATCATCGAGATAACTTGCCCTTCTTCCTCTTTACCGGAACCTTCACCTTCTTGGGTTGTTCCACGAAGTTAAATCTACGATGAGCTTTCTGCTCCTCAACGGCTAATGACGATCTTGTCATTACGGCTTCTTAAGCTCGGCCATCTCTCATTGCAAAGTTTGTGCGACATAGCCATCACGGAGCGTTGGGATACGAGTGTATTATCTTCATCACATAGATCAACATAAATTTCGTCACTTCCCGGCCATTTGACTTTTTATTTTTCAGCACCACTTGTACACTAAACAACACACATATCATTGATAAAAAAAAACTTTCAAGAAGAATTAGTTTATACGGTGAGCACACAACAATAGTGAGCACAATAGCAACGGCCAGTTTTATGTAACACGGGCTCGTGCCATTTTTCACACCTCCACTTACCAAATTTTTTTCTATTTAAAGTATTAAACGAGATACAAATCAATATATGTTACCACTTTGTTCTTTCTACTCAAAGTTCCACTAACCCTTTTTGCAAATCTATAATTATATCCATAGATACCTAGCCATATCGATTACCAATCAAACCATATCAATTTCAAATCAGCCACTATACTTCACTTACTCACATTAACAACATAACGATATGACCATGTAATTTTAATTATTAATCTCTCACATTTTCCCTCTGTATATCAACCTATGTACATACTTTATGTTGAATTTGAAGATCATTCTATTGGTTGTCATGATGCTGAAGGCCATTTCTTTGTACGTATAATGTTATGGTTAATATATTTAGACTTGGGAATTAAATCTCAAAAATGCACGTCTACGCTCGTTTCCTTTACCATACTTTACTTCTCCTTAGGATCTAGCGTTATCTCAATGATACGAAGAGCAACGAAATTCACCGAATGTTTATTGGGTACCATTACGGTTAAACACCATACGTATGACATTAATGGACGGAGAATGCTGCGCCTCGAGCTTCCCACTACGGCTTGGTTTAATTCTGGACAAGACATGCGTATGCCTTGAGACGACTTTTGTTATATGTTTATGTACTTTCCGTCATACGATCGAATTTAGGCTTTTCGACCCTGGGATTTTCGTCGTCGATCCTTGTAATACTCGCTCGATGGATGACAAGTGTAGCGTTGACGTGTTTAGGGTTTTTTCCTCTTACGTTTAATATTAAACCTCCTGTAAATCACGGTTTCATCTTACCTCTTCGGAGTCTTCTTCCTCCTCGACATCGTTGCGGGAGGCTTGTTCGACGAGTTAAGCGTTTTTCGATACGGAATGGCAATGCCTCTTCCATAACTAGGTAACTTTGTGGGTCTTCCTCACACTTTTTCATTTTATTTCTAAATTTTGAATTTGGTTTTGACATCAAGACTCACGAGCATCCTCACCCTATCTCACGGGTGTAGACGTGGGTCATTCGGGCCAAGAAGGCATAGAAAATTTTGTTTTAATACCACTACCATGCGTTTGTAAATTCTCTCTATTTTGTTCTCAAAGATTTATGTGGTTTTCAGTTATAGCTATCGTTGCATAGTTCGATTTCCTCCTATAATTATTAACCATAATGTGTTTCTTCGTTGTCGGCCACGGGGGCTTAACTTAGTTTTTCATTTTGTCTCGGGGTATCATGATTTCGTTGGTTTGGTCTTCTCGGTGTCACAAACCGTGCATGGTAAATGTCACCATTTCACCATACGAATATAATACCTTATTATTTGAGATTTCTTTATTGATTTTACGGATACGTATTTAGTGTTGAGATTTCTGTAACTAATTTAATTTGTAATTAATTCGGTTGCGAGTAATGTAGTTCATTCATCATCTTGTCGCAAGCTTTAGTTTACATCTCTACGTTGTATTTCCTTACTAATGCGGGGTTACGCTATTCGCTACGGGTTGGTATACGTTGATGCATCGGTTGACTCTAAACATATAGTGTTACTTGACACTTTCTACTATAGTTATGAGGGCTAGCTTGCACGTTTATTCTAATTTTTTATGTAATGAGGACTTAATTTAACTTTCTCATTCTTTATAATAGAGTTTCAACTCAAACTGCATAGTCTTGAATTTTATTAATGACCCCATGCCGATCGGTGTAACTCATCTATTCTCTACGATTTTATTTGGTACATTGGTGTTGGTGTAAATACATTTTTTTAACTCTGGAAATTTGGATATACATTATCATAACATTTTATACATACGGATATGTATGCCTCCATCAAATTGGTTTTTATTTCCTGTGCACAACCCTAGGTTTCGATGTACTTGGTTTACATTAATTTCAATGTGATGCCGTTGATGTAGCGCATAAATGTAGTCGGTGAAATTATGTTGAAATTGTCGAAGTTATTACGATAATAGAATAGGGTAGTTTGTGTCTGATTTTGGATTTCATTGAAAATCTCTCTCTACGATTACTTTTCAATTATGCACCTTTAGGTTTCGCAATAGTTATAAAAATTACATTTTATGTCAAGTAATATATCTGATTACTGACTATATAATTTCTGGTCCATGAGTAGATCATCGGTACTTACTGTAAACTTTACTTCTGGTTCAGTTATACCTTATAAGAGCTAGCTTTCTATTTACATATCATTTCGTAAAATGAGGAAATATTATGTATAAGCATAGAATGGTTTCTTGGTTATAGTGCTATCCCGGCATCTTATTTTTCCTGTCATTTATTATCATTACTTTTTAAAAATTAAATTTATTTTAGGAAATATATATGTGTAAATGCATGTATTTGTTTAAAGCTATATAATCTTCCTTTAGGCCTACTTATAGACATTGAAAATGGTTATTTATATGATTTATACTACAGGAAGCAATACTATACTTACACAACTTTAATTTTTCTAAAAGTAATGGGATAAAGAAAGTCAATGACTCTAGCGCCGGTAATGGCTTCTAACGGCATTTCTTTGAGCACCTTAATGGATCTTTTTTTTTTTCCAAGTAACCCTTGAATTGTCTATAATTTATTATAAGTTACGTTTGGTATTTCTCTTGGTTCTATACATGGAATCTATTATAACGAGAAGATAGCGTTAGTATCATGATTTCGGTTTATTCCATATACAATACAAAAGTTCTTCCGGGTTCGGTTTATCATGCAAATACCCAAACCCCTTTTACGGGTACGATATTAAAATTTCATTGGCATATATCTACCTCTATAGGTAAGTATCACCATCCATCGGTATTAATACGGAGACTAGTTTATTTATTTATTTCTTTTTTTTTCTGAAATGATTAAAGTTACACTTCAATTATTCCGGGAGGCAATTACACTCTCATCGATTTAACCCTTGGTTTTAGTGCAGTGAAAGGTGTCCATGGATTTTTTTCTTAATACTATACGAGTTAGGAGAACTAATTATTCTGTTCAACTTCTTGTTAAAAGTAAGAAATTTATTATACCTCAATATAACTCAACATAATTACCATAACACTTTTCACCCTCTTGTCTAACAAAGATGATATTTAATTTTCTCAACAAAATAGTGTGCATACCACATACACCCAATTTGACCAATCTCCCAACCTTAAAGTTCTCATGTCCTCGGGGAACTCACCCCAAGTGAGATCATCTCCTAGAACATACCAACCTCTAATGCGATTTAGGAATAGCTTATTTAGCTTTTGCTCCCCAAAGCCTATTTCTAATTATTCGTCAATTACGGGATTCTTTTCTTCCTATTTTCCTAGGCTTCCCTTATTTAGGGATTTTTAAAGTGCTTTCTTCTTTTCCCGGCTTTTACCTCTTCCCATCTACTCTCCACATCATTGGGGAAACTATATTTTCCTCAAAAATATAATTTAGAAATAAATTCTTTCAAGTATTTTTGAAAGATTTTTGGGAAAATCTTAGCCTCTTTCCATACGTCATGGAGTTGGCAAGTGATCTCATAATTATTATTTGGTTAATATTCACAAAATCATTTTATTTATTTTTTCATAATTACATACTTAATTACATCCACAAAATATTTATCCATTGGGGTCCACTCCCCTTTGGATTTAAGTTCAAATGTCTAATTTGCAAGAACATAAAACTAGGGGTGTTACGAGCCAAATAATTTATTTGATAATGACTCACGGAATATAGAGGAAAACGATGGAAAATATAAACACGTAAATTAAGCACGGGTTGTTACGATCCAACGAAGAAAATTTAGAAATTATTCATAAAATAAGCATAGAAGAAGATATTTTCGTAGCTGAAACTATTCTTGATAAGAGATTTAGAATTCCCTACGGTAAGAAACTAAATTATTTGATGAAGAAGGGAAAAAGAAATTAATATTGGTGACAACAAAGGCCATCAAACTAATGATGAGGCACTTTAATTGTAAGTGAAACACTTAAGGAGCTTGAGGATGTCTAACTTAAAACACAACGGAAAGACATCGTCATGGTTGATAAACAAAAAAATGTTGATATCTTCTTCAAGGAACGACAATACAAAGTCGGATATTCAAATCGAGTTCGGGAAAATCGAGAAAAGAAAATGAAGAAATCAAAAGTGAAGTATATTCCAAGTTTCTCAAAGAAAATCCACGGGAATAAAGATAGACTCCTCTCGGCTTTTGATTCTTCTTGAATAAATTGATTATGTCATTTACGAAGCCCACAATGAGTGATCCAAAAACAGTGCAGTTATTCAAAGGCAAGGACCTAGAAGTTGATGCGGATCTTGTCCATGAATTGGACCAAATTGAATTTCACAAAAACAACACGAAATGTTGTATTCTAAAATAGTCAACAAGACTATGAATTCCATTAGGCTTAAAAAACAACGTAAACCCAGAATCAAATGAAATTGGATAAAGCCTCATTGTATGCCAATAGCTTAACAATCAAAGCATTGGAAGATATAGTAATTGAAGCGAGGAGATAACCCAACAAACATTGAAGGATAAGGCCATAATCAAACGAGAAAAATGAAGACATAAGCGCTCTCCAAAGGCAAGCGAAATTTCCATCAAAGTGAAAATCCACGGGCAAAATAAATCGTTCAACAAAGAAAGAGAATGAGAATTGAAACAACTAGTTCTAAAAATAACGGCCCAAAAAGGACATGGAAAGCGAATAGAAGCTTTCATGTACGAAAATGAAAATTTGAAGAAAGGTCGGCAAGCTTCCATTCCTGCAATTATCCCGATTGTAAGCACGGCCATCCACTCAACATTGGCGAGCATTTAGCCTTGCGAGAGTGTTGAAGCTATGATGTACGATACTTCTAAAGATATCTACTGCCACTTCTTCATCGACATCACTGGAGAATAAACACGGTAGGGGAAACAAGCGCAATAATCAAGGCTATGGAAGACATGTCCTTAAAATATCAAGAAATACTCGAGTTTAAAGGAACCATCAAAGATGTGGAAACATCCAAAAGAGATGCCTTAATCACTTCAAAGGACACGAAGCGAGGCAACGACGGATTACGGGAGCAAGTGAAAATTCTTCGGCGGTAGGTAAATCTTCTTGAACGGGTTGCCTGGATAAAAAATCATTTGTGGAAAAGAATCACTGAAGGGAATTCACTCACAATGGCCTTATATTCAAATAATATATGAGAAAAAAAGATGCGCTACAAGTTGCCTTCGCAGAAATTGATAAAAAAAAGAAGGAAATTGGAAACAAACCACCACAAGCGAGTTCATCTCATATTATTTTTGAATAGTAAAAATAGGGAAGAACTAGAAGAAATCAAAATTCTTGACGGGACGGAAGGATATCCTTGAAATCGAAGTTCCTAACAAAGAGAGAAATATTATGAAAAATATGGAAGAAAAGTGTGACAATATGAACATATCAATCGGTAAATTCAAGACCAAGTATGACTTCTTGCTAGAAGCAAGACTTCTAGATATTCATGCATTAAATGAAAAATTAATGCCATAGAAGGTCTATGATCAAAAAATTAGAGCCCATGCTAAGGAGAGCGAGGAGCTAAAAAGCCTTTGCCACAAGGATCGCTAGTTGCGAAGTAATACTTCAATATTTTGAGAATTTGTTCTTTTTGGAGAATGAGATTAAGCATATGTTCATAGTAAAGCCAAAATGTAACACCATTTTTTGGTCATCTAACCTCTTTTATCATTAGATGGACCTAAATGCATTATGTAAGACCAATTTTACCCTAAGTAAAATTGCTTTCGATATGTAAAATAACCAATAAAACACATTTATTAGGTTGTTTATGGTCTAAGCAGGGAAACCCCAAAAGGAAAAATTAAACAAACCTATATTTGTTTGATTTTCCTCAAGAAATAATTAATTAAACAATAACGTAATGATTATTCCTAGTCATGGTTAACCCAAAACAAAGAAATTAATTAGACAAATCTTTATTTATCTTATTATTTTCACAAGATAATTATTTAAATGTATTTAAATAATATTCCTTGTTAAATATGACTAAATCACCCATAAATAATTAAATAAATCACTATTTATTTGATTATCCTTCAACCACTTTCTTAAAATGATAAATAAATCATTTATTTATTTATTATTCACAAATAAAGGGATTTGACCCAAGTCAAATACTTTTTCCCCTCAAAAAATATAATAAAATATTCCATAAAAGGTGGATCTAGATTTGGTTAATGTTATTTTAATCATTCACCAAGATCTAGAATGACCCAATATTTTGTTATAAATAGGAGGAGTTTTCCTACCACTCTTCACCTTTTTTTCCTATTAGATCACTCACCGGATCTATACTCTTGGTACGTTTTGAGCGATTATAATTGTCATATTTTCCATTATTTGCTTGTGTGAGCTCCCTTTGGAGTTCTATCTTTGTACGGGTTTTCTACACCAACAAAGAGAGAGAAATGCTAGATATGAAGTGCGAGGACTTCCGAGGGCCCATCCCATTGGGGAAATTGGGACTTATACAATTTTCCTAGGTACTTGTAATACAAAAAATTATTTCAAAAAATATTGTTATTGTCTTTTCTATTGGATGTATGGAGCAAAACCTTATTTTCTTGCTTAATGTCTCTTTATGCATAGATCGGTTTTTGCGGCACTTGTCTTGATCAACTAGCGCGGATATGAAGATATTGGTAGCCATATTTGACGTTAGGGCTATAAGTTATGCATAGCTAAAGTGAGTATTTTCGTACACTTCGACAAAATATTCATACTAACAATTGGCGACTCCACACGGGTTTTCAATTACGTAGCTATCGTTTTTCATATTTTACGCATATCCAACTACTTAAGGCCGTCGGGTTTTCTTTTCGGCTTTTTCTTTTTCCTATTTTAATGTTTTTTCCCACATAAAACCCTAAAACATTAAAATTTCTAAATTCCATGTGTTTACGGCCCTATTGCGCGAGGTGACATACATCGGCCGCAAGCCGAGACGACAGCCTTTTCGGAAATACGCAGCGGGACACCGGAGCTTTAGGTCACACTTTTCAGCCCGTGCTCTTGTGACCTACACGGAAGCTTCGAGTCGGGAGCACTGCGACTTGCCGGTTCTGCTCTTTTTACGCAATTTTAAGGTTTTAAGAAGCACGTAGAGTTTTCTAGCCTCTATCTTAGCACGATTAGACATGTTTCGATTCGTTTTCTCATCTAAGTGGGAACCTAGCCCCTAGGGTTTCGGTACCCTCCACTTTTGGTGGAAGATTTTTATTTATTTCAGTGTCTGATTTTTCAATGTTTTAGCCTTCCCTTTTCGGATATGATCACCTCCTTTTCGAGATCCTTTTAATCGAGTGTTCTCCTTTCAAATCACCTCCTGAAGTTTTGTTTGGATCTACCTTTAGGGCCTCCTCGTCCCGCCCACCTTTTCTTGATTTCCTCCTTTTTCCCGGCCACCTTGCCTCTTGCCTCTTGGTTGTGTTCTGCACCTCTTTTCGACGAGATTTCTCCCTTTAGATCCCTGTCCCTTTCGACCCTAGATCTATTGGCCTCTTTTTAGTGTGTTTTGACTAGATTTTCCCTCTGTTAGACTAGTTTTAGAGACCGGCTTTTGGGTTAGATCAATGCATTGTTAGGCATTTGTTAATTTTACGGTTATTTCAACATTATATCTTATTCTCTGATTTATTTTCGGTTACAACACACTTTTTCTTTTCTCTCGAAATGTTAGGTTTCAAAAATTAAAATTAATGTACGCCACACACTCACCCTAAGCGAAGAAGAGCTTGGTTAACACCGCCGGGGAAAAGACTTTAAAACATTGTAAAATCATTTGATACGCACCTTTACTGCCCTTGTTTTGACATTGTAATCACTTGAATGCACCTCCCTACCTGCGATTTGGTCGTTCTTCTTCCCCTTGTGCCATGTTTCTGTTGTCACCATTAACGTGAGCTTCTGACCCAAAGACTGTGGCCTTCACCCTTAGTTTTAGATCGGTCGACCTACTCCTTCCGTCGTTGTCGAGTTAGTCCTCCCTCGATCAGCACTCAGGCTCCTCTTCGATTCATTGGGTTCTCCTTTTACTTGGTTCTCCCTTTGTCACCTTCACTATGTACGGTCCGGGCCTAACGCTAGTGACAATCCCGGCCCTAATGTCGGGACTACTACTAGCGGAAGCGCTACGGAACTACCTTAGTACACACCCTTTGCTCCCTTACATGGTAGGCCTCGGCCTCCTCGATCTCGATGAGTTGATCGATGACCCTATGTTTGCCCACGATGTTGGTTGGCACACTATGCCAACCAAGCTCCCTCAGAACATCTGTAAGTTCAAAGGCCTTGTTTGGAGAATATCCAACCAACCATGTCCGATCTTTCCACATGTGGTGTTCCCCCAATTCCATTACGATGATTCCATCCATCTTCGGTTGTTCCAATGCATGCTTATGGACAAAGCTTCTAAATGGTATGTTGACAGGGCCACCTCTTCCCATATCACCTTTGCGACCATTTCCCAAGCCTTTTTTATCCTATTTCAGCTCCCTCTCCAATACGACAACGGTACAAAACTTTTGACTTCTTTAGTCGAACCACTTCAACCACCTTTCCACTCATGTCTAAGAATGGTGGAGAATAAGGAAGCTTATGTCGAGCTCCCACCTTTGAAGAAAGGGTTTATATGGTGGTTCCTTCACACTCTTTTACCTCCCATTGGCAAAGATGTCGCCTCCCATTTCCCTCAAAGCAAGAAGAAGCGCCCTCGAAATAGCCTTGAAATATGACTGATCTACGCTCGGTCTGGTTATGTTTATACGATCCTTCTGACCTTCCCGGGCCGGTGGCGCTAGCGCCCGGGGGCATCTCATTCCGTAGACGGTATCGTTCAAGCCCTTTCTCATCTATATGCCCAACCTCTTGGGCCTATGGTCTCCCCTCTGGGAGGGGCCAACACCTCTAGCCTTTTCCCCCTCCAGGTAGCATGTATCTAGGATACGACATGCCTCATCCTATTTCCCAACCTCACGATTACCTAAATGTTTCCCAACCTAACCATTATCCTTATCCCGCCGGCTTAGTGCTCCAGCTCCTCCGACGCCATGCACTTCCACCTCCGTCTGATCTCCACCCCGAACGACACCTACGGCCCACTCACGGGGCAAGTATTTGCATAGCGAGGCATGACTAATCCCCTTCCTCTCAAAGAAGGCGAGAGGCAATAAATCAATGCGCACACAGTACTCTTGGACCCAATCCTCAAGGTACTAACCCTAACAGAGTTTGCTAACCAACAACGGGGCACTCGTGGCCAGGACGAGGAGCCTATTCACCTGGAAATAAGCCTTGTTCGTGTTGCGGTGTTTACGATCATTACACTCACGATTGTCCCCTCTTACCACATATGCGGCGGATGTGGGACTGTCAAGCCTACATTGCGGGAAAACATGCCTCCCCTCACGCTCCCCCTAATGTGGCCACTACTCAACCGGTTGTGTTTACCAATACTTTCCCCCGTGAGGATTAATGGCTACCCGACCACGACGGACGGGTCGCCACTCAACCTTCCCCTTGGTTCCTCCAATTACCGGATCCTCATGATGAACTACGATCCATCCCTGACGAAGTCGACCTTAACCTTAAAACTTGGCCTCGCCGATGCCCCAAACCTCACGCTCAATGCGCCTCGAGTCCCCTTCTTCGGGTTCATGCGAGCCTCTTTCGACATCCAACGGTCCCTTACATATCCCTCAACCCAAATTTTAGGTTCATACCAAGATTGCTAAAATACCATTATGCGGGAAATTCTACTCCTGAGTCGAGCTTCTCATTCGTATAACATAGTACATGGATTTGGCGTAGTCTCCCTGCCACCATTTCCACATTGGAACTCCTCGATCGTGCCCTTCCCCAAAAGAAGGCTCTACTATACGTTGCCATGGGCGTTGTGGATGCTATCGATGACCAAATGATTGTTTTTGACGCCCATCGTCGGAACATCCTCCCTTCACCTTCGTCAGCCTTCCAAAATCGCATTCAAAATCCGGAATGCTAACATTTATCGGTGTATAATTGATGAGGGGGCATCCACGTGTGATGTCCACTTCGGTTTGGAAGCAACTCGGATCTCTGAGAGTTGGCCCCTTCCGATCACCCTTCGACGTGGGATGGCCATGCGTCCCGGCCCATTGGCCTCTTCGCGTGGTGTCCTATCACTCTTGCGAACACGACATTTGTGTTGACGTCGAAGTCATCGACGCCCCTCTAGATTACAACATTCTCTTGGGAAAAGCTACACATTATTCCATGTCCTCTTGTCCCTTCCACGGTTTTTCACAGATGTCTTTTCCTCGAGAATGGAAAGATAGTCACCATCGACCGGTTAGTTATCATGAGCCAAAGTCTCGGACCTCCCCGCTAAGATAACCATCTCTTCTGTAGCCAATAAGAAAACCGTCGATTCCTTGACCGGTGTCTCTCTTGGCGTACAAAGACTCCTCTTTGCTTGGAACTTTCCACAGTGTCTCCCTCCTCCTCTATCTACGATCTCGGCTATTCGAATTTTGCATGACGCAATCGTCTCGGGCTACCCTCAAGCAGCCCGCTTCGGCTAGTCGACGACCTCGGACGCCAGCCTCGCCCCGCACCCAGCATGTGCCTAGCCATTAATCTCAGCAGTGGACCTCCTCCTTCGGCCCGCTTCTCCCTCACAGATGGTATCCACGAACCCCTCTATCCTCCTAGGTTGGTTCCCCCGGGACTTAACCATCTCGGAGCCCATCCCCCCGGTCATTATACGGCGAGGAGTCGGATACCTTTCTGGCTCCCCCTCCCATAGTCTATACGGTCCCACATCATGGCCACCCTCTCTCTCCCTAACCTTTGACCACAGGCATACCCATACGAGGTACCTTGACCCTCTGACCATTACCCCATCTGGTCACCCCAAACCTTATCTTGCTTTGACACGGTTCAGCGGGTCCCCCTCGCTTCCTCCATTGCCACCATGCTCCCAACACCTCCCCGGACGCGTGCCCACTGCGTGTGACTCCGGGGGAAAGAAAGGAAAAGCTCGCAAGGGGCATCAAAGACAAGGCCACCCGGCCGGCTCGGCTCCTCCTCCGCACAGAAGCCTTGCGCCTTATGTGATGTCGTCGGTCACGCCACCCATACTTGTCTGCGTTGCCCTGTATTCAACCCATGGTTAAAGTCACGTTCCCGAGTCTACGGTTATTGATCCCTCTATTCCATCCTCATCAGCAAGAACCCAAAATTATTCACACCAACAAACCATGTGCTTTGTGTGGTATCCATGGCCATTACTCCCACCATTGTCCCTCTGACGCATTAACGTGCCTCTTTAGAGATAGTTTGAGGAAGTATGATGTTGAACAAAAGAATTGATGCGCCTCTCCCCTTCTTCGTAAGTATGTTTTGGTCAACTTGAGGATCACAGCTCTCCCATTGACATCCCCCCTACGATGTCTAGATGATGGAGTCTACTACCATTCTCTACCTATCCTCCTCTATGAGACCCTTAGAGAAAATTCCCTTTGAATCCTCCTTGTTGTTTCGCTCGATCCCCCTTGGCTGACCACCCTAGGCTTAACATATTTTGACCTCAGTTTTATGTGTTTCTCTGCATCATCCCAGTGACGTCCGTATGTTAGCCTTTCTTCCTATACGAGATGATCTAGGTAGCTTTTCCGCATCATGTGGTTTCCCTCCCTCTGCATTATCCTCTTTTCTAGTTGAGATGTCCTCTTGGAAATCTTCTCCACCAACGACCTCATCCTTTCCACCCATAATCAGAATAACACCACTATCTACGTTGACCCATGACACAGTCCCAGCTCCCTTACCTCTCATATCCCTCATATACCTGTCTAGTTCATATATGAGTCAACCATCTACCCATTGCACTCCCTCCCATGACGAGTTGCCCTCGTGCCCTATACACTCATAACTGCCGTCATTGTTCCTCCTCCTCCCGTTTTTTGTCTTGTAACACCATTAGTAGGACCTCATGATCCACACCCTATATCCAGTTGTAGGTAATTCAAGTTGTTACTCTCGGAATCTAGCTCGGCGAGTTGGGCCATTTTCACCTTGCATGCCCTTGTTCTCTCAAGCAGGAATGCACATTGGTCTCCACCAATAATCGAGCCAAATATGATGCACGGTGCGTGGTCTTTTAGTCAGTGCCCTCTCTCTCATCACATCCTCCATACGCATGTTCATTTAGATTGCCTACTTCTTGTCATGCAAATAAATGGTAATACCTAATTGTGCATAATCTTGTCTTTGTTTAGACGATATTTATGAGTGAAACTCTTGATACATGAGTTTAAAACCATAACTTTCAACCATGTACCTAGAAAAAAATCCTGTGTGATAGCATTGCAAACCATGTTCTAGATTGGCATTTATCACACTCATTTTATCTGAGGTGTAATAACATTCATAATCATTAAAAAACATCATATCCATAATATGTGTATGATGCTGCAAGTACATCTACTACGATACATATGACATGCCCATAGCATGTTACAAAAAACTCAAAACTAGGGGCACCACACATCCCTACGCCACATAAGGGGAGCACCACCTGTCTCACACCTAATCACTATGGCGGATCCAGGAGCCAATGGCTGCTCTGCCGACTTGTATATCCCACACATATCCCACGACCGGCCATCGCCATGCGTCGCATGACACCCGCCATTACGAGGTGAGCCAATACATGGCTCTATGTGCGGGTCTTCTAATTCTTGCCACCCGCGCTGAAACAACCCCAGTCGGCAACCTCGCATCACGGTGGATGTCCTTGAAGGCTGCCACATCTCGTATGCGCCGCTCTCGATCCACTCGAGCTGTAGCTCTGATCTTTGCCGGTCGTCCGATATATCCGGCCGATTTTGCGGAGCTATATCATACCAAAAGTACATGAATCAGTGCCCCTCTGTTTAAACTTGTGCCCAAAAAGAGTAGTCACTTTCACTTACAACGGGTCCCCATACTCGACGGGCGAAGTGGTAGGTCCAGTCCTACAATAACTCATCCCTATGGGATAGTCGTCTATGTATAACGGAATCGGTCAAATGGGCAAAGAACTCGAGTGAAACACTCATCAATGAGCTTCCTCCTCCTCCTACTGCATGATGATCGCCCCCAGCGCATCTGAAACTCTGAGGCCCCCATCGGGAGGCGTAGCATGAGGTAAATGAGTGGGATCTTCTCAAAAAAAGAAGGAGCAAAAAAAAGTCCCATACGAGAAAATCGTGGTTCAATTGCAGCACAAGCGACTTAAACTGTCGTTCATGACACCAACATCATTGGGCCCACCTGTGAGTCCCCACTCAACACACTCTCCACAACCATCATCTACCCCCTATTGATGTGACCAATTGCAGTTTCCCGGGATGCAGCAACTTCTTCTTGGCCCCTTTGCTGGGTCTCTAATCTCTCTAGGTCCCGATCGTTATTCGAGTCCTTTGACTTGGAACCTGGTCGAAAATGTCACTCCACAAACTCCATGATGTTCCACCCATGTGTAAATGTGCTTAGACATTTATTTCCCACCATCCCAAGTGGTAAGGAGACCGGTCAGGGAAGATACAAATCCTGGATTGTCAATTCGATCATGTGCCCCTGCACTACAAAGACCTCATGGTCACGGATCCCAATAGCGTGTCCCAGGCCAACAAGGGCTCCCCTTGCTCTCATCAAATGGTTCTCGAACAACTTTAGAACCCCAAACCTGGCAACTGACGGACACCTTGAATCCACTGGATCTAGAGCCATAATGTACGCGGGTCTCTCTCTCTCCGATTGACCAGGTATATCCCCTACCATATATGCAAACATATGTTTGTGATGTCTAAGTGAAACAATGTAACCAATCACAAAAACCCACATCTCAGCCCTAAAACAACACTAAAATCTCATTCATCCTCCGAGTCCCCTTTTATTGAAAATCTGGGACGGGCCTTGTTTTGGCTCAAAAAACTACTTCAGTTGCAATTTTTGGCCCAAAAATTGGCTTGATAATAGAAGGTGTGAGAGGTCTGTTCTGAGATTACAGGCCCCTGTCTGAGTTTTCAATCCCAAACAAATGAAGATGAGTTAGGCCTCTTACACCTGGTGACGGATCTCAATTCCAGCAGTCAGGTTTTTCAGCTACGCTCATACAAGATTTAGGGCCTTCTCTCCTCTCTACACTCACCACAACAACACTAGCAAATGACAGAATTTGGAGGGAAAATTGCTTGATTACAAGAGAACTCTTGTTTTTTTCTGCTACTTTGCTCACGACCACAGTAAGCTCCGTTTGACAAACCATCTGCATTGGAAAGCTCTCACCAGGCCCTCAAATGGGTATGTTAGTTTTTGTGATTTGATACTTCACACAAGGACACATTTGTCCAAGATAGATCACTTCACCTCCCCCAAAATCGAATTTCCTCACTTACAACACTTGTACTTGGGCTTCCACTTTGCCTCCATGCTTGTCTTTGTTCGTGTCAATTTTGATCATGAGATACCATCTTGTACTCATGTTTTTATGGTCCCCAGCATGGGAACTTACGTGTGGCGGCACCATCGATCGCCATTGTTTCGAGCATCCAAGTTGAGTCATCATGTATTCATGGAGTCTATCTGAGTCCCTTTGTACCACCACTATAGGCCTCATCCTTCATTGCTTGGTCTCTCTTTTGTGTCGCACATTATGGGCATCAGTCCCACTTTGTCCCCTATCCCTTATGATACTTTATTATCTGATAACTACCATATCATTCATGTCCTTTATGCTCTAACAGAAATTAATCCATTTATATTTAGTCCTCCATTCCATCATCATCATTGGTATTAGTCTATCGGTCACTCTCTATTTTCTCTCGTGCCTTGGTGGATTCACATTACTCTATGGTGGACCTCCTTACATGCGACATTAGCTCCTTCAGAACTCCCGAAGATTGGTCCTGAAAGTGGTGTACCTTAGTTCAGGTTCCACTCTTGTTCGGTGCCTTGGATAAGCCAGAGATCTCATTTCCTTGTGATTGTTTATCCACTCCCGCTCATTTTAGCATGATCGAGATCTGTATGTGATAAGTTCGATGATGTGATGCTTTTGATTCTGGATGTGTGTGAGATGTCTGGCCTCAGTGGGTGGCCACGGGTAGCCCCCCACATGCCAGGATGACCTCTTCATTGTAGCCTTGATGCAACTCCATATATTTGATGATGTTGGCCTCGGTCGGCAGAATTTTCTCTTTAGTTTGCATATATCGATCGATTTTGTGAGCCCTTCCCCTTTTATGGGGAGGCATTTGGGTGTATTTGTATCTCATGTACTCGGATTTTATTGTATAAGTCACAATTTCATTATCCCAGGCACATATATATACTGGGATCCCTCATTATATCTATTTGTAGCTCTAATATTGATATCCAACGTTTGTACTTTATGGTTCGGTCCCTTGTTTGCGGACACACTATTCTTTTGTACTGTCTCGGCGGGCATAGGTATGCCTCCCCGCGCCTTGCTTCTGAGTAACCTCTCATAAAGAGACTTGTTGCTACAAGTCTCGTCTCCTGAGCCTAGTTCTTCAGCACATTATTCCACTCACATTTCTCTGTGACTTAAGCTTTTGATGTCTAGTGATTGAGTTCTTACAACGTGCCCGATCATACGATTTTCTCCTATCACTCACCACATTTGAGGGCAATCTGTTACACCATTTTTTGGTCATCTGGCCCCTTCCTATCATTAGATGGACCGTACACATGTAAGAGCAATTTTACCTAAGTAAAAATTTCTTTCACTATGTAAATAACTTAATAAAGCACATTTATTAGGTTGTTTATGGTCTAAACAAGGAAACTGAAAAGGAAATATTAAACAAACCTATATTTGTTTGATTTTCCTCAAGGAATAATTAATTAAAAAATAATGTAATGATTTATTCCTGGTCATGTTTAACCCAAAACAAAGAAATTAATTAAATAAATCTTTTACTTATATTATTATTTTCTAGGAATAATTATTTAAATCTTATTTAAATAATATTCCTTGATAAATATGACTAAATCACCCATAAATAATTAACTAAATCAGTATTTATTTTATTATATTTAACTAACTTCCTTAAAATGATAAATAAATCATTTATTTATTTATTATTCACAATAATGGATTTGACCCAAGTCAAATGCTTTTCCCCTCAAAAAATATAATAAAATATTCCATAAAAAAAGGTGGATACGATTTGGTTAATGTTATTATTTTAATCTATGCAGATCAAATAGTAATATTTGGTTATAAATAGGAGGTTTTCCTACCACTCTTCACCTTTTGTTGCCTATTCGATCACTACGGATCTATACTCTTATTACGACTTTGAGCCATTATCATTGTCATATTTTCATTATTTTTTGTGTGAGCTCCCTTTGAGTTCTATCTTTGTACGCGTTTCTACCAAAAAGAAGAAATGTACACAGATTTGAAGTCTCTTTGAGGACTTCAAGAACCCATCCATTGAGGAGAGATTGAAACACCTTCTTGTTTCCTCCAGTGCCAACAATACAAAAAATTCTTTCAAAAAATATTGTTCTTGACTTGTCTATTAGATATATAGACTAAACCTTATTTTTCTTTGCTTAATGTCTCTTTATGCATAGATCGGTTTCTGAAGCCTTGTCTTTGATCAATAGCGTAGATCTAAAGATATTGGCAGCCATATTTGACGTTAGGGCTATAAGTTATGTGTAGCTAAAGTGGTATTTTTAAATTTTTGACCAAAGATTCTAACTACTAACACAAATTTTCTAAATACATAGAGGTGGATGAAAGCTACGAGAAAATTGAAGAGTATAAAGATCCCAATAGCTCAACAATGGCGAAAATTCAGAGATCGATGTGAATTTGATGATAAATGGAAAAGCATGAAAAATGATATTTTTCTATTACCTTAGGAGTGAAAGTCGGTCAAGTGTATTAGATTTCCAAAGAGTATCATTAAAAATAAATATTCTTGCTGGTTATTTTACAATTATAGCAATAAAATAGTGAAAATCAAGGATAAAATTACCTTTAGTTTTTATGTGCTGCATTTCAAAGCTGAACATTTGAACTTAAATCTAAGGGTCGTGGACCCCAAACGTCGTATTTTGTGAATGTAATTAAATATTTAATTTACGAGAAATAAATAAAAAGGATGATGTGCATATTGACCAAAAATGAGATTATGAGATCACTTGCCAAATCCACGAGGATGGATAAAGCTAACTAATCCCAAATCTTTCAAAAAATCCTTGAAGAATTATTATAACAATTTGAATTTGAGGAAGGATCTAAATTTAATGACAAAGGAAAGTAGTTGGGAAGAGGTGAAAAGCTGGAAAAGCTAAGGAAAATCATAAAACAACTTTAAAGAATCCCTAAGATGGGAAGCCTGGAGGCAAACGGGAAGAAAATCATCATGCTATTCTAGGCCTTGGGAGGTAAAGCTTGAGGCTATGGGGAACTATTAGCTTGAATAAGAGTTGCTCTAAACATATTAGAGGTTGATCTGTGGTGGAGGTGATCTTAGCTTGGGGGTGAGTTAAGAGACAAAAAGAACTCTAAGGTTGTGAGGTTGATCTAAACTTATACATGGTATGTCTTCTTGAAATTTTAAAATTGATTTTATTAAAAAGGATGAATTAATACAACATAAAGTTTATGAATATTAGTATATAATTATACATTTAACGAGAATTGAGTATAAGACATTCATCTCTTAAAATTTATTACTATGTTTAGCAAAGTTTAAAATTAGCGATGAGGAATCACGAATCTCTAAACCTAAGTGGTTTAAATCTGGGAATGCATAGTCCCTCTGATGACAACTTTAACGATTGCCTTAATCTTAGTCATATTCTAACATGAACATGATTGATCGCTTGAGATATTAAATTCTATTTTTTCTGTATTAAACGTAATCAAGAGCCGGAATAAACAACACTGATATTCTTGCTAGTAATTGAAATTCTAATTTACGTTGAGGATTAGGCTGCATTGTAGTATTGAAATTTTAAAGTGATTATAGCGTGAGTTACATGTCCAACACTACATACGAATCATTAGCAAATGTGATGGAATAGTTCTACACATCGCGATTTCTTTTGAAAAATCTTGAGCGGAGGAATATTTTAGTAGCATATGTTCATATGGCGGTGAGATATGCTAGTGTTTAATGAGTAATTCCTATCTTCTTCTTTTAATCATGTACCGCTGCCAAAAGAATTTATATAGATGGTGATACTTGTGTTAAGTTTAATGTTGAATATAGTGAGGTTGTAGATTAATAAGTATAACATTACAAAATAATCGAAATCTCGGAAATGTCATGAATACAAATATTAAAAGTTGAAGGTGAATAAAAACAAATAAAAACAATTATTTCAAGTAGCATAGGTCAATTCTATATCGTCATGTAACTAAGATTATAGCGATGCGAAAGGAGAAAATTATGAACCTACGTATCATGGCGCCACATGCACCGGTTAACTATCGATATAAACAATAAACTCGATGCGAGGCCACCTCCGATGCGAGGTACCTATACCATTCGATGGACCATAATGAGTATTAGTGTTGGATGATATAACTTGAAGAAACAAAAACAATTCTAACCAGTTGAGTATTCGAGTTAAAAGTTTAGGGAGTAAATAGTATTAAACTACATTCTTTTACAGCCTTTATATACCTGAAAAACTAGAGCATAACTGCTGAAGCTATTTTTATAGCCATACATACATTTATAAATTCAAACCTCTTGGTCATCATTAACATATGACAATATTAGTCAAAAAATATCACCTCCTGCCTTACTTGAGACAATCAATTTAGATAGGCGGGACAAGTCATGGCCAAGAATTTCTCCATGTGGATATTGGGTAGGTTCGATAGTACGAACTATTTTATAGCATAAATGATTTGCAATCGTATTGCATTTACAATATGATATCCGAACAAATTAAAACAAGAAATAGAGCCATAATATACGTTACCTAAACCATAAGCTAGAACAAAATCACAAAAGGGTACATTTAGGTTCAGAAGCCGGTGATTGTTAGGCCATGCCAAACTCGACTTGAGATTCCCTAGAGTGGGACATGAGGAAAAACCTCGTCAAAAGTAGGGGTACAAATGTTACATGAATTAATATTACAAGACGAAGCTTAAAGCTTTGCGATGAAAGCCGTAGCCATGTATTGGTTAGCTACTAAAGGAGAAACTAACGAGGTATGAGTAGCTAAAAATAAAAAAATGAAGGTGCAGCGAGTAGACAAAGTCTCAAATTGAAATAACATACCCTGAAATCGAATCGCTCTAGAGGCCGGCGTGCGGAAGAAGCACGAGCATAGTAGACCGATAAGAATTCCCAGACTCCGGTGCTAGGGTAGTGGCTGCCGATTTGGAATTAAACAAATCCAACTATGTCCCACGAGGACAACCATTCAAACTCGGAGAAGCAGAAAACCGGGGAGCTTAACGTGGTGATAACCATTTGCGGTAGGAAAAAGTGCATCGCTAGAAAATAATAAAGTCGGAAGTAAATTAGAGACATAGCGAACCGGTGTAGATGAAATCGAGACCGTGTCACAGTCAGAAAATAATTTCAGTTAACTTCTAGTACCAAGCCAGGAAGCCTAGAAGGAAATACGCTCGGTTTCAGCAGATACAAAGCACAGAAAATTGGGCAGAAAAACATTATAAAGGCAATCGAGCACGTCTCAGGAAGCGAGGAGTGCCTGAAGAAAGCATTTCAGAGGCTGCGGATGTGGAAATACGGCGTTTGAACGGTCATTAATCCCACATGAAAACCTAACAAAACCTATGACGATAAGACTACGGCAATGGCGTGGAAATGGCAGGAAATTGAAATTAATAGAATCACTAACGAGAGAGACGATGAAATCCCAAGATGGATTTAGCGTAAAACGATGAGTGAGCAGGGTTCGGAGGTCGGTTGAAGTAAAACGCTCGAGTGAACAACTCTGTCAAATGCATACCACGCCCAACATTTTGATCCCATGATGTAGATTCCATGCAATGACGTGTATGACAAGAATACAGGTTAACGTATTCTGAAGAACACCGATGAGCAATAAATGGAGATACGACCTGACTGTAATACGTAAAAAATCGTGGCTCGTCACGGCATTACCAAGTACCGCCTCCACACCCTACCGCCCGAGAGATCGAACCCCATACACACTCGCTGAGGATCATTGTTTGCCACTGGTCTTCCCAGATAGGGTAAATGGAAGGCTTAGTAACAGTCATATAGGTATGGAAAGATAAAGCGGACAATCGAATCGCTTTGACTGAGGTATGGGGCTGCGGTTTCAAGCCATAAATCGAAAATATAATATCTACCCATCAATATGTATAGGAAATATATTTAAAAAACCCCCTGAAACAGAATTCGACCCTCAAAGGGATGGACATATAGTATTTAAGAAGGTGAGGTAAGTATCATCATAATTGTCCGGGTAGTTACTCGGCCAACAAAATAATAACCATGATAACTGACTAAAGTCATATAGCGATTTGGGGCGTAAGTTTATATAAATTTTGGGAGTATAAATTGCACCACTCGAAAATATCCCCATTTCCATGAATGCAAACTTTAATGTTTGGCATTGATAATATAGATGTATATTAATTGATATAGATGTATACATGTTGGTGTGTACACATAAATAGTTGAAAATTGTATAGATATAACTATGGATTGATAACCTTGTTATGTGAGGTGAATTGATATATATATAATGTATTAAAAATGGTTCGGGCATGCAGTGTGAGGATAAGCATATGAGATGTAGTATAAATAGTGATTTGGGAGATGCGAGAGAGAGAGAGAACGTTACCAAGTAATTTTAAAGTGAAAAGAAAGAAGAGTGATCTACAAGCTATCCTCCATGAGATAATCATCCAATAGCTAATGGTCTGTGTCATGAAATCATTTTAGTTGAGGATAATCGAGTTCTATATTTCATAAATCTTGCAAATTGTTTTGCTATTGTCCCTCTTCTTCTGTTATGTTTCTATTTTCCCTTGAAACATTATCTCGGCTTTGAGATATTTTGTAAATAATTCGATTGTATAAATACTTTAATATCATAAATTAGTATTAGGAGTGGAATAAAATTTATCAAGACTACTATATTCATTTTGCTAGATATATTAAAGTTATTTGTAGTCATTCAACAGACTAAATTGAATTAAGACATCATAACTAAGGATTCTTATGCTAACCGGATAAGTTTATTATTTTTTCTATTTCATTGTTTTTCAAAAAATTTTCCATACATTCATTTTAATATTGCTTCTATATTTAATGATCAACTAGGAGAATTTAGACGAGTTAATGATAAAAAGCTCACGTTTTTCCCTAGTTGTCATTATTATGTTTTCTGCAACTTGATATGAGACTATAAATTCTTAAATGCTCTAGGTCCTGTTTAGTCCCCTCCTTCAATCCTCTTTTAATTTAAGTTTCTTAAGTTCCCCACTTCACAATTAGATTTCACCCATTCCATCAAAAAAGCCTATTCAAAGCCTTAGAGGTCATCTGCCCTTCCCCTTAGTACATTTATCTCTTTGATCTTATTTCTTAGCTCATTTTTTACCTAAAGTTATTTGCATAGCCAATGATACAGTGATCCCTTTGGTTTACTGTGGCTCTTTATTCCACTTTGAACAAGTCAGCTGTCCACTCATAAGCTAGCCTAAAATCAATTATAAAACAAAGTTAAATCTTTTTGGAGAGATCCCTCTCTAGGAACTTCGAGAAAACTGAATCTTGAATTCTAAAGTTTGGTGCCCACAGTTTCTTAATACAAAAATCCTCATCCCACAACACGAGAATTACTAGGGTGATAACATCTTACTAAAAATAGCTAAATTTATATGTAAGCATAGTAACTGCAGTCCCTTTGCCCTTTGGTTACATTCAGTAAATGGAAGTAACATTTTTTGTAATTGGTACAATCCAGCTTCTTGAAAAATAATTATACAATTGAACAAAAAATGACCTACTACGTATCATCCTACAAGCCAACAATTTTATAAAGTCATTCAACAAAATATTATAAAAACATGGAAGCTGCAATTTACCTAGAGATAGTTGGGATGACAAAATTCCGGTGATTATGTGGGCATATCGCACAACGTATAAGAGATCAACAATATAAATTCCATTTAAACTTGTTTATCGACAAGAAGCTGTATAATTCAATGTTGAAGAAAATTCTCAAAGTGGAGTGTGTATTCTGCTATATTAAAATATAATACAAATTTCAAAGCGGAACAACTCATAAACTTACACCAACTATAGGAAGATCAACTTCATGTACCATCAACAAATCATTAATAAATAACATCAAAAAGCATGGAACGTGAGGAACCTACAAGCTAAACATTTTCAATTCGGTAATTTAGTCCTACTATACGATAGTAAAGTAAAGGAAAACTAAGAAACTCAAAATTTCATGGCTAGGACCATTTGTTATTGAAGACATTTGACCTTATGAACCTATACAAGTGAAGAATTTACGGGGAAATATTTTCAAATCACTTTTTAATGGTGTCGACTTGAAATATATATTTCTTAGTAATATTTAGCATATGTTAGCCATAGGATTATTATTTTTGACTAGACTAATACTATAAGTACTAAATTCATAAAAAATAAGCTTATTAAAATTATTGAGTTAATAAATCCTTTTAGATTTTCTCTAATAAATCTAAAACTAATAAAATTAATTTTAAAAAAATATTTAGAGATACATATGACATAACTTTCGATTCACAATAAAGTAATTGGAAGGATGCATTAAGTAACTAGACTTAATAACGTTATGGAGTGGGAGCTCAGCCTTCGCAATCTCTTAGAGAAAAAAAAGTTTGGAAGGATATAATATAAATATATGAATGAAAAATAAAACATAGAGGAAGAAACTGCTTAGGTTCTGAAGCAACATATGTGAGAAAACACATGGAGTATGATTTGACAAATCATATTAAGAAAAAACAACATCGACTATTCAGCGAAAGTGAACCCGGAAGAAGAATGACAGTCGCATTTTAAACTTTCGGCATATGAATACAAATAAAATAATTCACAAAAAAGCACTTAGGATATATTAATGTATATTAGTCAAGTATCATCATCCCTTCGACGCTACATTACACAAATATTATTACCGACATATGATCAATAAAGTCGCAATCTTCACAGTACTACCCACTCTATGAAATACTAGGTGAATAAAGGCACTCTACGGCGATGATGATCGAAGAGTTAATCATAAATATAAAGGATTATTCGAAGAACAACAATTGGCGATAATGATAGCACATTCAATACCACTAATAAAAATCAAAGAGCACCCGAGTTCTTGAAAATATTTTTGAAATTGAAGTTATTTTGCTAAATGGATGGTATCCCTTATATACCAATTGTTTTTAATTTATGACTATGAACTTCTTGATATCCTCCAAACATAGCAATTCTAAAATGATTTTTTCCATCACAAAGCCAAAAAAACCAAGACTTTCGTGAAGAAGATATTATAGTCAAAATACCGAACTAGGCAGATTTATTTTCGTCGGGGAAAATAGAACTAAGTCCACACATATATATTGTTGAGATTAAAAAATATGATGAGCTTGAAAATTAAGCACCTTCACTAAGTGGGGCCCATGAGATATTTTTAAGGTGTATGTCTATTTTGGCTTATGGTGACCATATTCTATAAATTGAAGTTCTATTTGTAGATGGTTGGTCAAATGTGAAAAATAGATGAAATTATATTTAGAATATTGGGAAAAGTCTATTTATAGATTGTAAATCTAAATATAGATGCATGTCAATTATTATTAGCCATAATAATAATCCAACAATAAATATCAACTTATTCCTATTTTATATCGGTGAATAAATTTAGAAAAGAAAAACTTTTGTTACGTTTGCGTTTGGCTAATCTTAAATTTAAAAGAAGATACGCAATTCTAGAGGTTATTGTTGACTCTTGTGGAGAGATCACTTCTTTATTCGGAGAGAAAAAAGTGTAATTTGTCTGAGGTGATTACAAAATTACATTTATAAGAACATAAAATTGTGATCTATTCAAACAAACTAGAAATTTGTGACCTTTGTAAGAAAAAACCATGTGTAAAAACACGATCCTACTTTACACTTACCAATCGGGGAAAAAAAATTGTCCATTACAAAATGCAGGTCCTCTTTACTATAATATATGCTTTTTGAAGAAGAACTTAGCAAAAAATTTCCATGGTAAGTTGCTACAACGTTCACAGAAACCACTACCGCAGCTGTGGCTTCTGACCGGTCAAACAGCTCTCAGAGTCAGAATTAATAATGAAAAGGCCTAATCACTGTAATGATCTTTAAATACTCCAGCATCAAGGGAAGTGGAGACATTTTAAAAGATCTATTATGAAAATTAAATCATCAGAGAGAAACTTAAGTGTCATATGTATTTTATAGGGTGACTATAGGTGAATACAATTATTCATTTTGTGTATTTTACAGACTTAATTGAATTTTAGTGACAAGCAGGACAAAATCTCTATACCCTTTGTCGGGGTCTAAATGTGTTGTTTTAAGTCCAACTAAATATCCCAAATTTCACAGAAAAAGTTCCGATACATGTATGATGAAACTAAACATAATTCGGTTATACCAATATAGGAAATGAAATAAATAGAAATTATAAACATAACATAATCTAGATATACAACATGTTTTGTAATACATATCTGAATTACTGAATATACAATTCATATTAAAATTAGAAACATAAATATATATGTTATCATATAGAAATTATTATACATTTCTATCCATCTGTGAAAGAGTTAGTCACATATTTGCAAACGTAGCAATAAAATAAAAATAAATAATTATTATAATACTTTTGTACATGTCACAATCCTTTTTAATAGAATCCTTTAGTGGAGATGATGATGAAATAATCTATCAATCTTAAATAATAAATCCATTATAAAAGGTTGTTTACAATTTGATCAGGTTCATCATCTAAATTTAAAATATAATGTATGAACATGAATTGTGCGAGTGGAAAAAAATGGTGGAAGAGCATCCATTTCTATCATCTTCAAACATAAATGGATGGAAATGATAATAAAAAACAGCAGTGGTGATCGCAAATAATTGTGTAATAAAAATAATAGGACAAATTGAAACAAACAATGCGATCAAAGTAGAAATATTAAATACAAAAATGAAAAGGAAAAATTTCAAAAATACATTTATTAATAATACCTGTGAAATTATATTTATATTATAAGCTTTCTTCATGTACATAGAATAAAATAGTGTAATTACAAATGGAAAAAAATAACATATTTAAATATGTCACGATGAGATTATACAAAAATAGAATATCTAATTACTCACCTGAGGGAAGAGGTGTCCTTAAGTGAATCAATATTATATAGAATTAATGAAAGAGCATGATAATGTGGGAAGAGAATTTCCAAATTAGTTCCGAAGGAAAAATGTTATAAAACAAGTTTTTAATTAAATTTTGGAAGTATTAGTTTACATCGGGTTACTCTAATTATAACTTAATATTATGATAATAAGGATTACGAAATATCATTAGCGGTAAATTAATTAAAGAATTTGCAGGATTATATTGAATTTACAAAATACTATTATAAAGAGAGATAACATTAATATTAGGAAAATACTTATAAATTTTGTATATAGGATAACATATCGGTTGTATCAATTCTCTTTATGTTGATGAAATAAAAAAGTAAATACGAGGTGGAATAAATAATAGAATATTATGTAACATTTCAAAATTAAAAAAGGAAAATTGTAATTCTAAAGTATATAAAATGGCTTAATCCCAATTAAGGATTGAAGAGAAATAATTAATAGGTAATGAAGTTGAAAATAAGCTACATGAGACCCAAATAAATGAATTCATTGAAAATCATAAACATATTTTATGCAAAATTCTATTTGGGTATCTCTACCTACAATAAATTATTCATCGATCATAAGGTAAATCCTAAAAGAATGACACTCGAAATTTAAAGGTATATTTTCTATTCTCAAAACCCATTTAGAGTTGATATACAAAAATTTAATTGCATGATGATAAGAATAATCTCAGCTTACCATGACATAGAGAGTAATGTGTCCTCAGTTGTGAAAGCAGAAATTATTACCGATGCAATAAGGAACTACGTTATCGAAGTGAACTAAAATAAAAAATACAGAGAAAAAAGCTAAAATGAAAAAGTTAGTAACAAGACTTTATATGAGAAGTCTTATTATCTCAATGAGGAACATTTCTACAAATCGGTCCTATTTAAATTTAATATGATGAAAATTTGTGTACAATAGATGTATTAAATAATGAATAAATTTTTTTAATATAAATGTTGTAACAAACTTCAGAGAATCCCAATTTCGGAAAAAATTCCAATTCCGAAGGAAAAAATAAAACATATTAATTTTGGAGGGAAATTCACTATAACTAAAATGGTAATAATTCTAGTAAATTTAAAAATGACAAACTCTTCAATTGATGCAAAACAAAGACACAATAAGAAAACACAATGAATGGAGAAAACTAGTAGAAGTAGAAACCCTCGTATGTAAATAGAATGACCTTAGATAAATGTCTAATATAAATATTGCATTATAGCAAGAAAAAATATGAATTGGGGAATTCATGGGATGTGAAATGATCCAATAAAAATAGGAATAAGAAATAAAATCATAGGGTTTGAATTTCAGTAAAAATTTATAATGGAAAAATGCTTGACAATGTTTGGTAGAGTAAATGACTTACCTCGTCCTTCCAGCCATGAGGAATACGTTGAAGATGAAGGGGTTTGTGAAGGAGTTCAATACTAAATTAAACTATGTCACAAATAATTGAAATTCAAATTAAAATCATGAATGAAATTGAATGTCTCGCTAGAGATAAAACAAAATAAGAGAAAGGTAGAAAAACAAGCCCAATAAATTTATAAATGAAGGTTTCTTACCTTTAATGAAAAATTGAAAACGTTGGGTTGGAATCAAAAATGAAAATTCAGCCTTCCACTGAAGTTTTCAGAGCACGATAATAGGAAGAGAGAGGGCATAACAGTAATACACCTATCAATATCATAGAAATTCCTTGTAAAAATAATGGATAGGTATATCTCTATGCATTGACCTCTCAAAACAGAAAGCAGGCCAAATGACAAAGCAAATTAAACTATGAAACCCTAAAAAAAGTTATTCAATGAATGAATAAATATCGATAAATCTCCACCATTCATCACCATCATACATGTATCCCTATAAGGACTGAAGCCATGTGATATGCAGGTGATCATGTATTATCATTAAATGATTTATGGAAAAGAAACGATAATGTGCAGAGGGACAGTTAATACAGTATGGGTACAATCACATCGCTCATAAATCAAATTATTAATGTCATGCAAATGAATTAAACATAATTGTTAAACAACGATAACTAGAATTGAGAAATATCACTGGATTCCCATAGTTTCATATATTTTAAATGTAGGTTGTGGGAACCTTATGTTGATATACATTGAGATATAGGCGTTTAACATTTCGTTGGGTTATATGTATTGTTGGATAGTATATACATTAAATGAAAAATCATGCGGTGGGGTATGTGGTAATATATATAAAGTGCTTATACCACCAACGAATACTATAATATGGTAGGGTGATATTTATTATTCAGTTAACAATAATAATAGGTGGAAAATTTACAAGTACAAATTGATAACTTGAACAAAAGAGTATGTAGGTGTCTGATAAGGTTCTAACAATGGTAATTCATGACATTGTTAAGTGGAATAAGAGTAAAAGGGAGGTAGAATTAGGATAAAATACATACGGTAAAAATGTATAATAATCCAAATAAGAGGATTCATGTTAGTGTAAAATAAGTGTGGCTATTTAGTTTAATGATGTTGTTAGATAAATCAACGTAAGATATAAAATTTAATCCATGAAAAATATAAGCCAAGATAGAGGTCGAGGATGTGAAAGAAATAAAACAAAAGTAGTCTTGGAGTTGCACTATTATTGTAAAAAATAATCAATGACGAGTATGTCGGAATAGAACACTAATCATGACCAAAATTAGTATATAAAAAAGAAAATTGGGTTAGTTGGAGTTGTTACACAAAGTTCAAATGATGGAATTAGATTTCCCAAATAATCTAAATCATGTTTGGAAGGATTTTAACCAAAAAATTCTAGGGAGAATAAGAAGTTATAGTTAATGGTCATCAAAATATTGTGCAAACTCCTCAAACTAAAAGTCAAGAGTCCTTCACCACTAGGCCTTATGACAAATTAGTAAGCACAGAGAAAGTGGAATTCATCTCGGCCTTCGCCACTATATAAGTTGTACTTATGTTTGAGGAAATCCCTCCTCTAGATATATTCTACAGTCCTAAACATATATAAGTTATGAGTTGACAAAATAAATGAAGGAGAATAGAGTAATCTCAACTCCTTGTCTAAGGAGATGTCTCACTGGAAGTTGTATGGAAAGATTCACGGGAAGATCCTTCACAGGATCTAACTCGTCTGACCCAGTTCGCAGGATATTATTCATCTCCAAATATAGATAAAGCTTCTGAGATTCAACAATTGATGAAAGAGAAAGATTGAAGTATCATCCAATTATAACATGATCTATAGACAGAGATGAAAAATTTCAACCAATAGCTATAGGTACAGGTAATGAAGCTCGAAGAGAACATGGACCAATTTATGATTCAATGCCAAAATGAAATCAGTTGAAAGGACACTCAAATTCATCAATTTTTGTTTTCTGTAGAGAAATTTAAAGATAATACAAATATAAATGACTTTATAAAATAGCCCTTGGAAATAAATACCCTGTTGGCACAATAGAAAGTTATTTTTTGTCAAAAATTTTCAAATATCCTTGAATTGTTTGAGAAACTAAACTCATTGATTAATAAAATATCAGACCAGAGGATTAGTTTCTATGAGATCTATGATAAGGTTTAACAGTATGTCACCTGGAAGGATTCTTCTCATGGTCGAAAGGCCAACCTGCCCAGGATTGAGGACTCTAAAAAAGAAATATTGTTTACTCACTGGGACATATAGTTGAAACATGTTGAAAGAGCCATTTGCAAAGAAAAATATGTGGATACTAACATTGTGGAAATTTTCAGTCAAAATCTCATCACTGCAAATATTATTAATAGATGTCCACCGGGTTCACTTCCTATTGTGAAAGACTTGATAAGACAATGGCAAGAACTTTCAAAGGTCAATGAGGAACACATCAGAAAGTTGGAAAAAATAGATTGGGATAAGTATTGGAGATAGTTTGTAAAGCCACATAGGCAATGTATTATGTTGAGATGTCTTACAGATATATCCTCCCACATGTTGCCTCCACTTTCTGATAGTGTTTTCACTGTACCGCTATGCATCATCCAAAACCAACATCCCCAAGTTAAGCCTACACTTAACATCCTTCAGTTGAAGGAACGAATGGTGGCTGAGACATCACGACAACCATCAATCAAGTCACCCTTTAAATTGTGTTTATGTTTAGTTTTCACTTAGTTTAAGGAGATTTTTTTAAACCTCCTCAGCTTTTATTGTAATAGATATTTTGATACTTTTATTATTATTATCTAAAACCCTTCATGTATTTTAAGAAGGGGTTCTAAAATTTTGAAAGGAAGACTTACAGAAGTCACACTTTTGTTCTCTTGAAGTTTTTGTAATAGAAAGGGTTGGACCAAGTGCATTTTCTCAAATGAGTAGAGTGAGAATATACATGGTAATTTTATCCTATATGTTTTATTTGTGTTCCAAATGAGAAATGGTAAAATATTATGATGTTTTGTTTCATGTATCTATTTGAAAAACATTCAGGAAATAACTCACTTTTGAACATGTTAGATTGTTATCTTTTGGTACATATTCAATACAGGCATTAAAAATTTGCGATATAGCCTTATTCAATTGATTTAATTAACTATTTAATTAAGTCAATTATTTAAAATTTCTTGTATAATATTTGTTTGCATCCACAAAAATATCATCTTTATAAATTGCACAAATAATATATCTTTCATCTCAGGATACATATAGATAGATATATTATTTACTACAAGATTTTTATTACTCCCGTATACCAAGTTACAGAGAGTTATAAATCCATCCACTCACCTAATTATATTTCCTTGGGAAACTGGTCCCATAAATCTAATCGAAGCCACCATTCTAAATGGAAAAAGGATGGGTTTTAAGTCCCTCACCGGGTGGTTTTCCCTGATGTTGTTGCACCAATTTTCAGGGCCTCAACATTTTTTTCACTAGAGGGAGTTCCATCTGACTATTAATGGAACCAAAGCTTTCATGGTTTAAGGTCTCCTATTCTTAGATGAGAAGTTGTTCAATCTCCCCCCAAATATAGTAGTTCTTTTCATAAAGAACTCTCTTCAGGTTACCATGTTGAAGCATGGGAATTATAGTCAACAATTGTCAACGTGACTACCATGTTGAACCATTGTGACAAACATTATTGCAAGATAAAAATCAATCTAATACTCATTGTCACAATGTTACATTACATTACAATTTATTTAATATTGCCTCTCAACATTACAAAATGAAGGTTTATAAATCTCTTTGGTTTATAATCCCTACGAATTATAATATTATTCCATTATGTTTTTAATCCTTGGGGTTTATAATATTAGTCCCTTGGGTTTAAAATAACATTAACATTTAATGTTCGGTTTATAATATTAATCTCTTATGTTTATTATTATAATAATATTGTTATTATTATTACTAAATAATCCATAGGTTTTATTATTATTATTATTAGTATTAGTATTAATAATTAATATTTTATAATGTAATAATTATTTTATAATGTTATTTTTGTTATATTATTTTATCAATATAGATATTTAATCTATACCATTAACGCTTATCAGTGTATTTCAACCATAGTTAATAATGTGGTTGTGATAGTATAAAATTGATATGTACCATTTAAAAAATATTAATAATAATAAACATAAAAAATGGCTCATAAATAAAACATTTCACTATCGAAGGTTAGGTAATATTAACATGTATTTACAAATATATTAATTACAAGAAAATGCTCTAATATGGACAATTTACTCCGTAAATAAAACATTTTGATTTCAATAATAAGTAAAATATTTCAATGTTATCTATGCATCAGTGTAATTCTTATATGAAGAAATTAAAAAAAATATCTCATTTTTAGAACATTATAAAACATTTCTCTTTGTCTTACTATTTTAGACTTTCATTGTTTTTCAATCATATTTAAAGGTCAATTTTTGAAAATTTTTGTTGAAATTGCAAATTTAAGTAGTGTATTCTGCATAATACTAGTGCTGAAGAGAACTTACGATATTTTCAAGATATTGTCTCCATTTTCACATTCAAAAATTTGATTTAAATTTTATATATATATATATATATATATATATATATATATATATATATATATATATATATATATCCTGTGTAAGAAATGTTAGGAGTAGATGATAAACTAAGAGAGATTAAATATTTTGAGGTGCAAACCATTTGTCACGTTTTAGACTATCCAAATTTTTGATATCAAAATAATTGAACTTCTCAGAACATTAAGGAAACAAAAAAAAATCCTTAAATTATGTAATAGAAAATGTAAAATGAACATAAGTAAAATTGTAATAATGTAAACCTCAAACTTCATTTCATGACCTTCCTTAATGACTTCATACAGTTTCATTGAACACTCGAAAACATTTCTATATAATTATTGCATCTTTCAAACTTCATTTCATGACCTTCCTCAATGACTTCATAGAGTTTCATTGAACACTCAAAAACCTTTCTATATAATTATTGCATCTTTAAATAAGCATCCGACAACCCAAAGAGTTCTCCACAATGGAAAATCTTGTCATAAAATATTAAAGAATATTCAATATAAGTATATTTCTTTCATAATTTGGAAGGATATAATATATGATACAATTTATTTTTTCATGTATATTTTTTTTATACATATTTGAAAAAAAAACAAAATAATTTTGAAAGAAAATAATTTTTTATAGGGATCTAATCTAAATAACTGGATTATAGAGATATTTAATAGAAATAACTCAATATTAAAAAAAAATACATATCATACATAAAGCTTCTCGGTACACATTATAATAGTTTTTTTTTGTTTTTTTTTAATTAATTAATTTATTTTTTTATGAGAATTTGGTTTGAAATTAGAAAATAATTTAAATGATCTCCTCAACACAATCATTTTATTGAATTGTATTAGACTTTGTTACCATGAAGCATAATGAGAATTTAATCCCCAATTAGAAAATACCCAACTCGAACTTGGAACAAAGAAATTACAATTCATAAATTAATACATCCTTGAATAACTTGATGGCATTCATACATATCTCTAAAATACCGAGAGTCGTTATGATTCTCTTTAGAGAGTTTGCTAAATTTAATTGTATCATCCATTTATAATGTCCAATGGCTACTAACTTATATTTTTATTACATATATAGGGTATTGGAATACTATAAAAATAGTTTAAATAAAAACCAAATTTGATACTTGAGAAATATCTAAACAAGGATTTCTATCATTGTTAGCTGACCCAAGAAATAACCAACAAATACTTGTTAAAAAAAAAAATTATGAATTTTTATGAGTCGATGCACCTACCATTCATTCCAAGGCTATTGGATTAATTGGTGGTTCGTCATTTTTTATAAACCTCACTTTAATAATATCGAGGTATATTTATATTTCTTGACAAAATTATGAGCATAGATCAGGTTGAGAATCCATGTCAACTACTTTTACATAGGAAAATCTTAGTATATGGGTCATGGGAATATGCAAGATAGAGAAAATGTTAGGCAAAACATGGCATGCAGTCCTCATCCACCTAGAAGATGTAGGAATTTACAGGGTAAGTTCCTTAGATCAATCACGAAAGGTCTCGGCTCAAAAACAGATCACAAATCAATACACCAATATCTGACATGGTTAAAACCCTCAAATGGAGAAACAATCCACAGCCTGATCCAACACGACCACTTCAGGAAATTTATTAATATGAAGAAAGAAAATTTACATAAGCTTCTATCATAAACAATCACGAGACAAATTACCCTCCATTCTCTTTAAATAGAGATGATGGACCGATCGGGTGTTAAACCAAGGATCAAGTGTCGCTAATATCGAGGAGAGAATGAATCATCATTTCACTACAGATTGTGACTGTCATATTATAAATTAAAAAAGTACATACTAAAGAAACACACTTTACCTAATTCTACCCTAGAAAAAGTTATACTAAACTATTTCCTATGTTTCATAATATCCTAACATACCCCCTTAAGAACAACTTGGGATATGATTGAAGGATTTACAAAGGTGACACAATAGGAGAAGGAAGGAGGCATTAGAGCCTATCCCCCCTTAATGATAACTTTCATGAACTCCGAGCATAGATCGAAGTTTGGTAAACGCCGCTTCTCTAAGAGCCTTTGTAAAGATATCATCAACTTGATCATTGGTTTAACAATAGTGCACTTCAAGAACATGATCATGAATGAGCTTTCTAATGAAGTGTATGTGTAGCTCAATCTATTTCATGTGCTGATGTTGAACTGGATATTTTCATAGTTGAATGAAACTCTGATTATCACACCAAAGTGTAGTTGGATGCTGCTGATGAAGACCGAATTCAGACAGGATCTGAGGAAGCCATAGGGCTTCCTTGTTGGCTTCAACAGCACCATGATACTCTTCTTCTACCAAAGAAATAGAGATGGAACTTTATTTCTTACAAGACCATGTAAAAGGCCCTGAACAAAGAGTGAATACATAACCTACAATAGAATTTCAATCATCACGGTCACCAACCCAATCAGAATTAGTGAAACCAACCAACAATGGATATGTGCCTACACTGTAATGAATCTCAAACTGAATTTTACCTCAGATATATCGAAGTATTCTCTTACCTTCTTTCTAGTGAATTTCATGAGGTTTGTGCATAAACCGAGCAACAAGACCAATGAAAAAGGAAAGGTCGGGATGAGTATGGGTTAGATACAGAAGTTTACCAAAAATTTGATGGTATAAGGTAGCATCAACTTCAGGGGAGGTACAAGTGACTGAAATCTTGACTCTAGAATGAAAAGGATAAGGGGTTGGATTACAGTCTTCCATGTGAAAGTGGCATAGAATATCACAGGCATACTTGGATTGAGAAAGGGTAATATCTTCTTTGGATTACAAGACTTGAAGACCAATGAACTAATGCAAGTGTCCCAAGTATTTCATTTCAAACTTATTTTTGAGGCTAGAATTCACATGGTTTATATGGCTGGGATCACTACTAGTAAGGATAAGATCAAAATAATAAATAACAAGGATAATTAAGGACTTACACAAAAGTGACTTACATCTACTTTGATTTAACTCTAGGCTTATTTTGGAGTGATATTCCTTAAAACCTTTTTAGGAATGTGATTTACTATGTAATTTTCACACTTAATTTCTTCTGCCCAAAAATTAAAACTAAGTCCTTAATTTCTTCCACATACAATTAGCCATTTCTTTTAGATTCTTATTCTTCCTTTCAGTTATACCATTTTATTGTGGAGTATATGGAACAATATGTTGCAATTGAATGTCATTCTTAGTGAAAAAGTTGACAATTTTTTGTTAACATATTATCCTCCATTTGTAGATCTTAACTTAAGAATGCAATGTTTTTATTTTTTCTCAACAAAGGCTTTAAAGGCCAAAAATATGTTAAGAACTTCACTCTTGAATTTTAAGAAGCATACCCAAGTGCGTCTGGAAACATCATCAACGAAAGTTAAGATGTACATGTAGCCAGAGAAAGAAACAATTTGAAGTGGACCACATAAATCATCATGCACATGCTCTCGGATTGTGCCTAATGTCCCCAGCATGCTCTCGGATTCTATGTCTAATGGATCAACATGTCTGTCCAATATAGGGAGTTCCATAGGAACAAGGAATCATGTAAACTCCTTTCATGTCCTTAGGGTTAATAGGGTCCTTAACAGACCTAAGAGAATTCCTAATAGTATAGAAAGGTTTGAAAGAAGTAGAGACATTATTTCTTCTAAGGACATGGGCAATTTTATTCACTGTCCCTTGGATAAATGGGAGATGGACCTTGGAAGTACGATCCACCTTGGTACAGTTTCCACTCAACCCTTTATATGCCTTAAGAAAGGCTTTAAGACCTTGAGATATACTATAATAATTATCTTCAAAAACTTCAAGAAGATGGGATTTCTCTGAATCCAAGTGGATGTCGTTAGAGATTCTGAGAGCACGAGTAGCAACAGTACATAGAACACCAAATTTCTGAGCAGGAAAATGATGGGAACCAGCATGGAGGTACTATTTCATGTGAGTCTTCTTGATAAAGACTTGGTGATAAATCGTACCATCCTCATTTCTTGAGAGAAGGATATATAAGAAGGGGAGCCATGCCATCAACTTGCAATTTCATCATCTATTTGATGGAATCAGACAACGAGTTTAGGTGCCCAAATAACATATCTAATTTCTCACGACCATGGGGCCAGATGACCCAAGTCTCATCCATAAACCTATTCAACTTCCTAGGGCAGAATTTAGCAGAGGCTAGGGCCTTCGATTAAATATCCTCTGTAGATAAGTTAGCAAAAATGGGGGAAAGAGGGGAACCCATCACAACACCACAATTTCTTCATAAAAATCATCTTGAAAACTGAAGAAAGTCGAGGTGAGGCAGAGGCTAACTAATTTAAAAGTGTCCTAGTTAGATATATGTTTAATGACATCAACAACTTCTTGGATGGGGATTTTGGTGGAAAAATACTTGACATCAAGGTTGGCTAATAGCACACCATGCCCAAACTTGATTTTCTTCCACTCCTTGATAAAGGAATTTGAGTCCTTAACAAAGGAATCGATTTGACCCACAAGGGTTTTAAGCTTTTGGGCTAGGAATTTAGTTAGATGATAAGAGGGACAACCTATTCTGCTAACAATAGGTCTTAATGGGGCCCCAGTCTTATGAATCTTTGGGATACCATAGATCTGAGGGGTAAAGGGATTTCTCTCATTGAGATTCTTAGAGAGAGGATTAAGGCAAGAATCTGACTTAATGGTAATGGAAACATCCTTAAAAACCAATTTAAGAGGATTCGTTTTACGCTTAATATAACTACCACTATTGGAAAAATGTTCAACCATCTTGCTGACATATTCAGATTTATCCATAATGACTATGTTACCACCCTTGTGTGCCTTAAGGATGACAATGTTTGGGTTATTCCTTAGGGATTTAAGGCCTAGAAATTCAGGTTTATGCAAGTTCCTTTTGGGAGGCTTAGCCTTCCGAAAAATAATGGATAAATCATGCCTAATGGTATCCTTAACATTATCAGGGAGAGCCTTGATGCCATATTCGATGTTACAAATAATGTAATATGTTGCGATCTTCTTCGGGGCAAGGGAAAAATAAAGCCCTCTGTTAAGGAGAATAAATACAAAAGAATTAAAGGATAAACCAAAAAGCTTAATTATATTTTTACTATCCTGTTAATATTATAACTATTGTTAGCATCATACTTATTGTTAATAGAGTTCTACTTGTTAACTAAAACCTTGCTTTCATTGTTATAATCATTATTATAAATATTATTATTATTATTAATACCATGAACCTTATTTTTGTTTTCCCTTATATCATTATTATTAATATTTATGTTAATATTATAATTCAAAATATTATTGTTATTGAAAATATTATTGTTAATAATACTACTTTTCTTGATATATAAATTTCTATTATCAAATTGACTTTTAATTAGATTCATATTTTTATGTGAATTAATGATAACTGAATCGAAGACCCAAAACTTAATATTGAAGGAGAGAGCCTCCCCCGAACCAATAGAGGAGCTACTATTATTAGTATGGCTCCTCAAAGTACCAAAGCTCAAAAACGAGGCTTGATTGATGGCCACAGAGATAAAACTTGAATTCGAGGAAACGAATAGAGGGGATGCAGGGTAATAGGGATGCAGAATGGATGGAATCTTGGTATGTTGTGCATCCATCCCACAACCTAGGTCAAGGATTTTATCACCTTCCACTGTGGTTGAAGACGACCTCAAAGTCGTAATGTCCACACTGCCTAAGAAGTACACCGAGATCAAAGGATAAGAGACACAATTACTGACAGGAATAGATTCTGGTGAATATTGAGAGGCCACGCCTACACAGTTAGAGAGGGCCACAGATTCTTCTAGAGCGGGAAGATCTGTGCTCACCGTTAAAACTAAAGAAAGACATCAGAATTAAAGAGATATCCATGTATTTCGGATGAATGTACAAAAGACATTGATATACATTATGAATCAAAAAATTATTAGATCTAATGGTATAAGGTAGCATCAAATTCAGGGGAAGTACAAGTTATTGAAATCATAACTCTAGACTGAAAAGGACAAGGTTTTGGCTTACAGTCTTCCATGTGAAAGTGGCGTAGAAGATCATAGGCACACTTGGATTCAGAAAGGGTAATACCTTGTTTGGATTGTAAGACTTGAAGACCAAGCAAATAATGCAACTGTCCCAAGTCTCTCATTTCAAACTTCTTTTTGAGGATATACTTCACATGGTTTATATGGTTGGTATCACTACCAGTAAGGATAAGATCATCAACATAAACAACAAGGATGATTAAGGACTTACCCACTTTCTTGGTGTAGACAGTGTTGTTAGAATGGCCTCTAGAAAATCCAGTGTCTAAGAGAAAGCTATCCACGTTATGTGGATTAATCCCTATTGCGGACAAGAGAAATCTCCCTAGTACTCCAGCGAGTAACTAGAAAAAAAATCCATTTGTAAACCTTTTCCTCTAGATGAATTTCATTTTCAGAATTATTATAATAAAGTAGAGAGCACATGTAACTATCTTGAAATCCAAATGCTTGATGTAATATTTTGTCCTGTCACTCCAAGGTGATTTCTCCAAAGAGTAGAACATGCAATGAAAGAAAATACAAAGATTCAAAGCATTTGCAATATATAATAATCAGAAAATACTAATCTAACTTAGTGATAAAGGACTCTAAGTACTGATGTTATTCCAATAAGAATAGAATCAAATCAATGATAAAAAGAGATCGATATATATTATCTTGAATAAAAAGAGTAATCTTACAACCTGATGCCTTGATGTCGTACTGATTTCTCCCGGGGTCCTGAACAATCGTTTCTTCTTCAGTCTGATAAGCCTTCCTCTCTGAGTACCAACATCGAGTTATAGACATAAGGGTGTAATCATTCTCGTGCCAAAAACAACTCATTAGTGTAGAAAGTATGCACTCTTATGAACTCTCTTCAGCTTAGAAACTCTATTAATTAGCTTCTATTGTTCATAATCAATGTGTGTCTACAGTCTAATTCAGTATATACCCTTCAACCTGAAAATTGAGCTCAATTTATAGAGAAATGGAGGTAGTTTTAGTTCTATGAAAAGGGGGATGGATTCCTCTCATGAAGAGATTTTGGCTCCATGGACTAAGGGATAAGCTATATGAGTGGAGGGATAAATCTTGAACTGATCACAACTCTAGAAGTTTCCACTTGGGAGAATATTCGACCACCTAGGATTCTAGAATTTAATTTTTTCTTTTATTTTTTTTTCACGGGTGTGTGTAGGTAATAGTGGAAAAAAGTGTAGGAGTCACCGTAGTTTATGGACAGGAAGCGCATGCGGAAGGGAAGGCTAGAAAAATCGTGCACGTAGACTTTTAAAGGTTTTACAAAGCTTTTCTCCAATTCCAAGACTTGATTTAGGAACATTGGTGTTTTCGACCTATAAGGGAACATGATATAGGTGGTGATAGACCTATATGAACATTCAAATGTCATGGTGACAAAATGATGTGTAACAATCTGTTTTGGTATACCAAGCTCAAGGGGCTTGTTTGAGACCAAAGAGAGAATTCCTAAGCCGAAGAAAAAGGCTAGATTTGTTTTGGATAAAGCCAGGGGGTTGTTCCATGTATATTTCTTCATGAAAGTTACCATGTAAGAAGGAATATGTATCATCCATCTAATGGACTTCCCATTTGAAGGAGGCTGCAAGGGAAAGAACAAGGTGGATATAATTCATTTTTCCAACAGAGGATAATGTTTCAGTATAGTCAATGCCTTCAACTTGTGAAAATCCTTTAGCAACAAGGCAAACTTTATGTTTATCCACTTTTCCATATATTCCAAACCTTTTTCTACAAACCCATTTGCATCTGACAAGTTTTCTTCCATTTGGAATAGGAACAAGATTCCATGTAGCATTTTCCAATAAGGAACAATATTATTCAGTCATAGCTACATCCCAATCTAGATGACCTAAAGCTTCTTAAAAGATATCTGAATCATGATTTTTCTGGAACTTCAACCAATAAGGAAGAGCCTATATCAAATTGAGAATGTGTACAACGTTGATCTGCAAGGTCACCTGCAAGATATCCTCTTACATCCTAAGCAGAGAGGACCCATTTCGAAACTGTGGAGCCGAAGGAAGATCATCAGGAGCTGGAGGAGGATTTTCATCCTCACATTCATCATCCAACATAGAACAAATGTTGTTAGAAGTAGAAGAGATAGAGATAGGTGGCACATATGCCAAATCTGTCTCGTAGGCAAAAGGTGGCACACCCATCGAACTAGGGTCGCAGGACGATATATTTCCATCAAAATTTACATCTCTTCTAATGATTACATTTTAGGATTTGGTTTGAAGAAGTCTATATCATTTTACATCTTCAGAATATCCAACAAAAATAAAATTTTCACTCTTAGGTGCTAAGTCTTTATGTTTCTCATTGCCAATATGGGCCTAAGATTCACTTCCAAAAACAAGAAACTGGCTTAACTCAATTTGAGTGTGCTCTAAGATTCTTCTACAATGATATTCCTTAAAATATTAGTAGGAGTGAAATCTAATATGTAATTTTCACACTTAATTGCTTCTTCCCAAAAATTAATACTAAGTCCTTTTGATTGAAGCATACAATTAGCCATTTATTTTAGAGTATGATTCTTCCTTTTAGGTACACCATTTTCTTGTGGATTATATCGAACATTATGTTGCAATTTAATGTCATGCTCAGTGTAATAGTTGATAAACTTGTTGTTAACATATTTTCCTCCATTGTCAGGTCTTAACTTAAGAATTTTATTTCCAGATTATTTCTCAACAAAGGCCTTAAATGCCAAGAACATGTTAAAAACGTCACTCTTGAGTTTTAAGAGTTATACCCAAGTGTGTCTGGAAACATCATCAATTAAATTTATGAAGTACTTGTAGTCAGAGAAAGAAAAAACTAGAAGTGGACCACATAAATCAAAGTGCACATGCTGCAAAGGGGTTGAAGAATGCCAAGAGGCGCATTTGTCAAAAATATCTCGATGATGCTTTCCGATTACACAACTGGAACAAATACCATCTCAGAAAGATAGCATAGCATGACATGTCACCATATTTTCTTTACATAGAGGTAGAAGAGAGTGATAGTTTAAGTGACCAAATTTCTCATGAAAAAGTGTGTTCACTTCATCATTATGAGCAACAAAAATGGAGGGAACGCATTATGAGCCAAAGTTTTAAAACTTATACAACCTTGTGAAATCATTAGCAATGGAAATTATCAAATATTTCTAGCATCTCTTAATTCCTTACTTACAAAATTATGAGGTTATAATTCTATTGTTTTCCCTTAACCTGAATGAGTTATCTGATAGACAGATAGAAGGTTGCAGGACAAGGTAAGAACACATAATACATCATTAAGTTGACCATTATCTAGATGAATGGTTCAAGGACCTACAACACTAAGCGATCGATTATCACCACCATAAAATTTTTTGGTGTCACAATCATTTAAAGAAGAAAACATGGCTTTATTTTTGGCCATGTGGTAAGGGGCTCTAGAATCAATGAACCACTAATGAGAATGAGGAGAAGAAGATACATTCAATTCATAACCAGATATTGATGCTTGAAAACCACATCAAAAAACTGTCATTCCCAAAGATAAAGTTGAAGAGTTCCCCTGTAACATCTCCTCTTTCCCACAAGAAATTTTTTTTTTTTCTATATAGAGATTATTTTTGTACTTCTACTGACCATAGCTGTTCCATGATAGTTTGAGTTTACTGTTATATTTCTATTCCCCACAGCTATTCAATTCCATTTGTCAAAATTTACCATTTTGGATCTACTATGGAATAGAATTCCTAATTTCTTCTATTCCTCTTATAAGTATGATTTATTTGTGTTTTCCCCACTAAATGTTTGTATCAAAGATTTAACACATATATATATTCATCCCCATATATGTACATGGTTCACTCACCATAGTTATAAGCTTGCTCCTACAATTTGATATGTTCTTTAATGGTTTCACACCATACTCGTAGTTCACCTCAAATATACATTAGCATTCAATATTTTACTCGTATGGCTTATATGTAGAACTCATGAACCATTGGGTTTATATATATATATATATATTCGTCCCACTCCAAGGCGTATACCCCTAGGTTTCAATTTTTGAATTTTTCAATGTCTATTCTTATTTATAATTCATGTCATGGCTATGAATTTAATATAAGCGAGATCGTCGATTCATTGATTTCCAACGTACCATTCATTTATGATACGTTTGATGTGGAGATCTGTGCGATTGATTTTCAATACTTTGCTACGTTTCGTAAGCAATGTTGCTAAGTTATTTGGCCATGGAAACCTGGTTCACTTTCCTTGTCATCTGTTTGATTTCTCGCGGTTGATTTTCCACTCTATTAGTTCTTTCTACTTTCATGCTCGAGGTTCTATGTGTTTAATTTTTGTTTGAAACACGCCACGCCATAAAGCCCTTTTATTACCCCGGCCACCTGATACGATCTATGGTACTAAGGCA